>JALGBA010003861.1:0-399399 GCA_023970755.1 Azemiops feae | reverse complement strand
TGTCAATGCTGCTAACATTGAATGTTTTTGCCTGACATTATATGTGGATGCAGACATTTACTATTTAACCTGTGTATTACTTTAGACCCACTATTAGATAGTATGGAGGGGGGGAGTGGAAGAATGGCTTGGGAACTAGCCATAACAATATTTCAGCAGAGCATCTTCAAAGCTGGATGTAATATGAGGAGATAAAATGTGGCGCGTTATGGAACGGGAGGGAAAGTTCACACTTTAAACTAATTGGAGAATGTGATTAATAACTGTCAAATGAGGGAGGGAAATGTGCTCAGATACTGTGGGATGAAGTAGGAGGGTTCAGATTTTGGCTTCGCTTATGTATGTGCCGAAAGCTATGTTGCCATAAAAAGATTCTTAAAGGAAAACAATGCCTCAAGTTTCTTTGAAAAGCCTCTTCCTTCGGAACCATAACATCAAGCCAAAATCCAACAAACTTTTCAGACTTTTAGGGGTTCCGAACCCCAGTCGCTATTCCTAAAACTGAAGGAATAGACTGACAAAGATTTGGAGAAAAGAACATCATGGAAGAAGAAGAATTGCCTGAGATCAGCACCCCTGCAGCAGCAAGTTCCCCAGAGGGGGGAGCAACAGCGAACAAGCCGGTAGAGAGAGAACCCTTGCAAATCCCCCAGCTGGGAGCAAGGCCAAAGAGATTAGGAGAGCTGATCTGGTCTTCAGACTGGGAGAAACCGAGCGTGGAATCCGGAGATTTCGTAACAGCCTTCCCATCTTCAAAGACTTCCAAGATGGATGAGTTGGAGCCACAACAAAGGGATCCTCACAGATTACATCCCCCACACCAGTGGAGAGCTGCCAAGCCTTCTGCCACTGAAGACTCGGGTGAGTGGAGATATCCAACTGCCACTCATAGTCAGTCAGTGGAGAATTTGGCAGAAAGATTTGAAACATTAGAAGTGAGGGGTGCAGAACAGTCCCTGCTGAGAGAGGCCCCCAGCCCCTCCCTCGCAGACCAAACAGTCTTCCAGTCCCTGGAGCCCCCTGCCAGGGCCTCCAGCCCCACAGAGAGAGGGAAACCCAGCCTGGGCCCCCTGCCTCAATGGGGAGTTTGGCAGCCCCCGCAGACGGAGGATCAAAGGCCTCTGAGCATGCGTCAGCTAATAGAGGCCTTACAGCAGCTTGGGGTGGTGCCAAAGCCAGGAGAGCAACAGCAGGTGGGGCCACAAATGAGAGAGGCCCAGCAACCGTGGAAGGGCCTACAGCAGCAGAGGGCGCCATCACCCTCCACAGGCCAACAACAGAGAAGGCAGCAACCGCCCCCACCTATTCAGCAACCTTTAGAAAACCTCCCATGGTTCGAGAGGCCAGCACTGCCAGTATTGTAACCACAGCAGGGTGGAGGACCGCAGGCCCCGAACGTGCAACCCCTGGGCATACGACAGCAACCAGGGTGGGGCCAGCCACGACTGGGAGCACCACCCGTACAGTGGAGAGCTCAGCAGCCGTTAAATCAGCAACAAGGGTGGGCCCAGCAGCAACAGCCACAGTGGGGCCCACAACAGCCTATAATTGGCCCACCCTTCAGAGCAACTTTCAATGGGGACTCAGAGAAGCTAATTTTTTTCCTCAACCAAGTACCTTCTCATTTAAATCGCTGGGCCTATCTCTACCCAGACCCAGGTGCCATGGTTGATGTGATTGCATCCAACCTAGAGGGATAGGCATCCGAATGGCTAAACAATTTATATAATGAGCAAGCCCCCGAATTAGATAATCCCCACCTCTTCCTCCTAGGGCTGACAGAAAGATTTGAGGACCCTTCCATTAGCCTTAGAGCAGGAGGACAAATCCACAAAATAAAACAAGCCGGCAGACCTGCTCTAGAGTATGTGCACGAATTCTGCAAGGTAGCCGGTCGAATAGAGGGGTGGCCTGAGCAATCCCTAATCCATCTCTTCATTGAGGGATTAGATGACCACCTCTCCCAGGCCTGCATTATTTGAGCAGTACCTGATCAACTGCACGAGTGGTACCAGACAGCGGTGAAGCTGGACGTTCAACTCACCTGCTATAAGAAGCCTCCCCCACCTGAACCCGAGATAAGACCAGAGCAACCCAGACGACAACCACCACCCCGACAGCCCCCAACGGCTACGACCGCTGAAAGGCCCAGACCACCTGCGGGTCCGCCGATCACATGCTTCCAATGCAGACAGCAGGGACATCGAGCATCAAAGTGCCCGGTTCCCTACCCCCAGCAGCAGAGCAGACCGGGACCTGCAGTGAGGAAGAGACCTGGCCAGCAGCCGTCGAGAGAAAAATCCAGCGGGACCACACAACAACTGGTTGCCCAAGCTACCTCCCCTACACAGGAGGACACAGGAGCTGAGGCTGGACCCACCCCCACTCTACCCTTTTTTTGACAGCGATGACGAAGGAGAGAACGACCCAATGGTGACTCGACCCATCCCTCCTTTTTCACTGCCTGCAAGGCTAATCAGCCCTAGGTCAGGAGCACAGACAGACTTAAAAGTGCTAGTGGATTCTGGATGCTCCCGATGTATCATTAGCTTGCCCTTTGCCATGAAATTGGGAGTACGAGCAAAATCGCTCTCCAAGCCAATGAGGTTTGAGCAAGCCGATGGCTCCCTGATGGGAGGAACTTTTGTCACGCAACTAACTGAGCCTCTACGCCTAGAAATAGGTGAGCAGTGGGAGTTCATACACTTCCTGGTGGCTCCAAAACTCACTGAGGCTGTGATCCTAGGATTAGCCTGGTTGGACAAATGGAAGCCATTTATCTGGTGGGAGAAAGGGATGAGAACTGTGAGGCTACCAATAGGGCCAACCCCCCCCCCCCGATTCAACAGATGTTGCGGAACACTTTAGGCCACCTAATGAGCGAGCACATATAGCTGCCTCACCATCACCAGACGAATCACTCATCCCCAATGAATACCGGGACTTAGCAGAGGCATTTAGTGAAAATGAATGTGATGTCCTACCCCCTCACAGGCCCAATGACTGTTCTATCGAACTGGTGCCAGGAGCCAAGCTCCCACGGCCGAGGATGTACGCTATGTCCCCCCTCAAAATGGAAGAGATGCAGCAATACGTGAATAAAAACCGAACGAGGGGGTTCATTGAACGGGCCAAATCTACCGTGGGAGCCCCCGTGTTATTTAAAGAAAAAAAAGATGGGTCTCTGCGTAGACTATAAGGGTTTCAACGCTGTAAGTGAGCAAAACAAATACCCCCTCCCCCTCCTACAGGACTTATTAACTCATCTGGCTAAGGGGAGTGTCTTCACTAAATTAGACTTGAGAGAGGCATATTACCGAGTGAGAATAAAGGAGGGAGACGAGTGGAAGACTGCCTTCAACTGCCCCATGGGGAGCTATCAATTCAAGGTCATGCCATTTGGACTACAGGGGGCCCCAGCCGTATTCATGCAGTTGATTAATGAGGTCCTACATGATCACTTGTACAAAGGGGTTCTGGTGTACCTTGACGATATCCTGATATACAGCACGAATATGACTGATCACATAAAGCTGGTGAGAGAAGTGTTAAAGAAACTATTGAATGCCAAGCTTTATGCCAAATTGTCAAAATGTTAATTTCACCAGACCCAATTAGATTACCTCGGCTACAGAATTTCCAACGAGGGCATTGAGATGGATCCAGCCAAGGTGAAAACTGTAATTGAATGGCAGCCCCCAAAAACCCGCAAACAGCTCCAGAGCTTTCTAGGTTTGGCAACTTCTACAGTCAATTCATCTCCTCTTTTGCCAAGATTGCCCTACCCCTTACAGATTTACTCAAAAAAGGAGGGAAGCCTCCTTCTTCGAGGCTGGATGTAATATGAGGAGATAAAATATGGCGCGTTATGGAACAGGAGGGAAAGTTCACACTTTAAACTAATTGGAGAATGTGATTAATGACTGTCAAATGAGGGAGAGAAATGTGCTCAGATACTGTGGGATGAAGTAGGAGGGTTCAGATTTTGGCTTCGCTTATGTATGTGCCGAAGCTATGTTGCCATTAAAAGATTCTTAAAGGAAAACAATGCCTCAAGTTTCTGAGAAAGGCTTCTTTCGGAACCATAACAAGTAGCTCATATATGTATATATCATATATATCATACATTATACAATGGGGCAAAAAAGTATTTAGTCAGCCACCAATTGTGCAAGTTCTCCCACTTAAAAAGATGAGAGAGGCCTGTAATTGTCATCATAGGTAGACCTCAACTATGAGAGACAAAATGAGAAAACAAATCCAGACAATCACATTGTCTGATTTGGAAAGAATTTATTTGCACATTATGGTGGAAAATAAGTATTTGGTCAATATCAAACGTTCATCTCAATACTTTGTTATATATCCTTTGTTGGCAATGACAGAGGTCAAACGTTTTCTGTAAGTCTTCACAAGGTTGGCACACACTGTTGCTGGTATGTTGGCCCATTCCTCCATGCAGATCTCCTCTAGAGCAGTGATGTTTTGGGGCTGTCGCTGGGCAACACGGACTTTCAACTCCCTCCAAAGGTTTTCTATGGGGTTGAGATCTGGAGACTGGCTAGGCCACTCCAGGACCTTGAAATGCTTCTTACGAAGCCACTCCTTCGTTGCCCGGGCGGTGTGTTTGGGATCATTGTCATGCTGAAAGACCCAGCCACGTTTCATCTTCAATGCCCTTGCTGATGGAAGGAGGTTTGCACTCAAAATCTCACGATACATGGCCCCATTCATTCTTTCCTGTACACGGATCAGTCGTCCTGGTCCCTTTGCAGAGAAACAGCCCCAAAGCATGATGTTGCCACCCCCATGCTTCACAGTAGGTATGGTGTTCTTTGGATGCAACTCAGCATTCTCTCTCCTCCAAACACGACGAGTTGTGTTTCTACCAAACAGTTCTACTTTGGTTTCGTCTGACCATATGACATTCTCCCAATCCTCTTCTGGATCATCCAAATGCTCTCTAGCAAACTTCAGACGGGCCCGGACATGTACTGGCTTAAGCAGGGGGACACGTCTGGCACTGCAGGATCTGAGTCCCTGGCGGCGTAGTGTGTTACTGATGGTAGCCTTTGTTACGTTGGTCCCAGCTCTCTGCAGGTCATGCACTAGGTCCCCCCGTGTGGTTCTGGGATTTTTGCTCACCGTTCTTGTGATCATTTTGACCCCACGGGGTGAGATCTTGCGTGGAGCCCCAGATCGAGGGAGATTATCAGTGGTCTTGTATGTCTTCCATTTTCTAATTCTTGCTCCCACAGTTGATTTCTTCACACCAAGCTGCTTGCCTATTGCAGATTCAGTCTTCCCAGCCTGGTGCAGGTGTACAATTTTGTTTCTGGTGTCCTTCGACAGATCTTTGGTCTTCACCATAGTGGAGTTTGGAGTGTGACTGTTTGAGGTTGTGGACAGGTGTCTTTTATACTGATAACAAGTTCAAACAGGTGCCATTAATACAGGTAATGAGTGGAGGACAGAGGAGCCTCTTAAAGAAGACGTTACAGGTCTGTGAGAGCCAGAAATCTTGCTTGTTTGTAGGTGACCAAATACTTATTTTCCACCATAATGTGCAAATAAATTCTTTCCAAATCAGACAATGTGATTGTCTGGATTTGTTTTCTCATTTTGTCTCTCATAGTTGAGGTCTACCTACGATGACAATTACAGGCCTCTCTCATCTTTTTAAGTGGGAGAACTTGCACAATTGGTGGCTGACTAAATACTTTTTTGCCCCACTGTATATATATCATAGCCTGAATCTGCAAAGATGAAGTCAGGAAAGCAAAGTCTCAGAATGAACAAAGATTTGCAATAGAAGTCAAAGATAATAATAAAAAAAAGTTTCTTTCAACATATAAATAACAAAAAAGTCAAGGAAACAGTTGATCCACTAAAGAGAGAAAATGGCAAGGAAGTAACAGGCAATAGCAAGAAAGCAGAGCTGCTTAACTCATTCTTTTCATCAGTCTTCACGCAAAAAGAAACTCTAGCCCAACCCACCAAAAAGATAACTGTAAAAGAAAACTGAATATATCCATTCCCCACCATCCAGTCAGAGCTGAAGAAGCTTCTTGGATGAGACGTGAAATGTCTTCAAAGAAAAACAAGAAAGTCCAGTTGCCTCTTGAAAAAGCACCTTTGGGATAACCGTAAAAGACAGACTATAAATAAAAATTAAAATAAGCAAGAAAATGGTAAGAGAACACCTGTCTGATCTTGATGAATATAAATCACCAAGACCTGACAGATTATAGTTTTGTACGAGCTGGCAGATGTTATCTCAAAACCATTGTATCATATCTTTCAAAAATCCTGGAGCACCGGGGAACTACCTGAGGATTGGAAAAGAGCTGATGTGGTTCCCATCTTCAAAAAAGGAAAAAGAACAGACCAGAAAACTACAAACCAATCAGCCTAATATCAATACCTGGGAAGATTCTGAAAAAGATAATTAAAAAACAGATCTGCGAACTAGAATCCACCTGCATGGTGGCTCAGTGGTTAGAATGCAGTATTGCAGGCTAATTCTGCTGACTGTCGACTGCCAGCAGTTTGGCAGTTCGAGTCTTACTGGCTCAAGGTTGACTCAGCCTTCCATCCTTCCTAAGTCAGTAAAATGAGGACCCAGATTGTTGGGGGCAATATGCTGACTCTAAACCACTTAGAGAGGGCTGTAAAGCACTGTGAAGGTGTATATAAGTCTAAGTGCTATTGCTGTTGCTATTTCATTCTTTGACTAAGTGACTAAATTAGTAGACCAGCGAAATGTTGTGGACGTGGTATATCTAGATTTCAGTAAGGTATTTGACAAAGTAGACAACATCCTACTTCTTGGTAAGCTAGAAAAATGTGGATAGACCAGATGGATTTTGTACCTTGCTGACAAACCGTACTCAACAAGTAGTTCTTAATAGTACTAAGATCTATATGGAGAGAAGTAAGCAGCGGGATACCACAAGGTTCCGTCTTAGGCGCAGTATTCTACAATACCTTCATAAATGACTTAGATGAGGGAATAGAAGGGGAACTCATCAAATTTGCAAAAGACACTAAGCTGGCAGAAATAGCCAACATCCCAGAAGATAAGCTTAGGATCCAAAAAGATCTTGACAGACTTGAACAATGGGCCCTATCCATATATTAGTATTTATAAGTTATTATTTTCAGTTAGTAATATATTATCAATAGTATATTAATTATTGTTATTCATAGAATGAATGATATGTATTGGTAAATTTTTTATTAATATTAGTGATAAACTTATTTACTATAGCTTTTTAGTATTATGTTAACTATGCATATTTAACATGTATACCCGGACGGTAGTCTGCTTGTTAAAGCGTTGATTTACTGTTGGGGGTAACCCCATTATTGTACCTATCCCTACCCTTGGTCTAACCCTTGTCTTTTACCCTATGTTATACCCCTACTTACCTTCCTCCTTCCCATCCCTATAAAAATCTAATAAAATATATTTTAAAAAAAAACAATGGGCCCTATCCAACAAAATGAAATTTAATGTAGAGAAAAGCAAGGCAGGAAAAACCAAAGCTACAAGTACAGATTTTGCGAAATGTGGCTCAAAAACAGTAATTGTGAAAGGCACCTTGGAGTCCTAGTGGACAATCACTTAAATAAAAAGCTAATACAATCCTTGGTTGTATAAACACAGGCATAGAATCAAAATCATGCGAAGTATTAGTATTGCTTTATAAAACCTTAGTAAGACCATACCTGGAATACTGCATCCAGTTTTTGTCACCACATTACAAAAAAGATGTTGAGACTTTGGAAAAATTGGAAAGGGCCTCAAGAGATTTTCTCAACCAACCTCCTGTTCAAGCAGGAGACCCTATATCATTTCAGACAAATGGTTGTTCAGTCTTTTTTGAAAGCCTTCAGTGATGGAACACCCACAACTTCTGAAGCCAAATTATTCCATTGGTCAATTGCTCTCAACATTAGAAAATTTCTCCTTAGTTTTAGGTTGCTTCTCCCCTTGGTTAAATTTCCAACCATTGTTTCTTGTCTTGCCTATTGGTCCTTTGGAAAATAGTTTCACACACACACCGTTTTTGTAGGAATGGAGAGAGGGCACCCATGTAATTAGACAGCAGGAAGCAGGGATCTCTTTATTCCAGTTAAGATATCAGTGAGAATAGTACTTTTGGGAAGGAAGACAGGTTGTGAATGTAGTGTGACTAGAAGGAGTAAATAAAAAAATCAGAATTTGGTAGGTAGGTAGGTAGGTAGAGTAAGGAAGATGACTGTAACAGATATGTGAGATCTCTTACCATTGAGGGGAGGAAAAACGTATTTCAGGTCCACAACAAGTAGAAAATATGTACAAGAGGTTCATGCAGACATTTGCGTAATTCACATGAGCATAAGAAGTGGAGGTACAATCTTACTTGTAAGAGTCTTTCTTATAGCTATGATCAATAAAAGTAGATTTAGCCTTCCTGTGAAGTTGACTCCTTGTCTGGTCTACCTGATAGGGCTGAAGGTTGGTGATGTTTGGGAGGGTGTGGCCACCATGGCGCTGCAGGGCCACCTGGGTGATCTGCGGCGGGCCGTGGATGGCCCTGAGGGTGAGCGGGGCGGGGGCGGGCAGGCCAGGGGCGGGGCGGTTTTTGGGCACTCGGTCTTTAAAAGGTTCGTCATCACTGCTCTAGAGGTTAAGGAACAAATGATAGCGCATCCAGGTGGTGTGCATTGATAAAGGCTCTGGTCTTACTCAGCTTCTCTCTTACTCAGTTGTACTTTAGTCTTAAGAACAGTGCCTACCAACTCAAGGTTTTATTTTTTTTCATGGTGCTTGAACCAATATCTTTTTTTACTCCTGGTAATCTTCATATTTAATTGCGCAATCAGAACATATTATTACAATCACTGTTAAGATGAAGTAACAAACTTCATATATTCAGTTTTCTTTAACAAGCAAAAGCTGTCCTATTGCTTTAAACCACCCTGACTACTTTCACTATAAGTCAGGATACACTGTTAGCAGTAATACACACTGGTTTTGTGGCTTTAAGCCAAGGTAGTAATTGAAGGTCATGGAGTGTTTGCTGATTGCAGTTCTGTGTACAGTTAGTTACAGCAGTGCAAAGAAGAAGAAGAAATCACCTCTGTTTTTTAAAGGGTAGATATAGATTGATTTGATAATTGCTGGTGGAATGTGAGTTGAAACATGGTGATTGAAATAATTTATTGAAATTATGTTAAGTACAAATTAAGCTGTTCATGTGTGAGAAGGCATGTATCCTAATGATTAGTAATAATATTTTAGAAATAATTCAGTGGTGTATATTATGCATACATTGTTATTCTAAATCAACACTTTTTTTCTTCTTACCAATTTTTACTGTTAAGCAGTTGCTTGAAATTATTGGAAAAGGAAGCTGCCACAACGCTACTCTCTCTTAACTTAAAGATTTGTCCAAAACCTAAATTGGAGCCATTGTCACGCTGAGGGTTCAACTTGGGATTCTCTATGCATAAGTTAAGATCTTATAGCAACACTACCTATAAAACAAAGCATTAATAAATGGTATTCCCTATATCAAATCTGAAGTCGAACAGACTTTCTAGGCAATTCAGAATTCTGTCATCATATTTGTATATAATTTAATGTAGCAAAATGTAATGTCAATGCTGAACATTATGAGTGCAATGTCAGCCTATTCTGTTCCTATCTTCCTGGGTTCCTATTAAAGAGAATGAAAAAAACAGCATCGCAACCATTCTTCCAATTGCAGAATGTAGAGTAGGGATATTTAAAATGGTTTTTGCTTGAACAAATCCATAAAAGGATCAAATATTTTAGGGTCATCAACCAAAATACACATTTTTGATCTGAATACATAAGCAAAATATGGTGATTCCAAGGAAAGGGGAGTGGAAATAAAGGAAAAAGTCAAGCATAAAAGATTTCTTTGGAAATTCTAAGATGGCAGAGAGAAAGGAAAACATTGGTAAAAAATTTGGGCAGACAGAATGGCAGGATATGTGCCTGCATGTGGCTGAGGGAGGAGGAGGGAAGGGAAGACACTAAGATCTAGGACAGGGGTAGGCAACCTTGGCTTTTTTATGACTCGTGGACTTCAACTCCCAGAATTCCTGAGCCAGCATGGCTGGCTCAGGAATTCTGGGAGTTGAAGTCCACGAGTCATAAAAGAGCCAAGGTTGCCTACCTCTGATCTAGGATGAGCAGGGTAGTGAAATAAGGCCACACTCGACCTGCTGAGGCCATAGAGGAACAGATGTGCAGGCCATGCAGAGGACACAACAGCAGCACCAATAGCACCATATATCTTATGTTTTGAAAGAAGGAGAAAGATGGAATGATGTTCACCAGCGTTGCCCTGCTCACCCTCTATTCACTCTGGGATTCCTGCAGCCTTGTTCTAACTAAAATATGGAACATGGCACAGAAGCTTTTGCTTCTGCCAAAGTTCAGCTGATTTGGAACAGTTTATAGAACATCTAGAGCCTGATGTTTTTGTTCTCAGTTTAAAACAAAACACCTTTCCACTCTGTGTGTACTGCATACGTGGGGTATAGGATTGACACTGGAAACTCAGATTCAAGTACACACTCAGCTATAGAAGTTCATTAGATGGCCTTTAGCCAGTCTCCCTTGTAATCTCCCCCTCTCTCTCCAACTTACTTACCTCACTGAATTGCTATGGGGATAAATAGGAAGAAGGAGCACTGCTTTGAGATTCTAAAGGAGAAGTGGGATGTAAACAAAGAAAAGAAATAGACTATCCCCGACCATGGCATTGGTCCCAGCCCAGAACCAGGTTGCCACCAAACCCCAACCACGCCAATCATCTCTGAACTTGGAGATCAGATTCTTGCACTATTAGTCCTAGTCAATTTGGCATGGGAACACTATTGAGTGTGAACTGGTCAAGAATCAGACAACAGCCACCAGTCTGACTATTAATACCACTTTACAATGCCTTGGTAAGGCCACACTTGGAATACTGCATCCAGTTTTGGTCACCACGATGTAAAAAAGATGTTGAGACTCTAGAAAGAGTGCAGAGAAGGGCAACAAAGATGATTAGGGGACTGGAGGCTAAAACATATAAGGAATGTTTGCTGGAATTGGGTATGTCTAGTTTAATGAAAAGAAGGACTAGGGGTGACATGATAGCAGTATTCCAATATCTCAGGGGCTGCCACAAAGAGGGAGTCAAGCTATTCTCCAAGGCACCTGACGGCAGGACAAGAAGTAACAGATGGAATCTAGTCAAGGAGAGAAGCAACCTGGAACTAAGGAGAAATTTCCTGACAGAACAATTAACCAGTGGAACAACCTGCCTCCAGAAGCGGTGAATGCTCCAACACTGGAAGTTTTTAAGAAGAGACTGGACAGCCATTTGTCCGAAATGGTGTAGGGTTTCCTGCCTGAGCAGGGGGTTGGACTCGATGACCTCCAAGGTCCCTTCCAACTTTATTATTATTATTATTATTATCCATTCATAACTCTTTGTCTTGAGTACTGTAGTCACAAAAGGTGTCCACACTATCAACGCAACAAAAGTTGAAAGCAGTGTGACAAGGACAGCAAGAGCACACTGGGTGAGACAAGGATTCTCATTACCAGAGCAGAAGAAATCAGAGGGAGGGCACACACCTCATTAAAATGATCAGAAAGGCACTTATCCAGCCTGCTCACTTAAGAGAAAAAGAACTTACTTAAACAAAAGGATCTCTAAACACAATAGTTTTGCCTGTCACAGAGAAAATATTTCTTTATGTTCCAAGGAATAAAGAATTCTGCTAAATTGTTTAAAAACTTTGGAGTATTATGTGGTATATTGGCTTTGTTTCTCATTCCCTTTCTCTTACAAAAGTAATCACATTTTTAAATTTGACTACATAATTTAATACATTGTTTTATTTTCTCATCCTTCGTTCTTCAACATCTGGCTGTCCCTGCTAACCTATTAAGCTGTAAGGCATCTGAATCTGCAAATACATTTTCAGACCAGTGTTTACAACTACATGTTATTTTCCTGTGCAGTAGTGCCAATTAGCTGGAATGAACTTTAAAATCTAGTCGTGTATCTGTTTCCAAATATTGTTACTCAAAATAAAACTTGAAAAGGCTAGCTGCTCCATCAGTTTTGAGAACAATATTCTTTCAGGATTTTGAAATAGCATTGGATTTTAGAAATTAAATTCCCTTTTACCTAGTGAAGATTTTTCTGTCTTGTTTTATAGCAGTCTTTCTATTCGGAGTTATAGTATATACATTTTTATCTCAGAGTAGGTCTCATTTCTAATGTGCTTTGGAGTAATTCAGGAAAGTGGAAACTTGATATCTGGATTTTCTGTTTATAGATATTAAACTTGAGCTGTCAGTCTGCCTTTGTATGTAGTTAAAATTATGACCCATGCTCTTTGGCCAGCCCAGCCATATATGAGTCATCAGTAATGTGACTATCCTGGAAGTGACTCCATCACCACCTGTGATGGGGGATTAGTTACAGTTCAGAGCACCGCCTCTTCCCTTCTTTCAACATGTTGTAAGCAGAGGGATTGCTTCTCATTTTGAAGCCTTTTTTCCTCTAGGCCAGTATGTCTCCCGAAGAAAAAGGCTTGCTCCAGATATTTTCTTTCCTATGGAGTTCTAGTGGATGGTTTCCTTGTATGTTTAGAGAGTGTTTTATTATGTAAATGACCTTAGCCGAATGATCATGACCTAAATCTGAGAAGGGGTAAGTGTTGCTATTAAAGCTGTTCTTATTCTCTCTCTCTCTCTCTCTCTCTCTCTCTCTCTCACACACACACACACACACACACACACACACACACACACACACACACACACACACACGATGGCAGAGTTACACAATCTCTAGCATTACCGGGGAAAGGCTCTCTCATTTGTTAGGGTAATGACTTTTTTTTAAAAAAAAACCTGCATATTGTTTAATCTCATTTTTGTTGGTTGTTAACTTATTTGAACACCTTTGGAAAAATCCACCATTAGGGAAACAACTGGAAAACATGCTGGTGGTGAACCATTTCAAAATGTTATTTAAATATTAGAAAGCATTTTCAATCAAATAAGCTCTGTGTTGTATCTGTCTTTATTTCTAAACGTTGTAGATTAATGCAAAACAACTTGAAAAGATTACATAACTAAGTACATCATTCTGCACTTAATGCCGTCAAAAAATATATGGTGTCTGTATCAAGTTGATCACTGAGTGTAACCCTTTCATAATATCTTGTTAAAATTCTAATTTGTTTCTCTTGACAAAAATTTTCAAATCCCAATTTGTCAGGTGGGTTATATTTTCTTACATTGGATTCGAATCTATTTAAATCAGTAAAGTAATTGTTTAAAGATTTCTAAAATACATCAGAAATGAGAATGGAATGTTTTTAAGGGTATTTCTGAACAGATTTGAGTAAATAGTTCAGAACAATACATTTCATTGTTCAATAAGTAAATGCATTTCCGGTAAGAGAGGAAATGAAAATGGTATACTGTGTTGCTGAAATGCAATGTGTTTAACGCATGTCTGAAGATGGGGGCAAGCTTGAGCAGCTGAACTTAATGTTAGGAACTCTGGCTGATTTTTTTAAAGCATTCCTTTCAAGGAATAATAATCTGGTCCTGTTTTTTTTCTCATGAGAATGGAATTCGGTGCTGCATAGAGACCCAAACAAGACACAGTTGTTCTTAGACAGTCTTAAGTATAAACAGGAGGCTATTATAGTAATGTAGACCAGCCTCTAGGACTTGTATACATAGTTGTTCCCTTTCTGGTATAAACCTGATGGTAAATTACAGCTTTCTAGCAGTTTTTCAGTAGGATTACAAATATATTGTAACAAATTAAGGTTCACAACAGTTCCTAAGGCCATTGAAGTACTGTAGCTTGCAGAATTATAGGTGTGCGTTCTGAATTAAAACTTTTTATGTATTTAAATAGTTTAAATATTTTCAGGAGTAAAATATACCAGAATACAAAAGTACGGATGATTTTGTTTAATAAAAACATAGCATACCATATTCTGTTTTGTATTGATAATATACCATGCATCATATGATGCTTAAAACATTTCTAATATAACAATAGTGCTGTGCTTAAGTTGGAATATATTTATAAATAACAACATATTAAAATGTATTTATAAACACTTCATGTATTTAATTTATTTCTATTTTGATATTGAGCATGGCATAGATAAGGTTGCCCATATAGCGGTGGTGGCAAACCTATGGCACGGGTGCCAGAGGCGGCACTCAGAGCCCTCTTTGTGGGCACACGTGCCATGCCCCGGAGATGGCAACCATCCCTCTTCAACCAGCCGCCTGAGGTCCCACATGGCTGGATGCATCCCGGCACGGCTGGTTTCCCTCCCCCCCGTCCCATCCCTCCTGGCCTCTCATGCTCTCCTTTTCCCGGGCACGACCCACTGCATCGCCTCCTCAGCTGTCGGCCAGCTGTCAGAGGCGGCTTCTCTGAACTGCTGGCAGTGGGCTGTGAAGCCCCAGAGTGTGCCGGTCGAGGAGCCAGCAGGCTGTGGCTGCTGACGGACACCGTCAGCCCTCATGCGTTCGCTGGCCTGTGTGGGGGCCAATGGTGTCAGGCAGCAGCTGCCCCGGCCCCTGCCTCGCCTTGCCCCGCGGGAATGGCACCCTCGCCTCACCTCGCAGGACGAGCCTCCTGCCCACCTCCCCACCTGCCAGAGACCCCCTGGATCTCCCCCAACCCTGTCCCCCCCCAGGCGTCCCTACGAGCAACATCGAGATGACCACACCCACCTTGGCCATACCCACCCATGATCTGCCATGACCACCACAGCCACACTCACCCAGTGGACCACGCCCATCCGGCACCCGGCGA
This sequence comes from Azemiops feae, assembly GCA_023970755.1. Lineage (NCBI taxonomy): Eukaryota > Metazoa > Chordata > Lepidosauria > Squamata > Viperidae > Azemiops > Azemiops feae. The sequence continues at coordinate 384,520 of JALGBA010003861.1, read as the reverse complement.
TAAATAAGTGGGGTTTGGGTTGCAGTTTGGGCACTTGGTCTCTAAAAGGTTCGTCATCACTGCCATATAGGTTTTCCAGTTACCATTTTTGGTAAGCCATGCTTTTTATTCAAGGACAACTAATGAATATGGATCTAGAAATGCAGTAATGAGGATAAAGTTTTTTCCATAATTATCTAGCCAATAATTTAGCATTTCATCATTTTTAATTTTCTCTTTAACTGGCACCTCCAATTGTTTACCTACTTACAGAACCTTTTGACCTTTTTCATGAGAAGGAATTTGAGGGAGGTCATGTTTTCTTTATAAAAATGTGTTTTTCACATTAGAAAATAACTCTCAAGAGAAAAAACCAAGCCACCTGATTGACTTCTGTAATCATTTCCTTTTTTTAAATAATTAATAAACTTAATGATAAAAATATTTTTGAATTATATTTGATAAGGAGTGTGTGTGTTAAGTATTTCAATAGAGCACAACTTTTCTGTCAGTGAAAATTTAATTTTCAGACTGATATTTAAATATAAATGACCATGAGTTCATGAGAAAGGTGAAATGAAACTAAAATACTGAAAAACACTTCAGCTTTGTCAGGGTCTTAAACCGTTAGTTTATCTGAAAAAGGACTGAAAAACCTTACATAGGTCTTCCAGATAGGAATAATTGTTGAAGTTGGAAAAGGAATGAGTAGCCAAAGGAACTTTGGAGAGTGTGGGATGGTAAGCCATGTTGTGAGAAGCCAAGGCAGGGGTCTTCAAACTTGGCCCTTTTATGACTTGTGGACTTCAACTCCCAGAATTCCTCAGCCAGCGTGCCTGAGGAATTCTGGGAGTTGAAGTCCACAAGTCATAAAAGGGCCAAGTTTGAAGACCCCTGGGCCAAGGAAATAAGTAGGTGATGCCACAGCTGTCTTGATTTTTGTGCTGCCTTGAAATAATCTTCAGTTACAGAATTTAAAACACTTTTTTTTTCCACATGAAGCCAATAAGGCTGTTACATTCAGTTGTACCTCATAGAGAGAGCACACAGTCTTTTTTCCATGTGAAGTGCAGCAGACAACCATGGTCTTGTTTATTCATCTTTGTCCTGAGATTATTTTCAGTAATTTTGTCAGACAGATTTTAGAATTACCAATTTTGAAATCCTTCCAAAGATTTAGCATGTAACCTCCTTCTATAATTGGATATCTTTGAAATAATTAGGCACATATATTTTAATTATGGAAAGAGCCAAATTATGCATTCCATATATTGTAGGTGTGCTTAAAATAAGCTACTATTAAATAGCATTTAACAGTGAATACAATTTTAGAATTGTAGGATAGTTAATAGTTATAAAAAAAATTTGCTTCAGGCTGGTTTTATTTTTTTAATTCATCTAAGGACACAAATCACTTTACTAGGAACAAAATGATAGATTTATTTGGCTTGCAGATCACAGAACTTTCAGTCAATACTAATGTTTCAAAATTGTTGTGTTTTTCTTTTAGTGGGTAAAACAGAATGTAATTATTTTGTTTAGACTGAACACCAAATGGGAAACTTTGTTTCAGTCTTCAGGAACAAAGCAACTGTACTTAAGGTTTTGCTGAAACATTCCAAAATTACTGTGTTTGAGAACGGATCTCAAGTTGCCTCAAGAGTTTAGTTCAAACCTCAGAATACCCAGAGGACCATTAAAGGTAGAAATTGTTTTCCTGCAGAAATTATGTTAGCAGGCTAGGTAACATCAATGCCTCAGTATCTGTCCCATGCACTGAGGATGTTACCTAACCAAGAATACATCTGTAGGAAAATAACCAAGGTTAGAAAACACCAAGAACTCAACAGTTTAACTGTTGTATTCTCTACATTTTTTTAAAGAAATCAAAACAAAATTCTTGGAATGCAGTATCTTTGTTTCTGGCTCAGATTATCTGAAATGGCTGTTCCAAAGTCAAAACATTCTTTGTTCCTTGAATTATGAAAGGTGACATAAGAAAAAAAAAAGTGTGACCTTTTTTATCTACCAGACTCATCTTCCTGCCCAATAAGACTAAGTCTGTCAGAGTTAATACGCCTCCTGCTGGGCTGATGCTCCCCAGACACGACGAAGGCGAAGCTGCTGACGACAGTGTGATGTGTTGACTCTCTTGTGCCCCTGACACAGGGCCTGGTAGGCCTAGATGGGGACGGGCGTGGATTCTCCATCGTCATGCTGAGAAAAGGCGTTCAGATAAGACAACGCCCCTTCTCCAGCATGAGATGGAGAATCCACCAATGGGACATACCAAAGCAGTCCTGTCCCTATGGGAGGGAATCGGCCAGGACCTGTGTCCCACTGGATGACGCCACCTGCTGGAGCACCCTCCGGCCAAAGGATGCGTCTGCCGAGGCGAATTTGTCCAGCCTGTAATGCCTCACAAACGGGGTAGGCGAGGACCAGGTCGCCGCCCTGCAAATGTCCCCAATGGGTGCTTGCGTTTCCCACGCCGCCGATGTAGAGGCACTGCGGGTAGAATGAGCGGTGATGCGCCCTGGCAGTGACAGAGACTGGGACTGATACGCTCTGGTAATGCAAGCCCTGATCCACCTGCCTATTGTAGAGGATGAGACCTTCCCTCCCATGGAAGAAGGCTGGAATGAGACAAAGAGCGCTTCCGATTTGCGGAAGGCTGAAGTCCTTTTGATATAGTGGCTCAACGCCCTTCTAACGTCCAATGTGTGCCACTGACGTTCTAGGCCGTGAGACGGCCGGGGACAAAAGTCTGGTAGGACCACCTCCTGTGACCTATGGAACAAGGAGTTCACCTTTGGAACAAAGGTCGGATCCAGTCGAAGGACCACCCTATCACTGTGAAAGACGCATAGGTCCTCTCTGACCGAGAGGGCCGCTAGTTCAGAGATGCGTCTGGCCGATGTGACCGCAACGAGAAAGGCCACCTTCATTGACAAGAACTGTAGAGAGCTGTTTTTAATGGGCTCGAACGGTGACGAAGTGAGGGATTGCAAGACCCGTGGGAGGTCCCAAGAGGGATACCGATGAACCACGGGCGGCCTGGTGTTAATTGCGCCCTTGATAAATGACCTCACCAGGGGGTGCTGAGCCAAGGGCGTCAGCGTGTCACACGTTTCCCCCTCTCCCCCTGCTCCCGGCCCTAATCAGCAAGGTACTACTGGAGCGGGCGGAGGTAATAGTGGTGGCGCCACATTGGCCACGGCGACCGTGGTTTGCCGACCTAGTGGATCTTTCCATCTCCCCACAGTGGCAGATCCCTCCAGGACAGGTAGCTCTCAGCCAGGGGGCTCTACGGCACCCGGACCCACAGCGCCTCCAATTAGCCGTCTGGCATTTGAAAGGCAGTACCTAGCCCGAGAGTCGTGTTCTGCGGGCGTAATTGCCATGATTCAGGCCTCCAGACGCCCCTCCACTAACAGAATTTACGACTCCTCGTGGAAAAACTTCTGTGCTTGGTGTTCAAGGAATCACCTTGACCTATCGGCTGTCACGATATCGAGTATCCTGGAGTATTTGCTCGAGGGACTCAACAAGGGCCTATCGCCCAATACCATCCGCCGGCAACTGGCGGCGTTATCCACAATGCTCACGTGTGACACGTTGACGCCCTTGGCTCAGCACCCCCTGGTGAGGTCATTTATCAAGGGCGCAATTAACACCAGGCCGCCCGTGGTTCATCGGTATCCCTCTTGGGACCTCCCACGGGTCTTGCAATCCCTCACTTCGTCACCGTTCGAGCCCATTAAAAACAGCTCTCTACAGTTCTTGTCAATGAAGGTGGCCTTTCTCGTTGCGGTCACATCGGCCAGACGCCTCTCTGAACTAGCGGCCCTCTCGGTCAGAGAGGACCTATGCGTCTTTCACAGTGATAGGGTGGTCCTTCGACTGGATCCGACCTTTGTTCCAAAGGTGAACTCCTTGTTCCATAGGTCACAGGAGGTGGTCCTACCAGACTTTTGTCCCCGGCCGTCTCACGGCCTAGAACGTCAGTGGCACACATTGGACGTTAGAAGGGCGTAGAGCCACTATATCAAAAGGACTTCAGCCTTCCGCAAATCGGAAGCGCTCTTTGTCTCATTCCAGCCTTCTTCCATGGGAGGGAAGGTCTCATCCTCTACAATAGGCAGGTGGATCAGGGCTTGCATTACCAGAGCGTATCAGTCCCAGTCTCTGTCACTGCCAGGGCGCATCACCGCTCATTCTACCCGCAGTGCCTCTACATCGGCGGCGTGGGAAACGCAAGCACCCATTGGGGACATTTGCAGGGCGGCGACCTGGTCCTCGCCTACCCCGTTTGTGAGGCATTACAGGCTGGACAAATTCGCCTCGGCAGACGCATCCTTTGGCCGGAGGGTGCTCCAGCAGGTGGCGTCATCCAGTGGGACACAGGTCCTGGCCGATTCCCTCCCATAGGGACAGGACTGCTTTGGTATGTCCCATTGGTGGATTCTCCATCTCATGCTGGAGAAGGGGCGTTGTCTTACCTGAACGCCTTTTCTCAGCATGACGATGGAGAATCCACGCCCGTCCCATCTAGGCCTACCAGGCCCTGTGTCAGGGGCACAAGAGAGTCAACACATCACACTGTCGTCAGCAGCTTCGCCTTCGTCGTGTCTGGGGAGCATCAGCCCAGCAGGAGGCGTATTAACTCTGACAGACTTAGTCTTATTGGGCAGGAAGATAGTCTAAACCCATTGGTGGATTCTCCATCGTCATGCTGAGAAAAGGCGTTCAGGTAAGACAACGCCCCTTCTTTGTTCCTTGAATTATGAAAGGGTGACATAAGAAAAAAAAAAGTGTGACCTTTTTTATCTACCAGACTCATTATTATAATTAGCTATAGTATGATGTCTGTCCATGTATTAAACTGGAGTATTATTCTCCTTCCTTCCTTCCTTCCTTCCTTCCTTCCTTCCTTCCTTCCTACCTACCTACCTACCTACCTACCTACCTACCTACCTATGTGGACGAAGGAATAGCTGCTTAAAGAAAACTAAAATATCTAGCCTATTAGAGCCATGACAGATACATTATGATAACTATTGCAACTATCTGCAGGCAGTTATAAAAAGACATAACAGAATACAGAACTAATAAATTAAGTTGACACTATACCACATGTACTGTACTCATGGATAAGTCAGTCCTTGAAATTTTGTCTTGTTTTAAATCTTGCTTGGATTTTGGGACAGATCTTTCTCAGCCAGCCTTTTTGAGAGCAAAAGGGCTGGCTGCTGAAGGAATTCAGCCCTGTGTGGGGTTGAACCCAGGAGATTGCTTAAACCACAACCAGGAGTGCCACGATGGCAGTTGTTGAGCGAAGTGTCACATGTTGTCTTGCTTAAAAACCACTTCACTCAACAATTGAAGATTCAAGTCTCAATTGTGGTCATTAGTCAAGGACTGCCTGTATATTTATCTCTTGGATTGAAGTCTGCTTATTTTGATTGAAGACTTATGTATTGTGTTGTGAGAGCTCTTTTTACATTTGTAAAATTGAGTTCCAGACAGACTCCAGTTGGTATCGGCAGTTGTAGATTTCAAACAGCATATTAGCTTTGGATTAACTGCCAAGCTTTCCCATTTCACTTCTTCCATTATCATTATTATCCATGTAGAGAAAATTTCCTTGAAAAAAAATATGATTTTCCATTAAGGAAAAAAAGATACTAATGCAATCGACCCAATCAAAATGGACGAAAGATTTCTATCATCTGAAGAAAAAAACCCTTCATTTTCTGGGTTGATTAGCTGGCAAGTCTATTTATGCCTCTCTCTTTAACTGTATATAAATTTATTCCTTTTTTAAAAAAAAATGCTTTATGCTACTTCCCTTGTTAAATACTCAAGAACAGTAAAATGTAGCTGAGAGTTGGAATACTGAATCCATAATAGCATTGAAATGAAAGAAAAACCAAGAGAAACAATAGAGACTTTCAGGAAAAAGGTTGAAACTAAGATATGAATATGTTCCAATTATTTCACAAGGTCTGTCCTAGTAGTACTGGCAAATTTTGTCTGGATTTAGGTTCTCGGTAGGATCAAATTTGCTTATTATTTGAATGGGGACATTGCTAGGGAATCCTAGAATTGTACAATAAACTGAGATGTTGAAAAAAGCATCTTGGGAAAATACAGTGACAACCCATTTCTTTATTGCTACTATGAAAACTATATGAAAGTCACTAGGACAGTGGTGGCAAACCTATGGCACGCGTGCCAGAGGTGGCACTCAGAGCCCTCTCTGTGGGCACACGCACCATGCCCCGGAGATGGCAACCGTCCCTCTTCAACCAGCCGCCTGCTAACTAACTCACAGAGGTCCCACGTGGCCGGATACATCCCAGCACGGCTGGTTTCCCTTCCCCCGTCCCATCTCTCCTGGCCTCGCATGCTCTCCTTTTCCCGGGCACGACCTACTGCATCGCCTCCTCAGCTGTCGGCCGGCCGTCCAGCTCAGAAGCGGCTTCTCTGAACTGCTGGTGGCGGGCTGCGGAGCCCCAGAGTGCACCGGTCGAGGGGCCGGCAGGTTGTGGCTGCTGACAGACACTGTTGGCCCCCATGCGCTCGCTGGCCTCTGTGTGTGGGGGCCGATGGTGTCAGGCAGCGGCCGCCCCGGCCCCTGCCTCACCTTGCCCTGCAACAATGGCACCCCCGCCCTGCCTCGCCTCACCCCGCAGGATGAGCCTCCTGCCCACCACCCCACCTGCCAGAGACCCCCTGGATCTCCCCCAACCCTGCCCGGCTCCCACAGGCGTCCCTCCCCACGAGCAACATCGAGGTGACCACGCCCACCTTGGCCACACCCACTCAGTCTGCCATGACCACCACAGCCATGCCCACCCAGTGGGCCACGCCCACCCGGCACCCGGTGATAAATAAGTGGGTTTTGGGTTGCAGTTTGGGCACTCGGTCTCTAAAAGGTTCGCCATCACTGCACTAGGAGTTCAGTTTGATTTGCTCCTCAGCGTTACTGAGGCTGGAGCCTCTCCTTTATAATGGTGCACAGAGTGACAGAACAGAAACTTGTTGTCAGTTGCTTCACTGTATGATGATAGCTTCTCAAGCTTGCAGAATTTGGGCTCAAAGTTTGAAAATAAGTATTAGTTAAATATATTGGAGTCCTTTTTTTAGTAAGGTGGATAATGTGAAAGATTTTGGAGAGACTGGAGAAAGAATGAAAAAACAAAGAAACGGCAGTTCGCAGCATATCTCATGAATATGTGGTGAAAAATATGGGAAGAAACATTTCATAGTATTCAAAGACAAACAGTATTAATTACCTCACTATAAATGAAGCTAGGAAATTTCTATTACAGTTTCCAAGATTGTGTATTTACTAGTATTAAAAATAACTTCATGAAATCTGTAGTTATTACTTCCTTGGTTTGGCCCAGCTGGGTGGTGTTCAACAAGTACTCCTGCTTGAGCAGGGGGCTGGACTAGAAGACCTCCAAGGTCCCTTCCAGCTCTATTCTATTCTATTCTATTCTATTAAGTACTGACTGATCAAAATTGCACAATCAGAATGAAAGTAGCTTGATCTCCAAGCAAAATATTGTGTTCTAATAATAATTGTTTTGTATTTATCAGACAAAATAGAGCATAGCATATTTAGAACTTAAATGAGCAAGACATTTATATTCTTGTGTTTTATTTTGTCCGTAGACTTTTAAACCTTTGGTTGGGAAAAGTGTATACAGTTCTATTACTGCAGTTGAATTTCTTGTGGACAAACAGCTGGATTTCTTATCTGAGGATAGTGCCTTTCAGCCCTATCAGGTAAGAGTTATTAAATCTAAATTACCTTAATTAAAAACATTTAACATGTCTTCTGTATTAGTACTGAGAAATTATTTGTAATCATTAGAGACTGGAAGTACCGTGTTCCCCTGAAAATAAGAACTACCCCGAAAATAAGAACTATCCTGATTTTGGGAGGTAGGCCTAATATAAGCTCTACCCCAAAAATAAGCCCTAGTTAGGAGGACCCTGCCCACTCCGTCCCACCTTGCTGTTGCAATGGGGCAGGAGAGTGCGTGTCATGCTGCTGCCACCACAACAAGGCAGGAGGGGAGTGAAAGAGAAGGTCACCGAGCAAGGAATGGCCTGGCTGGGGGGGCCCTGAAGTAAGCGGGTGCAGGGCGCATGGGGCACCGCGAGGCGAGGCAGGTGTCACGAAAAATATAAGACATCCCCCGAAAATAAGACCTCATGCCTCTTTTGGGGGCAAAAATAATATAAGACCAGGTCTTACTTTCGGGGAAACATGGTATGTTCTTTCAAGAAGAATAGAATAGAATAACAGAGTTGGAAGGGACCTTGGGGGTCTTCTAATCCAACCCTCTGCTCAGGCAGGAAATTCTATACTATTTCGGACAAATGGTTATGCAGTCTCTTCTTTAAAACTTCCAGTTTTGGAACATTCACAACTTCTGGAGACAAGTTGTTCCACTGATTAATTGTTCGAACTGTCAGGAAATTTCTCCTTAGTTCTAGGTTGCTTCTCTCCTTGATTAGTTTCCATCCATTGTTTCGTGTCCTGTCCTTAGGTGCTTTGGAGAATAGCTTGACTCCCTCTTCTTTGTGGCAACCCCTGAGATATTGGAACACTGCTATCATGGCACCCCTAGTCCTTCTCTTCATTAAACTAGACATACACAATTCCAGCAACCATTTTTTGTATGCTTTAGCTCCAGTCCCCTGATCATTTTGTTGTTCCTCTCTGCACTCTTTCTAGAGTCTCAACATCTTTTTTACATCATGGTGACCAAAACTGGATGCAGTATTCCAAGTGTGGCCTTACCAAGGCATTGTAAAGTGATATTAACACTTCACGTGATCTTGATTCTATCCCTCTGTTAATGCAGTCTAGAACTGTGTTGGCTTTTTTTGGCAGCTGCAGCACACTGCTGGCTCATATTTAAGTGATTGTCCACTAGGACTCCAAGATCCCTCTCACAGTTACTACTATTGAGCGAGGTACCACCTATACCAGGGGTAGGCAACCTTGGCTCTTTTATGACTCGTGGACTTCAACTCCCAGAATTCCTGAGCCAGCCATGCTGGCTCAGGAATTCTGGGAGTTGAAGTCCACGAGTCATAAAAGAGCCAAGGTTGCCTACCCCTGACCTATACTATGCCTGGTTTTTCTTGGTTTTTCTATCAACTTCCAAAAGTTGATACTTTTGGAAAATAGTATTGTTTATTTATTTCCCTCCTTTATTATTTTTATAAATAAATTGGCAAATGTAGCTAATATTTCTTCCTTATCCTATTTTTCCCAGAACAATAACCCTGTGATTTGAGGTGAGCTGAGAGTGATTGGCCCAAGGTCACCCAGCTAGCTTATGCCTAAGACAGGACTAGAACGCACAGTCTCCTGCTTTCTATGTTAGAGCAGCTTCATTATAATATACATATCTATATTTGAAATATTTTTGTAATGTTTTAAAATCTGCTTTGATCTCAGAGGTATAATTTTATAAACAACTTTGTAGATAGGTCGCAAATCCCCCTTGGTCAGAACATGGCTTACAAATTCAGTGGATTGTTTTCCACAAGAGCACAATCTTAGCTCACAAGGTACTTTTTTATATTTGCCATCAAGAGTAGCTATTGTGAGGGCATTAAAATGTGTTAATATTACTACTCTTAGGAATTAGGAATTGGTTTTTTAATTTAAATTTATTAGCAGCCTAAAATATAGATCTTGAGTACTTTAAACACATTCCTGGATAGAGCAGATTGATCTAACTGGCCTTTCAAATCTCATTAAGTTCATCTCGAGTTAATGGTGCACAGTTCATGGACACTGTTCTAAACAAACACTATATTCTAATTGTCATAGCAACATTTTAAGAGAGTCAATTCAACTGACTCTGTTTTTATGAGTTGAATGTGAGGGCACTATGTAAAGTTAAGGGACCTATTTCTTCCCTTGAAACTCATTAACTTTTGCCCAGATTTAACTGATTTTTCCTATTGGTGGAAGCTATGGGGTAGAAGTGTCCAGTGATATCATTGCATCACACCTGCAACTTGGAGGCTAGTAATTCTGGTTAATGTGGGTTATGTTAGACTGTGCAATAAGGTGAGTGACATGGTTCAGATGTATGATTTCATCAAACCATTAAATATGGTAACACATTGACCAGGTCAATACTATAATTTTAAGGGAAAAAATCTTTTGACAATTATTTATTTTAAACATTTGAATAAATATAAGTGTTTTATGGGAAAAGAAAAGCTTGGTTTTTTTTAATTACTAAGGAGTTAAAAACAGCAAGCAGAGTGGCAGTAAACTTTCTCAATGGAGGGAAGTAAGTATTCATGCTAGTTGATTAATTCTTTTTTATCTCAATAATTTTTCAAAATTAACAAGTATGAAAATATGAACTAGTTTTTTTTCACAATCCTTTATTTTCCCTTCCTGACATTGTCCGTAAACTAAACTTCTCCAGTTGCATCCTTTTTGCACAAATCCTGTCTCCCATTTGCATTTAGGCATAGAAAAAAAGTTTCCACTGGTCATAATGAGAACTTTTTTTAGCCTGACAACCTACAGGTATTTGAAGAAGCAAAGCAAATATTTGCAAATATGATGAAATCACGTGAGAGTTTATGATATGTCTTTCACGTGGAAAGCTTTCTGCTCTTGGTTCAGTTGTAAGTATAACTGTTGCCCTTGTGATAGTGGAAATAGGAGTGATTGACTACCTGCCATGAAGTTATTACTCCTAGCAGCCACATAGATTCTCCAGATTCTTTCAAGTTTCTCAATGGTGTACTCATCATTGCCAGTGTAACTGAGTCCATCCACCTTGTTGTTAGGTTATTCTATTATACTCTTTTCCTTCCATCTTTCCCAGCATTAAAGTCATCTTCAAAGAGCTGGGTCTTCACATAATGTGTCCAAAGTAGGATAATTTGAGCCTGTTCATTTGTGCTTCAAGTGAGAATTCTGGGTTGTTTTGTTCAATGATCCATCAGTTGGTTTTCTTAACTGTCAGCAGTATTCTCAAAAATCTTCTCTTAACACCAAAATTCAAAGGTGTCAATGCCTTCCCTACTCTGCTTCTTTAAAGTCCAACTTTTGCTTCCATGGAGTGTCACAGGGAACACCATGACTTGCAGAATTCTGATCTATGTAGGTATAAACACACCACAGCATTTGAATATCTTTTTCAAGGCCTACGTGGTTGCTCAACCAAGTGCTGGTCTGCAGCATATTTCTTGACTGCTTGTTCTTTTTACTCTTGATGGTTGATTGTAAAAGACAAGATTCTATGCACACTTTTAATACCTTCATTGTCCATTCTAAGGTTGGTTATTGTACCTAGTTGTCATTTAGTTTGGTTAATTTTGGTCCCATCTTTCATTGTGTTTTTTGATATTTAGTGTTAGGGCTTGCAGATCCTTTGCATTTTTAATTACCAGGATAGAATCATCAGCATGATGCAAGTTATTGATATTTCCTCCTTCAGTTTTAAAACCTTGTTCAGGAGTATCTGTTAAGTGTTTTCCGGTGAAACTGGTCTATTAGAGCAACCTGGTCTACCCAAATATGGGACAGAGCGTACTCTTCCACTTTCGCCTTTCAGCTCCAATCTAGGAGCCTTCACAGGCAGTCGCCTCTGCAACAAACTATTTCTGTGTTAAATTTAAATTTACCGACAAAGAATTAAAGGGAGACTACTATAGCTATTCCGAAATAGCTATACTAGTCTCCCTTTAATTCTTTGTCGGTAAATTTAAATTTAACACGAGTGTCTGTTAAATAACAGCCACTGTAACCTCACTCTTTTTATTAGAGCCAGACATATATAATTCAGTGAGATATTGAATTGGATCTTGGGTGGCAGTGGTGAAAGGAAAACGCTGGAGAAGACTCCTGCGAGTCCCTTGGACTGCAAGGCGATCAAACCGGTCAGTCCTAGAGGAGATCAACCCTGACTGCTCTTTAGAAGGCCAGATCCTGAAGTTGAAACTCAAATACTTTGGCCACCTAATGAGAAGGAAGGACTCACTGGAGAAGAGCCTAATGCTGGGAAAGATTGAGGGCAATAGAAGAAGGGGACGACAGAGAATGAGGTGGCTGGATGGAGTCACTGAAGCAGTAGGCATGAGCTTAAATGGACTCCGGAAGATGGTAGAGGACAGGAAGGCCTGGAGGAACGTTGTCCACGGGGTCGCGATGGGTCGGACATGACTTCGCAACTAACAACAATAAAAGTTCAGACATATCATAGTATACTATATTATATTACATTTATTTATTAAATTTATATGCATAACAATACGCATGTCCTTTTTCTAGCCAAGCTCCTTTTTCATTTTTATTTCTACTTTGCCTTTTCTCCTTATCACAATGAAGTGATTAGTAGGGAGTTTTGTGGTTGTATCTGGTGAATGACTCACCACCTCCAATGTGCTGCAGTGTGACAATTGTGACCTGAAAGGGGAGGCAAGGAATAAGAACAACATTCAGTGATGTGTAAGATTGTTCTGTTTATTGCTCACTGCTGCTGTTTCTGCTGCTGCTTCACGTAGAGATATAATTGCAAGCTGAATAGCTGATTTGAATAGAGATAGCAGGTAGCACATCGGCAACCATCTGTTGAGTGTGATTAAGGCCCTATATTTCTGATGCAGATTAATGGGTCTGGAGAAGCATGCTAAATACTTAGTTCTTTCCTTTCTTGATATTTTTACCATTCCCAGGCCCCAGAATTATGGGCTTCCATTAATTAAATTTCCATTTGCTATACAGTTTTATTTATTCCAATTTACAAAGCCCACCCATCGATAAACTCTGGATTGATGGCAAAGAGCAAAAACAAATAACCAGAAGAAAAACAGTACAAGCAATACAAAAGCATACAAAAACCATCATAGCTGACAATAACACATCTGACAATAACATTGTGCTGGCTCTGCCATGTTCCCTGGTGCCCATGCCTAGTGGCAGAACCATGTTTTCGAAAGGCTAGCAAGTTGGGCCCACTCTAATCTCCAGGGTGATGTTTCAAACGATGGGTGCCACAGCAGAAAAGGCTTTCCTAGATCCCACCAGATGATTCCCCAACTGATGGGACTTGCAGCATGACCCTCCTGCTAGATCTATTGGGATGTGATTGGGCAGTGCCTCAAAGAACACATGCCATGTAGGGCTTTCTAGGTCATTACCAGCAGCTGGGATTGGACCTGGAAGGCAACCAATGCAGTTTTCATCACTTTACAGTTCTTTTGTGAAAAGGGGATTATATGCTGCTTTTTGTGTGTGGGTATATCTTTGAGTCAGCATTGACTCCTGGCAATTGTCTGGACTGTAGTTTTATTGGTAAAATTTTCAGAAGTAGTTTATTGTTGCATTCTTCTAAAGTCTGAGAGAATGTGGCTGGTCCAAGATCACCTAGCTAGTTTTATGCCTAAAGTGGGATTAGAACTCAGTTTCCTGCTTTGTGGCCTGATGTCTTAACCACTACATCAACTGACTCCCCTTATTTTGGTTAAATTTAAAATTCCTTGCAAAGTGAACTGCAAATGGCAAATAAAGGATGATGTTAACAAAGAAGTTTCTTCCGCTTTCTATGGTCTTCAAGAAAAGATTGGACAACCATTTGTGCCGGATGCAATAAGGTCTTCTGCCTTGGGCAGGGGTTGGAATAGAAAACCTCCCAAGGTTGCTTAGAGCCCCATGATTTAATTATTCTAACCTTTCTTGCCCATATTACTGTATGTTTGAAGAAAATGTTTTTGTTTCTATGCATTTTGATCAACTTGTAAGGATGTTGCATTCTGCTGCTAACATTTTTATGGTTGGTTGTATAAATTTGAATAGCTGCAAACATTAAAACAAGATCTGTAAAAATGTATTTCTTTGTTTTTTAATCAGGCATACTTGAACTTTATTGGGTATGTATTTATTGCTAAATGAGAAACATGGAAACTTTAAATTTGATCTTATACTTGACATAAATATAGTATAATATGGTAAATGACTGATAATCCTGTAACATTCCTAAAATAGTTAACATGAGATATTCAGTTAATCCGCAAGAATATATCAAAGTGAAGGCAATAAAGTCCAGACTAAGGTTCCAAAATAGTTTGATTTGAATTGCCTGAATGTGCAATAGGATAAAAGGAGGGGAAAAAATATCTCACAGGAATTCTTGATAAAAAAAAAAAACTATGCAAAAATGTCTACCTTAAATTTCTGAGAGCCATATCTTCTGTTGAAATTTATGAATATTTTTTAATGAAGAGGTGTTTCCTGAGAAAACAGTTAGTTGAAAATGCAATGTAGTCACCCCATATATAAACATACATTGCATTATAAAGTTTCTTATACTAAAAGGTATATATAGTAGTGTGAAAAGAAAAAGTACAGGCAATCCTTGACTTAGAATTGTAATGGAGTTTGCCTATTATGGTCCTAAGTCATTGCAGTCATTAAGTGAGGCACCCATGTGATGACCTCTTTCAATGACCACTATCCCGGCCCTTCCAGATGGAGTTGCTAAGCGATCATGCAGCTCATTAAATGAACAGAATGAAAGAGATTCCTGCTGAAACAGGACAGGCAACTCTGCTCCATGCACAGAGGGGATGCCTGCACTGGGCCAGAGGAAGGCCTTCGTCTCCCTTTTGTGTGCAAGAGGGAATCGGCCTGCTGTGCTAGAGAAAGGAAGCCCTTCAAGCTTCATTTTCCTGTGGAGTGCACAGGTTCCCCTCCACCCCCCAAATTTCTTTCTTCCGCATAATATATCCCCTCCCCTGCCTGTGCTCGTGGCGGCACTGGCGCGATCAATGCAACGAGCCTCAAGGCCTGCAGCCATAAGCGGCAGAACCGTGCAATTGGCACAACGAGCCTCGCGACGTGACGGGTGAGCGCATAGCAGGCGCGGACACAGAATCTGCTGTTTTCAGCGGTGCTTCGGTGTCTGGCCAGCCGCCTCAGATCGGCTGTAGCGCGCCGTGGAGAGCATGGCTGACGCGGGCAAGGCAGGCGTGCACAGACTCTGCTTTTTCAGTGCTGCTTTGGTGCCTGGCCCAGCAAAGTGGAGCCTGGCGTGGTGAGGCAAGACCCAGCAAAGCAGAGCCAGATGAGGAGAGGCCCAGCAAAGCAGGGCCAGGTGTGACAGAGTGAGGCCAGGAGGGGCGGGATGGGATGAGGCAAATAAGCTGCCAGGAGGGCGCTCAGCCGGGTTGGGGTGGGCCAGGGCTGGAGCAGCGGGGGCCGGTCCCTTGCCATTTTTGGAACAGCTCCAGGGGCCAAATCTGGGCCCTTGGCAGGCCGGATCCGGCCCGCGGACCTTGTGTTTGACATGTCTGCTTTAGAGTCTTATTCTCTCTAAAGTCCTCAACTTATGACCATTCAAAAGTTCTTGAATGAAGGACTTATGACTGGTGCTCGAAATTATGGCTGTTGTAGTTCAACATATTATGCAAAATTTTGGTTTAGTCTCTGTAACTTAGAAGTTCCTGAAGGGAGTGATGGAAAGTGAGTGAATGAATAAGCATGTTCACTGATGTTCAAAAGCAAGAAGATTTTAACTCAAAAATATTTTCAGTGTCACTGAAAATTTTAAGAGCTAAGACAAATGAAATGAAGTCAGGGTCTCCTTAAACTAGAGAGAACCGTAAACCCAGAGCCATGGAACAAATAGCCAAGTATCTCATTAACTCAGAAGAATGAAAGAAAAACAGTCTAGAGCAGTGGTGGCGAACCGTCGCCCCAGCCCCGCCTCCTCCCATGGCCCCCTCCTCACCAGCAGCCCCCCCGGAGGAGAGCCGCCCCCTGGCGCGGCCCATGTGAAGCAGTGCAGCCAAGGACATGGTAGCCGGGCAGTGGGGACAAGACTCCACCCTTGTGGCCCGTCATGCACAGATGATGCTGCGGGGCACGGGCAGAGGGCATGGCTGCCATGGTGCTGCTGGGCTACTTGGGTGATCTGTGGCAGGCCGTGGAGGTGGTGGGTGGCCCAGCGGGCAGGGCGGAGCAGGGACAGGAGGGCGGTTTTTGGGCACTCGGTCTCTAAAAGGTTCACCATCACTGCCCCAGAGGGAGGTGGGGCCAGGCTGCTCCCCTCCGCCTCTCCACATGTGCCTGCGCTCTCTCGGCCGTGGGGGGGCGCGAAATCGCTCTGATAGCATAGATCCGGGCAGCAGAGGCCACGCCCTCCCAGCGGGCCACGCCCACCCGGCACCCAGCGATACATAAGTGAGTTTTGGGTTGCAGTTTGGGCACTCGGTCTCTAAAAGGTTCGCCACCAGTGGTCTAGAGAGTTTAAATTCTGATATGCATATGTATGTACACACTTCAGGAGGCAATAGTCTGCGGCTTCATTCTGTCTGCATTAAAGGTTCTATCTTAGTGAAACCCGAGTCTAAGATAATTTATGCGCTAGAGACTTGTGTCTTCATAGTCATTGTTGAAATGGCATAAAACATGGCTCATTTTTGCCCAACAAGATTAGGAAAATCTAGAACACCATTTCTCAAGCTCAACTACTTTAAGTTGTATTGACCAACTCTCAGACTGATTGGGGATTTCTTGGGAGTTGAAGCCCACACATCTTAAACAAGCTGAGCTTGAGAAACACTGCTCTAGATCAGGGGTCCCCAACCCCCGGTCAGTGGACCAGTACCAGGCCCGCAGCATACCAGCAACTGATCCGCACAAACAAGCAGAGCCCCATCCACGGGATGCAGGCAGCATACAAAACCACGCCCCCTCTGGTCCGCGGAAAAACCTCTCTCCACGTAACCGGTCCCTGGTGCCCAAAAGGTTGGGGACCTCTGCTCTAGATGATACCATGAGTCACTACTGGGGAAGTAACTATAACCTGAGAATTTTCTACCCTATCAAATAAATTACTGAACAAAAGGTAAAATTCTGGAGAACTGTGATTTCCTATTGAGCTCTGGTATGACAAAAACATGAAGTAAGTTTTTTTTTCTTTTTGGATGTTGAAGGTAATTTGAAACACTGTGGACACATAAATAAAAACCGCAATAGGTTTAGACTACTTCTCAATAGGGAATTGTGTTATCTGATTCAGCAGTTCTATACAAACACTACTATGAAATTTCTGGGCAGTATGCAGTCTTGAATCACTGACCATTTTCCCTTGGCTAAGAACTTTGGAAATGTGAAGGTGCTTCTACTTGCGCTTGTAGAGACTTTCAGCTTTCTGGCACCAGTGACAAAGGCTAGGAGTCCTTCCGTTTCATGTGTATTAGGGGAGGAACTGCCACAGGAAGACAAATTATTCTTTTCATGGTTTTCCTGACTATAAACAGCGGTCTGTTTTATTTCCTGGCTGCAGTTTGTGAATTTAGAAATTTAACCATTACTATATTGAAAACATGCACTGTTAAAATATAGAGTTTCAGTTTCAGTGTATAATTTCTTTCTCCATTTAAAGTTGACATTTCAGTGCTTCTTGGCAAAATTATTTCCTATTAATACTAAATTTTGATTTTGAAATATCATTTGTAGAATTATATCTGAATCTCATCAGTTCATCCTTAATCTTGTTCTTTGTTTCTTCTCTTATCACTTCTGTGAGATAATAAATCAGATTAAGTCACTCATTTTGAAATAAGGATCTTGGGTCTTTTATTAAGGATTCTGCAGTTTTGGTCAGCTGTTTTTTTCTAGAAGATTTTAAATTTGTGTTTAAAATTATAGTAAATAAAAATTGATAGCAATTCCTCAGGATTATTATGCATACATATAACTATCCTGTTTATTTTTATTTATTTACTTATTTATAGCCTACCTTTGTGTTATTTTTATAAATAACTCAAGGCAGCAAATATTCAACACACCCAGTTCCTCCTATTGTCCCCACAACAACAACCCTGTGAGGTGAATTGGGCTGAGAGAGGGTGCCTGGCCCAAGGTCACCCAGCTGGCTCTCTGTTTGGTATATTCAAGTGGGAACAAAATGGCATAATTTAAAAAAAAAATCCAAGCCTTAAAAACTGGTCTAAGTCTATTAAGAATGTGAAAGTCAAAACCCCTGCTCAGGCAGGAAACCCTATACCATTTCAGGCAAATGACTGTCCAGTCTTTTCTTAAAAACTTCCAGTGTTGGAGCATTCACAGCTTCTGGAGGCTGATTAATTGTTCTAACTGCCAGGAAATTTCTCCTTAGTTTTAGGTTGCTTCTGTCTTTGGTTAGTTTCCATCCGTTGCTTCTTGTCCTGCCTTCAGGTGCTTTGGAGAATAGCTTGATTCCCTCTTCCTTGTGACAACCCCTGAGATATTGGAACACTGCTATCATGTCACCCCTAATCCTTCTCCTCCTTAGACAATTCCAGCAACCATTCCTTATATGTTTTAGCCTCCAGTTCCCTGATCATCTTTGTTGCTCTTCTCTGTACTCTTTCTAGAGTCTCAACATCTTTTTTACATCGTGACCAAAACCGGATGCAGTATTCCAAGTGTGGCCTTACCAAGGCATTGTAAAGTGGTATTAACCCTTCATGTGATCTTGATTCTATCCCTCTATTAATTCAGCCTAGCACTGTGTTGGCTTTTTTGGCAGCTGCAGCACACTGCTGGCTCATATTTAAATGATTGTCCACTAGGACTCCGAGGTCCCTCTCACAGTTACTACTATTGGTTTTTCTTGCCTAAATGTAGAACCTTACTTTTTTCACCATTGAATTTCATTAGATAGCGCCCAATATTCAACTCTGTCAAGATCCTTCTGTATCTTAAGCCAATCTTCTGGAGTGTTGACTGTTCCTGCCTGCTCGGTGTCATCTGCAAATTTGATGAGTTTCCTATCTATCCCCTCATCCAAATCATTGATGAAGATGTTGAAGAGTACTGGGCCCAGAACAGAGCCCTGGGGCACCCCACTACACACTTCCCTCCATGTAGATGCAGTTCCATTGCGGTCCACACACTGAGTACAGCTGGTCAGCCAGCTACGAATCCATCTGGTGGTGGTGCTGTCTAATCCACATTTTTCTTATGGTGGTCTACTTTATCAAATGCCTTACTGAAGTCCAAGTAAATTATATCCACAGCATTCCTCTGGTCCACTAATTTTGTCACTTGGTCAAAGAATGCAATAAGATTTGTTTGGCATGATCTGTTTTTGACAAACCCATGTTGGCTTTTGGTAATGACTGTTTGCCTCCAGGTGTTCGCTTGATTATCTTTTCCAGAATCTTCCCAGGTATTGAGGTCAGGCTGATAGGTCTGTAGTTTCCTGGATCCATTTTTTCCCCTTTTTTGAAGATGAGAACTACATCAGCTCTTTTCCAGTCGTCTGGTAGTTCCCCAGTGTTCCAGGATCTTTGAAAATATAGTTCAGTGGTTCTAAGATCACATCTGCCAGTTCCTTCAGAACTTTGGGGTGTAATTCATCTGTTCCTGGTGATTTGAATTCATCTAGGGTGGACAGGTGCTCATTTACCTTTTTCTTGCCTATCTTAACTTGTGTTTCTAATCTGTTTTTTACGGTACTGTTTTTGATAGATTGGACTGTTTTTTCTTTTTGTGTAAAGACGGATGCAAAAAATGAGTTAAGTAGTTCTGCTTTTTTCCTGTTGCTTGTCACCTTCTTGCCACTTTCTCCCACTAATGGATCAAACATTTCCTTTTTTCTTGTTTTTTACATGTTGAAAGAAGCTTTTTTGTTGTTGTTGTTGTTATTTTTTACTTTTGTCGCAAGCCTTAGTTCATTTTGAGCCTTAGCTTTCCTCACTTCATCTTTGCAGGCTCCGGCTATTTGCTGATATTCTGCCTTAGTTATGTGCCCCTCTTTCCACTTTTTATAGTCCTTTTTGTCTTTCAATTTATCAGAAAGTTCTTTATGCAGCCATGCTGTTTCTTTTGAGAGCTATTATTTTTCTTCTTCGTTGGTATTGTGCTAGAGAGGGCTTTTATAATCTCACTTTTCAAAATTTCCCAAGCTTCTTGAGTTGTTTTCCCCTTGAGGATTCTCATCCATGGAATCCTTCCCAAGCTCTCTCTAAGTTTCTTGAAATTAGCTCTCTTAAAGTCCTGTGGCTTCAACACCTTCTATCATTTCATCTCTGTTAGTGAGAATTAGGTCCAATATGGCTGGTCCCCTAGTTCCCTTCTCTACTTTTTGGGAGACAAAGTTGTCTGCTAGGTTTGTCAGGAATCTGTTTGATCTTCCACTTGACTTACAATGCTACTTGCACCAGTATGTCCTGATCTCAGTAAACTCATGCATTGGTGACACTAGGACTATTGCAACAGGATCTGTGTGGGGTTTCCTTTGGAAATAGCCAGGAAGCTGCAACTGGTAAAAAAACAAATACTGGTGGCAAGATTATTAGCCCCATCATTATGGAATTATTTTGAAGTTGTTGCACTGACATTCAGTACGCTACAGGGCTGAATTCAGAGTGCTTATTGTTATTCTTAAAGCCCAAATGGCACAGCACCAGGATATAGCAACCAATGCTTTGTTGGAATATACTCTGCCCATCTAGTCCAGTCATCACCAAAGTGCTTTTTCAACATTCATAGGGCATGAACAAGATGGCAAACTGCCTCTGTAAATAGCTGCCATTTTATGAAATACTCCGTCCCTCAAATATGTATCCCCACTTATACATTGCTACAAATCCAGAAAGAAGTTAATAGTTTTATTTCAATATATGTTTCTGCCCCAGCTGACTAACTATTGGTACTATTTGGATTTTATATTAGATTCTATATTTGTTCTCTTTTTTGTATTTAATTTTTGAGTTTGATGTTGATTTGCATTTAGTTATTACATTTTGTTTTGTTTGAAAGGTGTATGGGGTAAGTTATATACATTATATGTAATCAGTCAACCTTTCTGCAAAATATATACGGAGAAAATCTACGAGATTCTCAAAATGAGTATATTTGCCTTTCTGTGTGCAAAATCATCATAAGTCCCCTGAATTCCCTTTTGTGTGTGCTTAAAATGAGAAAAATCTGCTCCTCGCTTGGACTAAATTCTCACCTAAAATGTTCTTTGGGAAATGTGATCTGATGGAACAAATTTGCAATATTTCAACTATTCATCAAAAGCAACAGTAGAAACTTGAAATAAACCCTTATTCTTTTGTAGTTCCTGCTGACTTAAAGACATACCGTGCAGGCATGTTGCAAAAGATCCCCTTTTTTGCTAGCTATTGCTTTGTTACTTGCTATACAATGTGGGAGGGAGCCATTGGTTGATTTTTCTGTAAGTTGGATGATAGACAGCATCCATGTTCAGGTCTAATTGCCAAAAGAAATTGTTTCTATTTATTTTTTGTGTTCAAAACCTATCATTTTAAATCCAGAACAGCAATTCTTTTTTTAAGCTTTCCTGCAAAAATAAATATTGCTTCTAAAAGAACGCTGTGAAACCATGTTACCAGATTTCTGGGTTTCCACTATGTAGAGAACTACACTTGAATGTAAATGTTCTCTGATTTAAAAGAATTATTATATTGGCATTAAAATTCTGATTGCATTTTGGTTATTAGTCCTTATGGGCAAAATTTAAATTTCATTGTGTAGTGCAGCTGTTGTACATTTAGTCATCTGGCATGAAAGTAAGTAATGTAAATCTCATTTTATTTCTTGACTTAAATCTTCTATTTTTAAGCTGAAAAAAAGATTACAGATGGAAAGGACATGTGTTGCTGACCTTTATGACAGCAAAGATCTCTTTCTGAAAATAAGAAATAAGTCTTAACAACTATATACACTCAGGACAAAGACATGACTATAAGAAAATATATAAGCTTAAAGTATATAAAATGTATTGATAGTATCTGAGTTTTTTAACATCTTATTTGGATTTCATATAATTTTATATCAGTAAGTTTGCAGTAAATAACAAGTCAGTTTTCTGTACAATGCAAACTGAATTTTCATTTATTTGTGCTACTCTGGTATGCCTTGAATTGAATTTTTTTAATGGAATACGCTTTCAAGAATTAAAAAAAAAAAAGGAAACCAAAAGTAGATGGAAACAAACAGTATAATTACAGGTTACTACACTTCACCATGTATCTCATTGACTTTAAAACAGTTGGAAATTTAGGGTGCTTAATTGAGTTCCACAAACCAGATACCATTATTATGTGCTGGGATCACAGGCAACAGCTGTTGTTGAACTTTTAAGACTGGTTTGACTATTTATACCAACCAACCAGCATTCACCAATGTTGTTCTTAGATTTATATTACTGTGGCTTGTCCCTACTTATGTGCAGGACTGCATTCTCCCAATGGAACTAGTCCAGCCAGTTTGATCTATCTGGGAGGTTGTGCTAGTAATGTCCCCTTTTACAGGTAGTCCTGGACTTATGCCCACAATGGAGACCAGAATTTCCATTACTAAGCAAGTCAGTTAAGTGAGTTGCACCCAATTTTACAATCTTTTATGCCACAGTTGTTAGGGAAATTATTATAGTTAAGTGAATCCCGCAGCCATTAAGAGTTCTCTTTGAGGGATATGGGCAGTCTAGAAATACAAAATACTAAGTGAATCTGGTTTCCCCCGTTGACTTTGCTTGTCAGAAGCTGGCTAGGAAGGTCACATATGGTGATAACATGATCTCAAGATGCAACAGCCATCATAAATGCATGCCAGGTATCAAGTGCTGAATGTTGATCACATGACTGTGGGTGTGCTGCAGCGGTTGTAAGGGCAAGGACTGATTGTAAGTCCCTTTTTTCAGTGCCATTATAACTTTGAACGGTCACTAAATGAATGGTTGTTAGTTGAGGACTACCTGTATTTTATTTGTTTTACTGATTTTAGTGTGTGAAGACTAAACCTTAATCTTAATTCTGTAAATACCATTTAATTATTTTCAAGGACCTAAAGCCTTTGCTGTAGCTTTATCAGACATTCCAGGTACTTTTTTGGGGGGTGGCAGCTTTTTTATGCTGGATACTTATGAGTTATGATCAGTAAATGTTCATGTCATGTGTCTAGAGGATGTAGAGCATTTTAAAAAGAATACAAGTTCAGTTTTCATCTTAGTGGAGGAGGCCATTTCTTTCTTCTAAACTTCAGTAAAGATGAGATAAAGCTGGATAAAATGCCAGAAATCATTGACACACCCTCCTTTCACAGGTTTTGCTGATGTTAGCTAGCAGTTTAGCTTGTGTATGAAATATAGTATAAACAGAGTTGGTTTATTTGACTCTCTGCAGATAGTTTTGAAACTGTTTTCACCTTTTTATTTAGTATTAATATTTAATATAGAAATTGCTTCCATAGCCTATATCAGAGGTCCCCAACCTTTTGGGCACCAGGGACCGGTTCCGTGGAGAGAGGTTTTTCCATGGACCAGAGGGGGCATGGTTTTGTGTGCTGCCTGCATCTCTGGGATGGGGCTGTGTTTGGGCGGACCAGTTGCTGGCATGCCGCGGCCCCATACTGTTTCACGGACTGGGGGTTGGGGACCCCTGGCCTATATCATTAAAAAGCACAAGGCAATCCCAGCTACTTGTTATTAAGATTTGGACATATCTACCACTGTATCAAGTTTCAAATCTGGATGGAGAATAATTGAGAAGGAATAGGTTGCCTAGCAGATATATTCCATTTGAAACTGAACTGAAAGAAAACAAACTAGAGAAGGTTAATAAAGTGTCTTTAAAAAAGAGATTGAAAGCAGGCTTCTTATTCATTGAAGACTAAATGAAGTGTGATGAGTTAGGCATTCCCATTTCTGTTTAGGTCATATCTGCAAGTCTCCATTCTTCTTGCCAACCTTGTGAGTTTTATTTTTTGCTGGAACCCCAGATCCATCAACTGGAGACGGTAGCTCAGGGAACATGCAGTGTAAAATCCAAATCCAACTGTAGATAAAGAATCCTGACAAATTCATATCTCAATGTTATTAAATAAGGAGGCTTGTTTACCCAGACATATATATATGTACCCTTCTGTCTATCCTGCCTGAGAAGGAATTGATTTTATTCTTCTGCATATACCTGCCAATTTTATATACAATTTGGTTTGTAAATTTGATTTGTATTATTTTAATCCCAATTACATATTGTAGTTGAATACTCAGCTAATTATATATAGCTCATGAGCCCTGCCAGTAAATAAATGAGTAAATTAGTAAATAATAAATTCTACTTTATAAAAAGTAGCTAATGAAGGGGAGCAAATCTCCCTCCTTTTCTATTTTACATTCTTTAAAGCAAGGGTTTTTTTTCAACATCCCATGACTCCCAGTTTATCGCAAGCTGACTGCAATAAATGCAGTTCCTGCTTTCTGCTTTAAAAAAAAAAAATCAGCTTTGTGGAGTACATCTTGCAATTTCTCCTTACTGCAGAGAGATTTTTCAATCTCATACTCCAGCATCCTTTTCGGCCGCAGTGTGTTCTTCTATTCTAGAAGAACCTCAGTTCGCCATGATAACTCACCGGAAGTCAATAGGTGGTGTGATGAGAATGCATGCTTGGACCTTCATTTTGGGATGAATGTAGTAATAAGATCACAATTGTGACAAAGGAAATATTTATAGGGACTGCCTAATGGGCCATTACACAGAAGGGAGTTTAATTGATAAACACTAAATTAATGGTATTTGACAGAATACATATTGATGTAGGTCTTTTTCATACATTACTTAGCTTCTAATAATTAAGGAATTGTAAATAACAAAAACCAAAATCATGTTTATATTCACTTCAGATTTTTATGGTATCTGTATTCTAAAGTTTTTGGCAAAACTAATACAGTAAGACATTTTCTGTCATCTGTCTGATTTTTTTTTTCAGATTACAGTATTTGCATCAAAGAATTGAATCATAAATGGTTACTAGGTATAACGTAGTGTTTTTCTGTTTTCTTTAGGATGATATAGACAGTTTAAACCCAGTTCTCAGGGATAATCCACAGCTTCAAGAGGAAGTAAAAATCTGGGTGAAGGAACAAAAAGTGCAAGAGATTTTTATGCAAGGTAATTTTGAGTAAATATATCTGTTTGTCATTTAATTAGATCCCATAAACACTCATAGAGAATGATAACTTTTAATTGTTTAAGTTATGAAGTAGACATTACAGTATTGCGTATTCCTGGATCGATGATTTCCTATATGGTGACCAGATTTAGTGGTTTGTCATTTCTATTGTTTGTACTTCCCTTCCAGATGTATAGTATTTTCAAATGGTCAGGTGGATCTTAAACGATCCACTTCATTTGATTAATGAGACCATTTTACTAAATAGTATTATTTTAAAAAATATTTTAGACTTGAAAGTTGTGGTTAAGAAGGAAAACTAAGTATGCATTAGCAGTAGTTTGTTTTTCTAAATTAACTACCAAGTTTGTGCTATATTTAAAAAAGAGAGAGAAAGGTGCACACATTAAAAGAGAACCAGTGAATTGTAAAGGTTAAGGTGGTGGGCATACTGGTAGTAAGATTCAGGTTCTAATCCTCCCACAGTGACAAAGCCATCTGGGTGATTTGGACCAGTTACACCCTCTCTCATCCCTGAACAGTCTCAGGTCCTATGAGAAGCTGGCTCAAAGACAGAACCTTTATCACCCCTTGCATTCACACACTCTTTTCAGTTTGAAACACTTGCTCCATGTGCATTTCAGAAGTGCTTTCTGCCTGAAGTAGGTCTATTTTAAAGTCTTGTGCTTCTAAAATGCTGGCAATAGAAATGAGGTAGATTGTAGTGAGCTCAAAGTAGGGTGATTTAAGGTCACAACAGTTTGAATCAAAACACTTTGTATATCCCTACCAGACAATCTGCAGCTACCAAATGGTCTTGCAAAACGTATACTTAAGGAACCTGGAATGCTTTTTTAATGTATTTATTTCCTTACTAAAGAATATGAACTCTCGTGGATCAGATGCAGTATCTGTCTGGACTACCATGTTTTCCATATTGGTTAGCCAAATGTTTCTGTGAATTCACAGTATTTCATGAAAACAATATATATATTGTGCATACTTCCAGTGGCTGCCACTAATGGCAAATCTTATGTCTGAGAAACTATCAGTATCAATTATTTTTCATGGAATTTCTCCCACATTATTGATCCGTGCGTGACAGCTGAGCTCAAGAATTCTCATTTAAAAGTGTGCCTAATCTTAAATAGTTAAAAGAATTATGAACACATACACTATTTTCCAGCCAGTTAAAAACCTAATTAGTAGGCTTGTGCAATATTTCAGATTTCATTCAGAAGAGTTGCTTTTAAATATGAATGCAGCACCTGTCTGCAACTCATTAAAATAGATTCAGGGTTGTATCATTGTTTCATGATTGCACAGTTACACTGAAAACCTCCCACAGCAACCACACTAATGTAGAACCAGATGTAGTAGCTTTAATATGTAGAAGACAGATGCTATGTTTGCTGTCCTACATGTTCCAAAGCACTTCTGAATCTGAAGTATTGTACAGCCTAATTAAAAAATATCAGGACTTAGTATCTGTGGTAAAAAAATTAATTTCAATTTGTCATTACAATATCTGTGTTCAGTCATTGAAACCGGAACCATTGAGATAGGAGTGAATAATAATTTATATACCTTTCCCTAGTAACCAAAACCATTTCCCATTTTGGCCAACAATATATGTTTGGGTTTTTTTTTAATCCCATATGTTATTCTTTTGGGGACGGAAGCCGGATGATGAAGAGACAGTCAACACCATAGATTCCTTTGGTTTTTTTCTATTTGCCTCCTGTAATTTAACACCCCCCCCCCAAAGAACATGAACAATAATTAACAAATAATAAAGTATTAAATCCAAATTTCCTTGCCAGTGGATATCAGAGAACAGCTCAAGAACAAATTTCCCCCAAAAGGCAATAACAGAGGTAAAAGAAATGAGGTAGGTCAAAACCCAACAAAAAGTGACAAAAACACTCTGAAGATTATTCTGTTAAAGTTGGCACTGAGAGCTGTACTTGTGTAATATTGGCAACATAGTCAAGACCATAATGGCTATAACACTTGGAGACTTGCAGTCTCATCAGTAGGGAATTCTGGGAATTGCAATTGGTTGAGTAGGCAGCATGCTAGTATCATACCATTAGCCTTTCTAACCCACTATTTCAGTGGTTTCAGAACATATTTAGCTTTCTATAATATAGCTTATGACACTGATACCTATAAGGAACTACAACAGAGATCATACATATTTTTAGAAACCATTCTTTGTTTTTTAGTCAGAATGAAAATTTAAACCGTTTTAAAAATAACATTCAAATTTCAAAATTGCATTCCCCCTTTTCTACCCTTTCAAATTTGTTTGTGGTGGTTTTTGGAAGAAAATGCAATTGTGATGCAATGTTACAGCTTTTCAGGATTCCCATCTCTTGAAATGAAATCTTTCTGCAGATTCACCTTATCCATTTTATTCTTTTGATCCTAGTTTGGAAATTAATTTCTCCTTAAATTTTCCCTCGGTGCATTTCCCACTGTCATTTGCTGTTCCTCTAGGAGACTGGAATCCTTCCTTACCTATTTCTTTCCTTTTGTTTTTGTTTTTTTATAATTAGAATTTAAAAATTGAGAAGTAACATAAGGAGCAGAAACTGACAAGGTAGTTCACAGAGACTGTTAAAGGAAACATTACTTACAATTCATGCATGGAAGATCAATAAGTATTTAGGTTGAATCCGCATGAAACAAATGCTTACTTGAACTTCAAATCTATAAATCTAAAGGAGCACTGCTAATTAATGTGTGTAATCTCTGTATCACACATTAATTTGTATAGAACTTTTGCCTTAGCTCTCCAGCCGCCTAATTTCAGAAAAGCATTGCTTAAACACTGTTATAATAACAGTGAGTCCTCAGTTTAAGGTCCTGGTTTAATGAACTTCAGATGCAACAAACCAAATTTCTGTCCCATTTACCAAGATAACAAATAAATCTATTACACTCCAAACACTCCTGACCTGGCAGTTAATTTTACATCATTCACAATGTCAGGTCATTTGTGTAATGACATAATTAACCCAGATTATATACATTACCACAAATGACATAATTTGTAATTTAACAGACATTCAGGAGTAATGGACACCCCCTCTCCCCACTGAGTCTGATAATCTAAGGTAATGTGGAATCTTGACTTTTTTGCATTGTGCCTTTAGCATATGTTGTTTTCTATTTGCTGATAAGCTATCCCTTTTCTATTTTGGTTTGTTTTCTGGGATCTTCCAGATATCATTTTCCATAATAACTTTGGCTGAAAATGAAATATGTATGTATCAAGAGCCTTGGCACTCCCTAGCTGAATTTTTTTGGGGCTCGGATATTAAGCAGTGTCAGGCCCACTTAGAGTGCTAGACTACCAGGGCCATCACTTACATTAAGAAGTTGAAAAAATTCCAGAAGACAGTGGCAAACGTCTTCCAAGAAAACTAAAAGGAAGTGTCCATAAAATGACAGAAGTCAAGCTTGACTTGAAGGAAATGTTTACAATAAGAAAAGGAACATAATAATGGTTTTGGACCTAACTGATTTTGAGATTGCTCTGTTATTCAACTCTTACATATCTTCCCTGTGCTGATACTGCTAATACTTTAAACATAATACATTGCACCACATAATCCCTAAGCATATAGAATATCAGCGTTGTCTGCAGGCCATCCATTGGATAGTCTGCAGAAGTAATAGCTAATGGGGAAAAGAATCTGGAAAATAAATCCCTAGAGTATATTCTAGACTAATACATTTATCTGCCTGTGTAAGATCATATTGCAAACAGTTTTATAAAGAACAATATAGTAACATTCAGTACCTTGAACAAACTCTGATGCAGTTAACGTTGGATATACATAAACATTTATGATGTAAGTTGTATTTGATTGTAACAGTTTCTAAATTGTTTATTACTTTTCTGAATCTGGATAGATTAATTCAAACAAACTTAAATATAGTTATTACATTAACTTAAATCTTAATAAGTTAAAAAGTGAAGATGTGTTAAGAAACAAGTAGCTGTTTCATTCCTTGGATAGAAACTTTGAGGTAAGTGATTCTGCACTGACAAAATATGATAGTCCCAGGCCTATATGCCGCTCCTTCATTAGCCATTGTTAAAGTTGGTGGTTCCCCGGATAGATGTAAAAATACCAAAATAACTTGAAGATGAAATTTTTTAAAATTTAATTATGAATAGTGTGACACAGGGAAGCAGTTTAATGAACCCATTTACAGTAAATAATAATACTGTAGAAGGATAGTAGATAAAAATATATAACTTTAAAAAGTGTGATTTATTCATGCATGAATTTTAAATTGACTTCTAAAGTAAACTGTTGCTTCAACTGACATATTTGAGCTAATACGTAACTTACAAGTTATATATTTAAATTTATGAATGTAATATTGTTAACAGCACATTTACAATGGAAAGAAACAGAGACCGCTGAAGGTAAAAAAAAATTCTGTAGTCGATTTTGGGGGAATCTTGGCAGCTGTGTAAACCCAGACTTCAGGGACTAAATTCTTTCTATATGAAAGTCATATGTTTTTAGTAACATACAGTATGTTGGACAGCTTCTGTTCATAAAATTAGGCTTGTTTTTCTATTCAGCATCTTGTACTTAACATATGAGTACATTTCACACCCACTGGAATCATGGCTTGCAAAGATTTTTATTCCCCACCACCATCCCTGGAAACTTAGCACTCTATACATACATCTGCCATATTCTATCAATATCAGGAACTATCAGCGCTGAATTTAAAAAAAAATGGTAGCCCTTAAAAAGCATGATGGACGTTGACTTTTCATTACTTGGGGTTGTTTTTATAATATAATTTAACCTCTACTGCATGCACTTCTAAAATTAAACTCTGTTGGAATATTATTTCAATAATCCTCAAATGTTATTTTCATTTTTTGAAGGTCCTTATTCTTTAAACGGCTATAGGGTGAGAGTATATAGACAGGACTCTGCCACCCAATGGTTCACTGGTATAATTACTCATCATGATCTGTTCAGTCGCACTATGATTGTTATGAATGATCAGGTAATTATTTTTTTCTCTACTGAAATTGTTCTTTAAAAGTGCATCAGCGCTGAAACTAGATATGAATGTGTGACATAATGTGTGGCTTTAGACTGATTTTGTACATACACTGTTTTTAAAAGAGTGCTGAATAGCTTAAGATGAAAATGACTACAAGGCTATTTATTTTAATTTTAAAATGTAGATCTTGTAATTGGTAATAATCTGGAGTTTTATTAATTGTGCCCTGATTAATGAAGTAGAATCCAAAAAGAAGTTGCCAACAAAAGTTTTGTCACTATGGTTATTGGACATCTCAGAGAATCTTTAAAATGGTTGGTTGACAGTTTAATTATACTGAATTCAAAATAACTGAGGGAACACTTTTCCATATGATACTAATTTAATAGCTGTACACGTGCTAATATCATTTGGGAAGACTAATATGGCTTAAAGAGTCAAATGATATTTTGCAGCATATGCCAAACATTTGGAATTAATAATTATATAAAGAACTATAAACCAATCAATCATGTGACTAAGCAAAAACATTATGATACAAAGACAATGCTAGCCTGATTTTCAATAATGGATAAACAATATGTATTTGGGTATTTTTGCTTTTGAACTGGCTTTCCATCCATGTAATAGAAAGATTGTTCACCATTACTCAAGGGAGTCAAAGTTCAAAAACAGAGAGATGTTCTGTATCTATGAGAAATGTCTTTATCCTTTTTCAATTTCTTTTTCCTTTTCTTTTTTCTATTTTATTTGTGTTTTTGAAGCAAATTTAAGAAATGAAGAATTTGGGCAGCTTGCTCAGTATTATAAATTCATCAAATCTAATGCTATTAGATAAGTATAAAGGCCAATATAACCTTTCATCTAGTTTCATTTTAATGCTGATTGATAAGGATGTAAGGTGTCATTAATGACTCTTTCTGACTTAAACCAAACACATTTCACTTTCTGCCTTTATACCTTAGTTTTATTTGACTCAGATTATGACCATACATTCAGCAACCGTTCAAAGTTATGATGGTGCTGAAAGAGGGCAAATTAAGACAGGTCCTTGGAGTTACAGCCATCGCACCATTCCCACAGTCATGTAATTGTAATCTGGATGTTGCTCAGTTTGATTACGATGTTGCAGCAAGCCTTAGTCCAGGGGTGTCCAACTCGCAACGTCATGTGACATGTCGCGACGTATCGCGAATTTTGCCATTGCCGGCAATGTGGTGGGCAGGGTTTTGCTATGATGCATCCAGCCCGCGGGCCAGCAGTTTGACACCCCTGCCTTCCTCACATGATTTGAGATTTCAGATATTCCCTGCTGGTTTTTCACAAGCAAAGTTAATGAGGAAGCCAGCCAGAAGCCAAGGTTGCATGAAGTCCTCACTTAACTGCCAGAACTTTCATTGCTAAGTGATGTGGCAACCACAGTGCTTAGCAAAGGAACTCCTGGTCCGAGGACTACCCCTACAAGAATTTCCCATTTACGATAAAGGGTGAAATCTTGGCAAATCCCTGATTTAAAAGAAAAGATGTAAATTTTATTCCTTTAAAACTGTCCTTTTAAACTGAATTTGTGTTTCCAATTGACCTTCTTATAGAAGATATAAATAGAAAATGATTATATTTTTTCCTCTAATAAAACAGGTATTAGAGCCACAAAATGTTGATCCATCTATGGTTCAGATGACTTTTCTAGATGATGTCGTTCATTCTTTGTTGAAAGGTGAAAATATAGGCATTACGTCACGACGCAGGTCTCGTTCCAGTCAAAACAGCAACACAGCTCACGTAGATATATTTGATTTTTAAATTATATTGTCATTTTTTTTATGTCTATATGTATTGGACTAGTGCAGTGATGGCGAACCTTTTAGAGACCGAGTGCCAAACTGCAACCCCAAACCCACTTATGCATCGTCGAGTGCCGGGTGGGTGTGGCCCATTGGCTGGGTGTGGCCAATTGGATGGGCATGGCCCATTGGCTGGGCATGGCTATGGTGGTAACGGCAGACTGGGTGGGACTAAAAAGTTCAATCAATCAATTCCAACTTTGCAAGATCTTTTTTTTTCCCGTGAGAAGTTGAAATTGACTGATTGAACCTTTTTTTTTTTTGCACACGGCGGCGGAGGCCTAAAGTGAAAAGGTTTTATAAAATCCAGCTGAAGGCCTAGGACTGGGGTGATGGCGCGCGTGCCCACAGAGAGGGCTCTGAGTGCCACCTCTGGCACCCGTGCCATAGGTTCGCCACCACTGGACTAGTGATTTATAAATGCGTAAACATATGTATCTATTTTAGGGCCACTATACCCGAGCTCAAGCAAATAGCCCCAGGCCAGCAATGAATTCCCAAAATGCAGCACCAAAACAAAATCCACAGCAGTTACAACGAAATGCTCGTCCAAATAAAAGGAAAGGTTCCGACAGTAGCATGCCGGAGGAAGAGAAAACTAAAGAAGAAAAATATGACTGTATAAGCCATGGAGGTAAAAATACTTTTATAGGGATAGTAAGAATTTTTCTTCTACAAACAATACTAAGGGTATTTTTTTTTCCTTTGCAGAAAATTCCAAAAGTAAAAATAAATTATATATTTCTAAAAGAAGAAAACCAGAAGATGACGGGGGGAAAAAGAGCGCGAAGAGACAGCGGACAGACAATACTTCTGACAGTTCCGAGAGCAGTGACTCTGAAAATTCAAACAAAAGTTTGACAGATTCTTCCTCAGAGCAAAATTCAGATACTGAATTGAAAAGCAAAGATATTGTAAAGATAAATGGGAAAGAAGGAAAATCCCAGAGTGACATGGTAGAAGAAAAGTTCCTAATAGGTAACCAGTCTCATCAACAGATAGAAAGACCAGAATCGGCCGATTTGGAATTGCAAGAAATTTCACTCCATCAAGCTGAACTGCCAACAGTCTATGATCATAGTGATAATGATGGCTGCATTCAAGAGTGCAGAATAGAAACTAAGCATCCCAGAGAGCACCTACCCAATGAACAATTTGTAACCAATTGTCCCACACCAAAAAGTTACGTTGACACAAATACTGAAACCAGTTCAGTTAATCAGACTCAGGAAAACTTATCAAGTAGTTTTAGTTTACAAACTGGTCGGGAAACAGAATCTCCTAGCAGTGATTCTAAACACCTGTTTACAAATATCAACATTCTGGAAGTAAACAAATCAGAAACTGTTGAGAACTGGATTAATAATGCCAATAAAATGGAACTGATGCAATCAAATGTTGGGAAAAATATATCGGCAAATGAACATTTAAATTCTGAAAACATTCACTGTGGTTCTGTACCATCTTTAACTGTAATATCTCTAACAGAAGAAGGCAGAGTTCGGAAACAAACTGCAGTCTCGGATGCTACGAAGTCAAAAACTAGTCCACAGGTTGAAAACTCTAAAATCAAGCCAAACAACTCACCAGAAATTAAATATAAGCCTGCCCAGTCACCTGATACTGTGAAATCCAAGGTTAATTATCTTAACAGCCATGTTATTGGAATAACAAAGACAGCGGTTAAAACAGAGCCTGATTTGCCCAGGTCTAGCTTCCATCCAATTTCATCTAGAGTTAGTTCATTAGAAGCTACTAAAAATCCTCTTACTGTTGACAAAAAAGAACATTTCACAATTTACAGAGATCCCATTCTTCTTGGTCAGGAAACGGGAACTAATCATATGACACCATATTTACATCAGCATAATTACCCACCTCATTGCACTTCCCATAGAACTTCTTTAAATCCAAGCACCCATCACTCTGCATTAACAGGCACACCCCATTTATTAGCTGAATCCTCAAATCAAACTCCATTGTCTGCTATTAACACTCATCCTCTTAGCAGTGCATCTCATCATTCTGTTCACCATCAACATCTCCTCCCTGCAGTTTTACCAGGAATGCCTACAGCCTCTTTGTTGGGAGGTCATCCACGACTAGAAACTGCTCACGCAAGCAGTTTAAGTCATTTAGCATTAGCACATCAGCAGCAGCTGCTACAGCACCAGTCACCACATCTTCTTGGGCAAACTCACCCATCTACTTCATATAATCATTTAGGACTTTATCCAGTTATTTGGCAGTATCCAAATGGAGCACATGCTTATTCAGGACTTGGGATACCATCGTCTAAATGGGTCCATTCGGAAACTTCTGTTAATACTGAGACTTCTTCGAGAAGAGTAAGTCTTACTGAACCCCAAAATAATATATTGGACAAATAATATATGGGGCGGGTCTTTGGGATGTAGTGTTTTATGTAGCCAAACCTTATTTAAGTGGAAGGGCGTGGGCCTAACTTGCCTAACTGGTAAATTTAAATAATTGCTGCTAAGTAATCAGGTTTTGTTTATGGAAATAGATAATTACATCTATTGTACTACCTTATTGGTTTGTATATGTTAATAGAATGATGTGCTGTTGATGTAAAGAGATACAGTAGTTTCTGAATTACATTTTAAATTCATTTTTAAAAAGGAAAAAAACTGTAAATTAGAGAATGTTCATGCTATTTAAAAACACCAATGTTATTAGCTTTAAACAACTCCATTTTAAAAATAATTACAATAATCCATTTTTTAAATATATATATATATATATATATATATATATATATATATATATATATATATATATATATATATATATATATATATATATATATATATATATATATATATATATATATATATATATATATATATAAGGGTTTCTTCAGAAAGAAGCAGGCATGTTTGTGAGCGTGTTAAATTGCTTTGGTTAATGTAAACAGCTATGCCACTATTTTAACCTTGACCAAAATCATAATTGTCAGCTTCTCTCTAATCCAGGGGTAGGCAACCTTGGCTCTTTTATGACTCGTGGACTTCAACTCCCAGAATTCCTGAGCCAGCATGGCTCAGCTTGGAAACCTCTCCTTGTCCCCTCAGCGTGGCTGGCTCAGGAATTCTGGGAGTTGAAGTCCACGAGTCATAAAAGAGCCAAGGTTGCCTACCCCTGCTCTAGTTTAATGTGATAGCCGTCACTTCCATCGTGGAATTTGAAATCCTGCTAAGTTCTTTGTATCGCTTTCTGTTAAAGCTAACAAAATGTGGGGACCAGTCTGCTTTCTTAAACAAATCTTAGAAATATTGTCAGTGCAGATAAGAAGCATGTGTCTTTCACCAGGAAGTAGAAATTAGGTTTGTGCTGCCCCTCAAGATTTGAAGGCAGAAAAGGTGTATTCATGCGGCACGGAGGCATGAATGTAGCAGATGTCCACAGCTGCTCAAAGTGGCGTGCCTTTTCCTGTGATCACATGACTGCCCTCTGCAGCTGTCCTGGAACCCAAGAAAGAACACTTGATTTAAAGAGTTGCAGAGACACTTACACTGCCGTTCATTCTGAAGTATCTTTTTGCATTCATGTTTGATTTCGCTATTAAATATATATCCTGTCTTTTGAATGGGAGTTCAAGGTGACATTCATGATGCCCCCTCCTCCTATTTTTCTCCACAATAACACTTTCCCATGAGGTAGATTGGGTTGAGAGGAACTGACTGGCCCCATCGGCTGAGGATTCTGTTGCTACTTACTTAAATGGCTTTATATTTTACTTCTTTTTATATTATGTAAGAAAATTTGAAAGAATGGCATTCAAAAAGGGAAGGTAAGTGTTGGAACATAGTAAATTTAAAAGAAATTGGGCCTTTTTTTTTCTTCCTGGCCACGATGTGTTTTCTGTTTAGAGTTCAAGATGTCACCCTTCATTTTAAATGTATCGCTCGCTCTGTATGTGTGTGTGCATTTATTAATATGAAATTCTAGATCATAGTTATATTCTTTTTGACTCAACCGTTATAAAAACAAGAACGGTTGGCTACCCTGGAACTTTCCTAAGAAATAATTACATTCTGCTGATAACTATGATTGTTTTTCCAGAATACTCCTAGTCCTTGGTTACACCAGCCCACCCCTGTGACCTCATCTGATGGTCTTGGACTGCTGAGTCATATTCCTGTAAGACCGTCTAGTGCAGAGCCACATCGGCCACTCAAATTGGCATCCCAGTCTAGTCCTCCCTTGTCAAAAGGCATAGTGGATCGCCATAAAGAGTAAGCTTGCATTTTTTTAGTCTATGAATCGAGAGGTGATTCTGGGGGGGGGGGGAATAAAGACTATAGAAGTTACAGTTTTGCCTCACAACTAATTGCTTGTGCATCACATGTCTGACCCATAAAACATCTAAAGTGAATGAAGTTATTAGTACTGTATAAGGACAAATTATTTGTTGTAGTTTGTTAATCTAAAACTAAAATAACGCAGTGCATTTTTTTTTCTTCTGTGCAGTGAATTGGAGAGGAAGGGGATTTTTGAATCTGTACATTCAGCAAAATCAGATCTAGACCAGAACAGATCACAGGCTGCAAAAGAAGGCCACTTACAAAGACAATTTGTGGATCCTCTGCAAAGATCATTTCAAGAGACAGGGGAGAGACTAAGCAAGTATAAAGAAGAACACAGACGAATACTGCAGGAAAGCATTGAGGCTGCTTCTTTTACAGCTAAAATGAAGGCCCATGAAAATGAAAAGGAGTCTTATTCTAGAATAATGCCTTTATCATCCTCTAATCCCCCAAACCATGGAGGAAAACCTGACAAAGAGTCAGAACTCTATAAAATGAAGCATTCAGTACCACAGAGCTTGCCACAAAGTAATTACTTTACCACCTTGTCTAATAGTGTGGTGAATGAACCTCCACGAACATACTTGTCAAAGGAAATTGCAGGCACATGTGCTGATAAACAGAACACTTGTCCATCAACAACAGCTGCTGCTGCTGCTGTTCCTCAGTCACTCACTTCTTTCACGTCATCCCTTTCAAAACCTCCGCCTTTGATTAAGCACCAGCCAGAAACTGAAAGCTCAGTGGGCAAGGGAACAGATCAGCTTTCACAGCAAATGATGGCCCATTCAGTAAGTTCTTTTAGAAGTAACAGTGGAAGCCCTACTCAGTTAACAATTTCATCCTCTGGTTCACTCCGAACAATGCCTGCTTTACACAGAGCACCTGTGTTTCACCCGCCTGTCCATCCCAACTTGGAGAGGAAAGAAGGGAGCTACAGTAGTCTTTCTCCTCCAACCTTAACTCCAGTGCAGCCAGTTAATACAGGTAACAAAGTCCATGAATTACAAAAGCCACCAACTTTAGTACCCGAGCCAAAGGAAACACAAAATATTTATAAGAGTGTCCCAGAGCAGAAACTTGCAGTTATATGGAAAAATAGTAGTGGTCCAAATAATGAAAAAATAGAATGGCACATGGAAAGAACTCACGGGAAATCATCTTCTGCCACAGCGTCTGTCATTGTACGCCCACCTTCAAGATCAAAGTATGATACCGTATCAATCGTGCAGTCAGCTCCCAAAGTGCAAGTTAGTGAAAGATTAAAAGGAGTAAATCAAATAGTTCCCATTAAATCAGTGGAAGCCAAAGAGAGTGGGAGAATAGTTGTGTCAAAAATGAATTCAGATGTGATTCATGCCTGCTATGAAAAGAATTTTCCAGCTGCTTCCCAGGGCAGTGTTCCCAGTTCAGTCGTACAAACCACAACTGTGTTATGCAGTACCATAACAGATGTAATCACATCTATGACTACTACTGATGCACCAGGTACAGGCAGTTCACAAGTGACAGATGGTTTGCCAAAAGCAGGGTTACCCTGTATGTCAGCAGACAGTATTGCCTCTAGGCCCATAAATAAGGACGTGGCATACATAGAGGAATGTAATGTCAGCTCAACAGCCTCTGTTACAGTGCCTTGCAGCAAAACAGAAAGTAGTCTTCAGGTGAGCACTGGATTCTCTGGCCCATCAGACTTTGTTCACTTGAAAAAGCACAAGGCAGCATTGGCTGCAGCTCAGTTTAAAATTAACAATACCAGTGATACTGAAGCTCATATTGTGAAAAATCTAATATATCCAGCCTCTGTTTCTGTGGATAGTGCTGTCAAATCAAGTACAATCAACAAAGGAAATACTCTGAGTGGTGGGCAAGTTTCCCAGACCAGTCAAGCAAACTATCACCCAAAGTTAAAAAAAGCCTGGCTCACAAGGCATTCAGAAGAAGACAAAATCACTAATAAAAAGGAGAGTTCAGAAAACTCTGTATCAGAAATGATTAAGCCATGTACTGTGGACTTAGTCGCTTCTACATCAAACAATTTGCAAAGCAATGTAGATAATAAATTAGCAGGGGAAAAGCTTGTGAAAGAAGAGAAACACGCAAGGAGAAAAACGAAAAGAATGTACGAATCTGGCTCGGAAAGTGGAGATTCTGATGAGAGTGACAGCAAGTCAGAGCAGAGGGCAAAACGGCAGCCGAAACCCACCTACAAAAAGAAACAGAATGATTTGCAAAAGAGAAAAGGAGACCCGGAGGAAGATGTGAAACCCAATGGGCTTCTCAGCAGGGGTGCCAAAGAAAAAAACAAATTGAAGTTACAGAGCGGCAACAACAACAGTAAGTACCTACTTGCATAGAAGTTGGGGGAATGGTCCGGGGCTATGTCTTCCATCCCCTCAAACAGGCACATCCCAAATTCTGTATCGAGAAAATAATACGATACCAACCCAATCAGAGGCAGCACTATACAATAATGCAATCATCAATTATTCAGACAAAATGCAAATATGGTTGTATGATTGTATAGAAGAGAAAGACAAACAGATTACTGCATTAACGAGTTAAATCTTTGAAGTGTTTTAAAGAATATTTACACCACTTCTGTAGTAGTAACCGTTATTTACTTGAAAATGTAAATTGTTGCAGGATTGTGTGTGACTGTACAGTATTTCTACAAATATTTAGA
Source organism: Azemiops feae (assembly GCA_023970755.1). NCBI lineage: Eukaryota > Metazoa > Chordata > Lepidosauria > Squamata > Viperidae > Azemiops > Azemiops feae. The sequence continues at coordinate 345,655 of JALGBA010003861.1, read as the reverse complement.
TATAGGCCAGTGGTGGCGAACCTATGGCACGCGTGCCAGAGGCGGCACTCGGAGCCCTCTCTGTGGGCACACGCACCGTTGCCCCAGCCCCGCCTCCTCCCATGGCCCCCTCCTCACCAGCAGCCCACCCAGAGGAGAATCGCCCCCGGGCGCAGCCCACGTGAAGCAGCGCAGCCAAGGACATGGTAGCCAGGCAGCGGAGACAAGACTCCGCCCTTGCACCCCGTCGCGCGCAGATAATGCTGCGGGGCACAGGTGGAGGGCATGGCCGCCATGGCTGCTGGGCTGCCTGGGTGATTGTGGCGGGCCGTGGAGGTGGTTGGTGGCCCATCGGGCGGGGGTGGGGGGCGGTTTTTGGGCACTCGGTCTCTAAAAGGTTCGCCATCACTGATATAGGCCTTTGGATGGTGTTTTTAAAGAGAAAATATGTATGTACATTATTATCTTGAGGCAAGCTAAACAAAATCATGCTCTTTTTCTTTTTTTTCTTCCTTTTTTTTTTTTTTTTTTTTTTTTTGTATATGAACTTGAGATTTATTCTTTCACATATAGATAGTTCTTGGGTTACGAAAGCAATTGGGACCAAGAACGTTTACATAGTTTTCGAGTACAGGTAGTCTTCGACTTACAACAGTTCATTTAGTGATCGTTTGAAGTTACAACAGCACTGAAAATAGTGACTTAATGACCATTTTTCATACTTATGACCGTTGCAGCATCCCCATGGTCACATGATTAACATTCGGATGCTTGGCATCTGACTCATATTTATGATGGTCGCAGTGTCCCGGAGTCACGTGATCCCCTTTTGCAACCTTCTGACAAGCAAAGTCAGTGGGAAAACCAGGTTCACTTAACGACCGTATTGCTAATTTAAGAACTGCAGTGATTTCACTTAACACCTGTGGCAAGAAAGATCATAAAACGGGGCAAAACTCAACAAATTTTTCACTTAGCAACATAAATTTTGGGCTCAATTGTGGTCATAAATTGAGAACTACCTATATGGCATCCCATGATTGCTTAGTTTAGAAACAGGAATTCTAGCAGTCCCAGTTGCCATTGTTAAGTGAGGATCTCATCTGATCGCAGCTTCTAGCTTCCTGCAGGCTTTCCCACTGCTGCTGCTTGTGGTAAGCCAGCAAGAAACATTGGAAATCGTAATCATGGCAACTATAATTCCAAGCACCTATCTTAAGTCCCCCTCAGTCAGCATTGTCATAACTTTGAACAGTCACTGAACGAATGGTCATAACCCAAGGGCTACCTGTAACTTTTCCTGCATGCGATAACAGAGACTGAATTATGAGAAATATATATTTGGAATTATTTAGCTTTTTATATTCAGCATAATGAGCTGAATTAACTTTTCCATAAATTATGGAGCAAACCAACAAAAATAGAAAATTTAACTATAAAAACTGTTTTGCTAAATTAGGTTTGATGGAATCAGGTTTTCTTGATCTGCTTTTGTATTGATCACAGTAACTTTAAAAATACTTTTGCCTACAGCTGGCATACCTCGTTCAGTATTAAAGGACTGGCGTAAAGTAAAGAAGCTGAAACAAACTGGAGAGTCTTTTTTGCAAGATGATTCTTGCTATGAAATAGGACCCAATTTGCAAAAATGCAGAGAATGTAGACTGATTAGAAGCAAGAAAAGTGAAGAATCAGCTCATTCGCCAGTATTCTGTAGATTCTATTACTTTCGCCGGTAAGTTGTGTTTCAGAATGCCCACATTTTCCTAGGAGCTACAGCTTGAGGTACATCCTTACAAAAATATTCACAATTTTAAAAGCTGTTTTAAATTAAGAATCATCCTTTTTTGGGATTTTTGCTTGTTTTAAATCATTGTTATCCTGTTCTTCAGCTGAAGGCTCCCAAAGTTATATTACATAAGCAAGACTGCCTTTGCTCATAGTTTAAAAGACTAGGTACCACCCTCTTAAAAACAAAAATGGGGGAAAAGGAAGAACAAACTAAATAGTTCATGGAGTTGGATATTACTTTTGATCTATTTTGTAGGAGAGCTTTTTTTAAAGTTTGAAAATATTATTACCTTAATGTTAAAACTTTTAATAGTTCTCGTGGCCAGGAAATTCCTCATCTTGAATTTGAATCTCTGTAAAACTTGTAGCCACTGGTTCTTTCCTACCCTTGGATGCTTTGGAAACTAAATCCACACCTTGTTTCCTGTGACAGCCCTCAAGTATTGGAAGATTGCTTAGCCTTCTTTAAACTAACAACAGCTACATCCTTTTAGGCTTTCTTAAGATTCAGCTTCCAAGCACCTCACCAACTTTGCTGCCGCTTCTCTGCACCAATGTTGTTGTACTGTTTGTCCCACAGGTGCGAGCTCACTGTGTACTGCAGTCACTTCAGATTGTATAGCAACACTGAATGCATTGTTGCATCAAGGGGTTCCATTTTTCAGAGTTCTCAAAGCCAGACACTGGTTTGGGTTGAGAAGGAGTGACTGATCCTAGTCTGGCTGCCTTCCTTGCCTAAAGGAGAACTAAAACATGGGTTTCCCTTCTCTTAATCCAGTACTTTAACCACTATACCATATTGCTTCTGTAACCTGTCTTTGGAGTAGTTGCAATTATTTGTAATAGAACATTAAAAAAAATGACATGTTAATAATACCCCAGGGATTTGGGAAACTATTTCATACTAATGTAGAAAAAAAAATACTGAAAAGCCAAACTTTTCAATAATTTCTTTCAACTTTTTGAGAATTAAATTTAAATGTTGAAAATTTGCAGATTATTCAAACTTCTTCCCCTTAAGTTTCTAGTAGCAAATCCTTTATTTGTTTTAATAAAGCATGTAATGTAACCACATATTCTTACATTGTGTTTTGTGTTACATAGAATATTGGATAATTATAAGTGACACTGATTAATCTATATAGACTGCTAAAACTCTCGTTCTCATAACCTTAATAGTGCATCATTGGGCAACCATTCTTGAACCAAGTGGGCTAACTTGCAGAATGTGTCCAAAATCTGGGACCCATGACTCCTATGGAATTTAAATTAGGCAAATTTTGTGAAACATTTTATGACATAAAAATTACCATAAAATATTTTATGACATAATAGAAAGCATCATAAAGCATTTCTTCTGATCAACTTGGACAACTCCTGATGTTTGACTGTGCTGTGTAGTTAAAAGGCAGATCCACCTCTGAATATCTCCCTGAATTTAAAACTCTGCCATTGTTGAAAAGCACTGAGGAATCTTGTAAAGAAATATCTCTGAAACGATGACCCAAGAGGTCACAGGCTATCTAGCATCTTAATAAAATTAAAGTGTTTGTTGCTTTGCTGACTTCTGAATAACTTTATTTTGTTTCTTAGGCTTTCCTTTAGCAAAAATGGAGTGGTTCGGATTGATGGCTTTTCTTCTCCCGATCAGTATGATGATGAAGCTATGAATTTATGGACACATGAAAGTTATGAAGATGATGAAATGGATGTAGAAACTTGCAGATACATCTTAGAACATATAGGTGACAAATTTTGTCAGTTAGTGACATCTGAAAAAACAGCTATGTCCTGGGTCAAGAAGGATGGTAAGGTTATTTAGTTTTTATTATGTGACGCGATAGCACTTTTCATATCTTAACATGCTTGGTTTCAGTTATCCCAGATTTTATATCTTCCTCAGAAATCTTTTATGTAGCATTGAAATGTTGCTTTACTCTACTGGTGAGTGCAGTGTGTAGATGTACGTAAATACTAAGTCAAACTTTGCAATACAGGTTTGTGCAATTTAATTAATGCATATTCTCATATTAAAAGTTTTTATTGGTTTTTTACAAAAAAATGTTAATGTTAGGTGGTGCATTTGAGGAGATAGACAGTTTTATTTCACACTGATAGAACAGCTACTCTCTGTTCCTCCTAACTGTCGCAAAAATCTGTTATGGGGAGTTGAGCTTTCCTCTTAAGCATATATCTGAAGGGAATTGAATTACAAAACAAAGTACATTGGAATACGGGCAAATATGATTGATGAGTAGATGGAGGGATGGATACATTTAAAAAAAAAGAAAACAGATCGATTTATAGAAATAGCAATAGCATTTAGACTTATATACCGCTTCACAGTGCTTTATAGCATTCTCTTAAGTGGTTTACAGAGTCAGCATATTGCCCCCAACAATCTGGGTCCTTATTTTACCGACCTTGGAAGACTTGAGTCAACCTGGACCCGGTAAGAATCGAACTGCTGGCAGTCAGCAGAATTAACCTGCAATACTACATTCTAACAACTGCGCCACCACAGCTCTCTTAAATTTTATGTATAATTTAAGTCATAGAAGCCTAAAAACCTAGAGAAAGAAGACAAAATCAATATTACCTGATACTACAGGAAGGGCACTACTGCAGCAGTCTTGTGTTTGGTACAATAACCTTAAATTTTTAAAATAAACCACATGGTGATCATGAAAGTAATAAAACATACATAAAACATTTTAATACCTTCCTTGCATTTTTTGGCATTATATGCTATGAGTTGCTGAGTCTTCATTTAAATATTCAACTTTTGATTAAAACCTATTTTGCAAGAGAATAGTTTTTTTTTTGTTCAGAATAATTACCATTAGCAATTGCCATATACTATATAGAAAATCTTTTGTGTGAAGTGATCTGCTTCATCTACTGCAGGGCTTTTCAACCAGTGGTACGGGTACCACCTGTGGTACATTGGCACCTGGCAGGTGGTACGCGACCATCCTAGAAAAGTGGTAGTGGGGGAGGGGAATGAGCTGAACCGGTGGCAGCACCGCACAAGCCTGAGCGAGAGATGGCTGGAGCTGCAGGGCTGAGTGGAAGCCCCAAGATCAGCGCCAGGCTCCAGCTGGAGCTCGGCACTGATCCTGGTGCTTCTGCTGAGCCCTGAAGAAGCAGCAATCAGCTGGAATGTTGCAGCATCTCCAGGGTCTTGTGATTTACATTCAGATGCTTGGCAACTGATTCATATTTATGACGGTCACAGTGTCCTAGGGTCATGTGAAGTGACCAAAACCTGCTGCAACCACCCAGCAGAAGGGAGGAATAAAAACCAAACACCCCCCACCCCCGTTGCCAATCCTCAACAGAAATGTTCACAACAATGAAATATGGCAACAATTGCCATACCCTAAAAGTGGTACAATGGGTGAAAAGGTTGAAAAGCCCTGATCTACTGAGTTTACATGGGTGAAAAAAGATTTTCCCTAAAATAAAGATAGCTTCATATCTGGTTTCATTTAAAACCCATACATTCTGTAAGAAGGAATAATCATATTTTTGCCATTGACCAATGACCAAAAGCCCACAATTTCTCCTAACACGGTCTACTTCCTCATTTTTTAAATAATATTTTACTTCGTTTTTGAAAGTTTCCGTTTTGGTCTGGGGGGAAAAGAAATATTGTAAAACCTAGAAATAATCTTGTTTGATACCCAGCAATATTTTAGACAGCGTTTCAAATAAGAATGTCTTAGATAACAATTATATGCTATGACAATTCAAAAATCAATTACAGTTGCCAGAGGCTTTTTAAAAATTGCTTAAAAGGAGATAATGATTGGTTTTCTTGGCTGCATTTTCATTTCTTGTTTTAGTTTACAGATGTTTGTCTTGAAATTTCAGTACTTGGTATGCTGTTTTCTCTGTATTTCAGCCAAAATTGCTTGGAAGAGAGCAGTCAGAGGAGTCCGTGAAATGTGTGATGCCTGTGAGGCCACCCTGTTTAATATCCACTGGGTCTGCCAAAAATGTGGATTTGTGGTCTGTCTAGATTGCTATAAGGCTAAGGAAAGGAAGAGTTCTAGAGGTCAGTGCCCTTTTGTAAAAGGCCCAGATATATTTAAACATTTCAGAATTGCTTGTTTCACCTTTTCAGTTATCTCTCTTCACATGCGCATTAGAATTGTCATTTGTGTGATTCCACTTTTCTCCTGATAAAGCAAATTTCATTTACTTCAGGATATTTCTTTTAAAATTTTCACAGATAAAGAACTATATGCATGGATGAAATGTGTGAAAGGACAGCCTCACGATCATAAACATTTAATGCCAACTCAGATTATTCCTGGATCTGGTAAGATCACAAGGATATACACTTTGTTTCCTTATGTTGGTTAAAGTCAGTATAGAGAGTTGCTGAATTGTTTTTTAGTTTATGTATTGCTCAAAATTTATATAGCAAATGCATAAATAACAGGAGGATTCTTAAATCTGGGAAGCTGTCCCTTAAGCTGGTATATGTGAACTGGGAATCAAATAAATGCTTTTTACTGGTCCCTGAAATACTTTTATTAGAGGAACTATTCTATTAGAGGAACTAGAGGAATTACTCTTCTGTCAATCAGACCTAATGGAGACTTACTATAAAAAAGAATTAGAATCACTCATCCTTGAAGTATTAAAGCAGCTGCATCTTCACTTAGCAGATCAAAATGACTATTCATGCCCATATGCACACATAGGCAGCCTGGAAGAGGTGTTGTGTTCATGTTGCATAGTTTCTGAAGAGCATTGAGTGGCTTTAATTATTGGGTATATTGTCATTCATTTTAAATAGCAGTAAGATTTCAAGGTTTTTTGTTTTTAGTTTTTAGTTTTTGCTTATTTTTAGTTAATTGTGGAATCTTCTTGGAATTGCTGAAAGGGCTGCATTGTGCACTGAAGATAGGTTGTGTCTTATTCCTCCTTCTCTGTTGAGGGAGGGATGTTCAGTTCTAACATAAGTGGATACTTTCACCCCTCTTTAAACCAATGGTCCTCTCTATCCAAAATGTGGGTTTTGCTGTCTTCAAAAGAGTGACCTTTGTCTTTCAAATGCAGTTGGGCCGTTGAATCTTATCCAAAACGGTTTGATCTCCTATGTTGTGCCATGCGTTTGTGAAATGGTTGTTTTGTTTCACCAATATACAGATTTGCACATGTCTCACTGCATTGTATTGCATATATCACATTGCTCAGTTTGTATCTGGGTGTTTTATCCTTGGGAGTAGACAAGCTTCTGCCGTAGTGTATTCTTGGGTTTAAAGTGTACATGTACGTTGTGTTTTGATTGAGCACAAAATGGAAGAGATCAGAACCCTACACCACTGGGCTGAAAGTTCGCCCACCAGTAAAGAGGGAAAAGAAAAACAACTAAAGCATGGCAAGGAATCCCTTGGAACTTGTGGTTATCCTAACTGGGGCTTCATCAAATCCAAAAAAAGACCCAGCATGCATGAGCTCCTCTACTGCAAACAAAGAAGAGAACAACAAACATAGCAATGTTGTCATTCTATATGTTGCAATGAATATCTGAAAAGCTCAGGAGGATTTCCAATCAACCGTTCAAACCTATGGTCCTCTCTGTCCAAAATGTGGACTTTTACCGTCTTCGGTTGGAGGGGAGATAGGTCTAAGTCATATTGGGTGGATGGAAACAGAGACAGCTTGGGTGGAATTGAAGCAGAGATGGTTTGTGCAGAGCAGGGGAACATGACAATATATGAGGGCCAGTCACCAAGCACACAAATTTTGATCGTATGACTGGGAAAGTAATAGTTCTTAATCCAGTTTTTTTCAGCGCCATCATAATTTTGAACTACTGAACAAAAGGTCTATTCTAGACTGCTCTGTTCCACTTCAAGCTATAGTGTCCAGGTCATCCTCAGGGACAGTGCATTGTAGTAATATGCATGGGAGGTGGTGATTAAGGTATGAGTGATTATGACCAAAGCTTCCAAATGAAGGGACACCGCTGGCACACAAGATGAAATTGTGTGAAAGCCTTCATATCCATGGCTGCCACCTATTCTTCAAACAGGAGAACCCACAGGTTGTGCATCTATTCTGTTGGGGCAGTGCAACCCCATCCAGAACAAGAGAAAGCAAATCCTGGGGTGCAGGGGGTCTTAGAACCAGGTGTTCTTTGGGGTTAAGTCAAATGCTGCTCTAACCTATATAGATTCCGACAGCTTTCAAACACCAAGACAAAACCTCCAGTGCATCACTGGTCACACAGGAATACAGTTGTAATATTGATGCCTCACCCAGCGGTTTCATACAGATGTTAAATAAGTATGGGACAGCACCAAGACCTGAGGGAGCCCACAAAGCAAAGCCTGTGGGCTTGATCTTTTCCCTCGTGATGCCTGTGGAGATTCTCATCAGGATCATACCGGTGGTTGTCTCAAAAGTGCTTTTTTAAAAGGCAACTGGACTGTTTTTTCCTTGACGAACAAGAAGAAAATGTTTCGATTCTCATCCAAGAAGCTTCATCAGTTCTGATGGTGGGGAAATGGAAGGATAGGTACTGACAGTTGAGACTGGGTGGTGTGGGGATGGAAGGATAGATTCTGATAGGATGATGGGGGAGGGATGGAAGGATTGTATGTCTTTGCAGTCATCTGATCGTTAGCATTCTCTTTGAGAGCTGTTGAGGCCACTTGGGGATTTATCTGTCCCCTCAGGTCACCTGAATCAGGGTGCAATTGGTTGTGGAATCTTATTCCACAACCAGTTAGCAAAATAGAATATGGTATTTGTTCTCTGTCTATATATAATAAGCTTCCCATGCCAGCAAACCCTGCTCCCTCTCCAACTGAGGATGCAAGAAAACAACTAAATTCAGAGAGCCACAGAGAGCCACAAATACATATGCAGATGTAATTATTTTATAATTCTGATCTTTTTGGATGTAAATCAAATATTTAAGGTAATCTTACTTAACTTTTTGTTTATATGCTGTCTGGCTTTGGTTTTTCTGGTGGTTAGTTTAATGCCATTTAACTTCATTTATTCTATTTTAATGGATTAATTATTTACATAAACATTTTATACTAATAGCAATTGCTTTTGCAATGTAAAATAGGCAACTACTTTCTTTGTTGCCAAAAACTAGATCTAGGAAAATAAATACAACAAAAGCATGGAATAGCTATTTTTGGACAGTTCATATACACTGCTCTTTTATATCCTTCCCCCTGAAGGCACCTGCGCATGAACTGTTACTCAGGTTATTCAAATGTGATATCTGATCACATACTAGAAAACATTGAAGCTCATAACCTGTTAATCTATGACAAAATATGGCCAAAGGCAAAACTGTTTTGGAAACTTTCAACTTTATTTTCTTTATTGTATGAAGGTACATATAACATCAGATTATTAGCTCAAGACTATGTACACATACATATGCATACATACAATACATATACATGTATATATGTATACACATATGTACTAAAGAGAGACTACTGTATCTAACAATTATTTTTTCCATATCTTATAGTTTTAACGGAACTTGTTGAAGCATTGCATACTCTTAGAGAGAAACATGAAATTAAATCCCACTGCCATTGTAGCAGCAAACAGAATATACCAATTGGCTGGTTTCCCCCAGTGAATGGAGTATCTCAGGTAAGCCCATAATTTAGTGGTCAAGTGAAATACTAATATTTTCATATCATATGGCATAATTACATACATATTGTTGTTAAATACTACAATGTAATACATTTTAGACATGTTTTATCTTCTCTTCAGCTGTCTTTAAATGTCTTTAAAATAATCACCTTTTTAAAAATTACCATTTGATAAATTATTGTGCTCTACAGATTTTACAGAATGTCCTTAATCACAGTAATAAAATTTCTCTGTGCATACCTGAGTTACAACAGCAAAAGCCATCTCAGAAATCCGAAGCAAATGGCAACACAAGCCCAGGAAGTGACATAAGTTCAGAAAGCAAGTTAAATCCTCCTGAGTCACAATCCCCACTGCATTGGTTGGCAGATCTAGCAGAACAAAAGGCTAGAGAAGAAAAAAAAGGTAAATAATGACATAAGCTGGCTAGAAAGCAACATCTCTTTCTTTGACGACCTGGAATTCAGCTGATTGATAGATAGAGTGGTATAGTGTAACGTACAATGTAATATAATTTATAGTATAGTATCCAGTATAAATTGTATACAGGTACTTTTCACTTACTGGCGACTTGTTCAGCAATCCTTTGAAGATGCGATATGCTGAACAAATGATATTTATGACCAGTTCTCAAAATTCCAGCCATCACAATGCGCCCATGGTCACATGATTATGATTCAGGCACTTTTTTGGCAACCAGCTTGCACTTATAACAGTTGCAGCATCCCATGGTTACAGGATTGCCATTTGCAACTTTCCTAGTAGTTTCATGTATATTGTGAAGTTGGAATCCCGCTGAACAATGCAGCAACTGTAATCCACCAATACTTCTGCATATGACCCAGTGTGAAGAAACAGAACCACTTCTTTTTTTTTAAAAAAAGGCCCAATCCTTCCAGATGCTCCAGAAGGATATTATGGCCAGTGATAACAAATATCTGTTGAAAAATCCAGGAGACACGACTGGTGCTGTGTTTTTTTTCCTACATAGGAGAAAGCTATTGGGTTTTAAGTTTGAATAAGGTCTGTGGCTCATTGGTAGTAGCTTCCATTCTGCCATACCATGTAAAATTGTGGGCTTTTAAAAAATATTTTGTGTTGGTATGTTTTCTTAGGTAATGTTTTAGTGTTTCTGCTCTTTTTTTATGATGCAGGGTAAATAGTATTGACTGCATTTTGAAGCTTTTTTCAATCTCTGATGTTACATGACCAAAGCAATAGAATTGTATCAAGCACTTCATTATAAAATACAATCTGCTAGCATACCTGCTCCTTACCATTGCATAGTTGTGTAACTTGTTCACTGTCTATATATATATTGATTTTAGAAAACAAAGATTATCCCCTTGGAAAGCATACTAAGGAAGAACAACAGCAAGACAACTCAGAAACTCCTAATTTCAAGGTGTCAACTCCTCTGTCTCAAAATAATGAGCAGGGCTCCACATTACGAGACCTGCTGACTACTACAGCTGGCAAATTGCGCCTAGGCTCCACAGATGCTGGCATTGCTTTTGCTCCAGTTTATTCAACAGGAACAGCAGTGAGTGTGTTGTCAAAATGCTGCGTTCTAGATCTTTTAGGATAGAGAGGACCTGTTTCGTAGCTTAGATGTCAGTAGATCAATGTGAGTAATAGAGAAACAAGATCAAAAGTGCAGTACTTTCGGTATTTATTGTAACCTATTCTTGAAATACTTACCTGAATTAAAACATTTGGTCAAACAGCAGCAGAGGTCTACAATTCAAAAAAATAGCACATCCCAGAGCTTATTTAAATTTATGGAGCTGTGTTATTTCCTGATCCCAGATTTCCCTGGGAAAGCAGCTTGAATGTACTAATTTAGTTAGTATTCAGACTTAAAACAGAATTCTAAAGATTCATGCTTGCATTACGAGTATGTGGTTCATTTACTGAAGTGAAATGGTTCAGTAGTTATATAACAGTCAGAATGATTTGGGCACATTAAGTGATGGAACAATTTAATAAAAAAATAATAATGCTGTATTATGGTTTGTTCAGTGTGACTAGCATAATAGTTTTTTTTAGCTCGGCAAAGAAAAAACTAAAGACTGCTTAAGTCCTCATTTTATTTTTCCAATAGAGTAGCAAAAGTGGAAGGACTATGCCAAACATTCTTGATGACATAATTGCTTCAGTTGTAGAAAACAAGATACCACCAAATAGAACGTCAAAGATAAATATAAAATCTGAAATGAAGGAAGAGCCAAAGAACAATAGAAAAAGCATTTCAGATGATAACAACAGATTATTCAATGATATCCCACATTCATGGATTTGTAATAAGCATGTTTTGTGGCTCAGCGATCATGAGAACAGCAACAACTGGAAACTCTTCAAAGAGTGCTGGAAACAAGGAAAGGTACGTATTAAATTGTTCTTTTTTTAAAAAAAAACAGCTGACAAGGCGTCACATCTTTCTTTCTTTTAAATAACATTTATCGAGTTTTTAATGCTTTCAAGTTTAAAAGGCTATTAATAAATTTGTCGGTGGGAGCAATCCTACAGCCAAATTTAGCCAAAAAAATTCCATTACCTGATGTTAGTCCCCAATCCCTGAAAATATTCTAGACCAAATGGAGAAAGTAGTTGTTCTAAATAATGTCAATCTATTATCAAGATCAATGCTTCCAGATCAATGCTTCAGCTCTAATGTAACAAGTAGAATAACTCAGTAGGTAGTAAAGAGAGGCTGGTTGAAAATAGTCACCAGTTACATAGGTAATAGCATTCTAATAACACCAAAGGTAGCATTCAGTACAAAAATAATTCAAATCTTGAACTTAAATTCAGATCCTAATAGTCCTACTAAACGTGAATAATTTCTTTAAATGACTACAGTTAATTTATTATGCAGTTTTACCTCTGTATCAAAAAATACGTACAATAATATTTTGCATCCACCATTAGGATAAGCAAAAGTATACCCCTAATAATAGATTCAATTAGTATTTTGGCTCCATATAGATTTTTTTTAGTAAATAGGTTCATACCAGACAAAATTAATGAAATGTATTTACTTGTTAAATTTAATGTTACTAATAATTACATTTATTAACTATTCATACAAACTAGTGGGATCACAGCTAGCAGTGATTAAAGAGGAAAAATATCTTGGAGTAAAGATAGATAGTTCAATGTCAATATGCATCAGTTGTTTAAAAAAAAGCAAACAGCATGTTAGGGATAATAAGAAACAGTATTAAAAATAAAGGTGCCAATATTGTAATGCCCTTATATAAATCGGTAATGCAATTACATCTAGAACAGTGTTTTGCAAACTTGGTAAACTTAAGATGGGCGGACTTCAACTCCCAGAATTCCCCAGCTGGCGTTCCCCATCAGGAAAACACTGGTCTAGAATATTGTGGGCAGTTCTGGTTGCTGTACTTCAAAAAGAATACAGTGTGGAGCTAGAGAAGAAGGTTCCTGTGCAGAAAGATTTGGGGCTTTTTAGTTTAGAAAGGAGGTGAATGTCAGGGGACATGGTTGAGGTGTTCCAAATTATGACGGGTGTAGAGAAAGTGGACAAGGAGGGGCCATTTTGTCCTTCCCAAAAAAACTAGAACCAGAATTTACCCAATGAAACTGAATCCTGAAAGAATTGGATCTGACAAAAGGAATTATTTTTTGTACACATGTTATTAAATTTTGGAATTTACCACCACAAGATGTGCTGGTTACCAGCTTCGCTGGCTTCGAAAGATTGGACCATTTTGAGGAACTTGTGGGGATCAATATCTGTTAGCCTTGATGTGGCTACTCCTGAAGGCCTTCAGCGGGGAAACTAGTGGGCTTCCTTGTGTAGCTGACTGGCCCCTGTGAGAAGAGACTTCCGGACTTGATGGGGCTGTGGCTTCAGTCCAAAAAAGGCACTTCTCATGTTCTTATTTACTTACCTACTTATTTGTGTCCTGCCTCAGCCAATGTAGCTATATTATTGTTCTTTCACATGATGAATTTTTTCAAAACTAATTTTTCAGGTAGTTCTCAACTTACGACTGGACTCAATTTCATAGCCATTTTTACAATGGTCTTAAAGCAAGTCACCATAGTTGTTAAACTGATTAAGTGAACCATGTGGTCATTAAGTGAATCCAGCATATCCAATGGGCAAAAAATGTCACAAGTTGCAGTCATGGTCCACAGGATAATGCAACCAGTCGCACCTGCAAGCTAGTCTCCCAAGTGCCTGAAAAAATGTGATCCCATGATCACTGGGGGACTGCAGCAGTTGTAATTTTGAATAGTCGTTAAGTCAAGGGCTACCTGTTTATATACCATATTTTTTTTAAGAAATACTACTGCTTATTGTTGTTTTTATATTATGCTTTCCAGTTTGTATTAGTCTCTGGAATCCACAAAAAAATGAATGCCAGTTTGTGGAAAGCAGATTTTATTAGTTCAGATTTTGGTGATCTCAAAGCTGATCTTCTGAACTGCAAAGATAGCATTACTGCAAGTGGCAGTGTCAAGGAATTCTGGGATGGTTTTGAAGAAATTTCAAGTACGTTTTGTTTTGTTCATACCTTCAAATAATTGTATGCAAATATGTTCGTGTGCATATGTAATATAATTGAAAATAGGGGATATAAATATTATATGAAAGCATAACAATTTATCCTTGAAATTTTAGGCGCAAGATTATGTAAATAATATCATGGATTCATTAAGAATACAAATACAGAAATTGCCTTATTAGTAGTTTTGCAATAATATCTTTTTGCATATACATTCTTTTAAAAAGTTACTTGTACATTTGTAAGCTGCAGTCTTCTGATTTTTCATAAATATAAAAGCTGCCAGGAAAGAAACTGAGATTCCTGTTGCAGGGACTCAATTCCTTCATGCCACATATAAACTTATATACAAACTTTAGTAATGATAATATATGGAATTTTCTGGAAATATTCGTACAAATTATGATGTGTCATTATTTAAATACGAAATAATACAACATTGGCATTTCCACAGTTCTAAAACACTAGTTATAAATAAAAGTTTGAACTGTTATAAATGTTTCATTTTGTGTATGTAATTAAGGTCTATGGCAGCGGTCCCCAGCCCCCGTGCCATGGCCTATTCAGAACTGGGCTGTGTGAGAGGCGGGCTGGCACACTCGTGTGCACAATTCCAATTGCATAAGCGGCAGGCCAGTGCGCACGTGCCGCTCCACTCGCAGTCGAGCTGTGTGCGCATGCGCACCGGCCTCCCATCATGCGGCCCGGTCCCCCTCTCCCCCCCCCAGCCGGGCCGCCAAGCCACAAAGGTTGGGGACTACTGTCTATGGGGTATAGTCAGCTTGCTCCCTCCACTTAGGAGTCTCAGAAGTGGCCATTTTATTTTTTCGACTGCAACTCTTAAGTTGATTTCAAAGGGTGGAGCAGAACCCTTTGAAAGAGGGTAAGAAAAGAGGGAGGTGTGAGAGAAAGGAGTTTGAAAAATTCCAGAACAGAATACAGTTTAATACCATCAAATATTGCAAGCATTTTCATAGCTCCCCCATTCACTTACCTGTGTTATTTTCAGAGCGGCAAAAAAATAAAAATGGAGAAATCATTGTACTGAAGCTGAAAGACTTGCCTTCAGGGGACGATTTCAGGACCATGATGCCTGCAAGGTGTGTGTGTGTGTGTGTGTGTGTGTGTTTATTTATTTAAATTTATTTATTTACTTTATTTACTTTATTTATTTATGAAAGTTATTTGCTGCCTGTCTTGTATCAAATAACTCTGGGCAGCTTGTCTTCCCCCTTTCTCTGAAATACTCCTTTTAAATATTTTTGTTGCTTCCATCTTTATTTTTTACAGGTATGAAGATGTATTAAAAAGTTTACCGCTGCCTGAATATTGTAACCCAGAGGGAAAACTTAATTTGGCTTCATACGTGCCGGGATTTTTTGTACGCCCAGATTTAGGACCTAGATTATGCAGCACCTATGGTAAGTAACCTTCATTATGTTGTGTTGAGGTTTTTATAATAAATATATTTGACCTGTTAAAAAAAAATCAGTTTCATAAAAGAGCATTTTATCTGTCTGATAGTATGAAGACCTTAACAATACTTTCATCAAACTTATGACTGAATTATTGTACTGATCTTGATGATTGCCACTATTGTATCTATTATTTTTAAAGTTATTTTAAGTTTTTTGTTTATATCTACATTTTACCTAATAGAGGTATTCGACATACAGTATGTTGCTTTTTTTTTTGGCTTTAAGTTTATTGTAGATGAAAAATAAAGATCAGGTTAAAAATGTGCTTTGATGCGTTTATACTTTATTTTTCAAAAGGTATAGCTGCTGCAAAAGACCATGATATAGGAACTACAAATCTTCATATTGAAGTATCTGACATTGTGAACATCCTTGTCAGTGTTGGTATAGCAAAGGGGAATGGAGTCCCTTCCAAATCAGGTAGAAATAACATCTGAATGTATATGTATTAATGTGGTACAGTAGAATCTGCAATTTAGCATAAATCAGCCCAGCATAGTACGTTAAAAATTCTAATTGTCATGAGATTCCTCCATTTTAAATATGTCTTTATAATAATAGTTTGAATCCTAAGAAAGGCTCATATAGAAAAGTTAGCAAAATCTGAAGTTAAAGGTCACTGAAAAATAATTTATATACATTTTCCCCTCTTGAAATACTTCAATCTATGCTTTAAAAGTTGTTTTATAATTTTTAATCAGACAAGATTTTGAGGCCCTCCAACATCTTTTGGTTAAATTCAATAGAATTTAGAAGAATGGAGTTTGTAATACAGTATTAGCCATATACTAAAACAGTGGTGGCGAACCTATGGCACGGGTGCCAGAGGCGGCACTCAGAGCCCTCTCTGTGGGCACACACGCCGTTGTCCCAGTCCTAGGCCTTCAGCTGGGTTTTATAAAACCTTTTCGCTTTAGGCCTCCGCCGCCATGTGCAAAAAAAAAAAAAGGTTCAATCAGTCAATTTCAACTTCTCGCGGGAAAAAAAAAGATCTTGCAAAGTTGGAATTGATTGATAGAACGTTTTAGTCCCACCCAGTCTGCTGTTACCACCGCAGCCCCGCCCACCCAATTGGCCACACCCAGCCAATGGGCCACACCCACCCGGCACTCGACGATGCATAAGTGGGTTTTGGGTTGCAGTTTGGGCACTCAGTCTCTAAAAGGTTCGCCATCACTGTACTAAAACTTTTCTTTCTCTAGAAAGTGACTCCATTTGTCAATTCACAGGGGTATTAAAAAAGTTTGAAGAAGAAGATTTGGATGATCTGCTAAGAAAAAGACTGAAGGATTCAAGTGAATTACCAGGGGCCTTGTGGCATATTTATGCCAACAAGGATGCTGACAAAATAAAGGAGTTTCTACAAAAGGTTAGCTTGATTCATCTATACTTTATATTAGAACTAAATAGTCTTTGTTTCAGAACTAATTGCAATGTGTGCCTAATTTCTAGAGAATGGTAGATGAACAACCATTTGTTTTTTATTATTTTATGTTGTTTGTTATTATATGTTATTTTATTGATAGTGAAGTTTACCACAGACAAAGTAGGGAAGCAGGCTTTTTCCTATGCAATTCAATCCAATTTTTACATGGGGGAAGAAGATGCAACATAGTAGTTTTAAGAGTTCTGAAATTGATGTGTGGCTGTCTGTATGTTTAGGAGTGCAATGTGATTCAGTGCTTGAGTCAGTGTACTAGGACATTAATTCCTCTCTCAATTAACTAATTTACACATACACTATAAAAAGAAGCACTAGAGATGGGGTTTAAGGAGAAATAGGCCAGAAGACAAACACGCCTTCACACTTCTTTCGTGCAACAACATGCATATACAGAAAGCATAACCCTTCAAATTGATAGCACAAACATGAATGCAGTAGCAGGAAAAAAAGAAATCTATCTTGAAATCAGAATCGTCACTAATGTATATTTATTTGTACTCATTCCTTAATCATCACAGGTCATTCTTTTTCTCAAATGTATTACAGATCGCAAAGGAACAAGGTTTAGAAGTATTACCAGAGAATGATCCAATACGTGATCAGAGTTGGTATGTAAACAAAAAGCTTCGCCAAAGACTGTTTGAAGAATATGGAGTAAAAACATGTACTCTGATCCAGTTTCTTGGTGACGCTGTTATTTTACCAGCAGGAGCTCTGCACCAGGTAAAAGTTATATGTAACATATTATTTTAATTTAAAATACTTTAAAATAAAGAGAAAATAAACAGAAGTGTTTATTTTCTGTGGTGGCGCAGTGGTTAGAATGCAGTACTGCAGCCTACTTCTGCCAACTGCCAGCAATTCGGCAGTTCGAGTCTCACCGGCTCAAGATTGACTCAGCCTTCCAGCCTTCCGAGGTTGGTAAAATGGGGGCCCAGATTGTTGGGGGCATTATGGTGACTCTGTAAACCGCTTAGAGAAGGCCGTAAAGCACTGTGAAGCAGTATATAAGTCTAAGTGCTATTACTATTGTTAAATCCTGTTCTAGGACTTCACTGACTTGGCCAAAGATTAAGAAGGTTTTGGTTTGATTGTTTAGTAGTTGATAAATAAAATAGTTCTAGAAGAATATTTTAATGCATTAGGCATCGTCTCAAAGATTGGGGTTTAAGTTTTTTTAAAAAAGTGAAGTATTTTCTTGTTTGCCTTCTTTGATGTAACCCTGAGCTAAGGATCAAATTAAGTGGTGATTCTGACAAGCTTCTAATTTGAAAGGGAAGTAGTTATAAATGCATTTATATTTTACCCTCCTCTCTAAGACTACATCATAATTTCCTTCTTTTCATAAGCTATCCTTTTTAATCTTCAAATCACAAATTAATTTTTATCCCTTTTTCAGCAAAATGTCCTTAAGGAGTTTCCAGATAAAGATAGTTGTTGGCTTTTCTCTAATCAAACAAGTTAATTTTGCCAAATTCTACTTTCTGCAAATTCCAGCAGAATTAGTGATGGAAGAAAACGGTTAAACCCCAACTCTTTCCATCCTCCTGTCCTTCAGTCTGGCTTTTAAAGGGGAACCCCTTTTTCTCTCTGAAAGGGGAAGGGTTTGGGGTTACCAGAACTTACAGACTTCTGCTAAAGGGTGAAGTTGTTGGTTCCATCTCTGAGGAGCAGCTGTCGATCTTGTGAATACTAGATGGCATCGCAAGTGCCATCACTGTCACACAGTAGGTCAAGATATTTTAAAAAAGACCCATCATTGTGGACCTTTTCCCCACAGGTTTTAGCCCCTCTGGTAACACTAGGTAGCCTCCCTAAGAAAAGAAGGGGAGATACATTGGAAGTTCTCTCTGACACTGTTTTCATCTGCCCTGGCTCTGATCCCTTTTCTTTTATATATTACAGAATAAAGTTTGAATTTCTTTTTTAAAAATATATCTTTTAAAGATAGAGAAATTCTGATCCATCACTGCCAGTCTGAATTGTGCTATTTTTAAAGCTGCTGTCTTTACTGCTATGTATTTCCTACATGGCTTTCACTCAATCATTATACTGCTAAATAAAATCTTATTTTTTATTATATTGCAAGATGCTTTGTTTGGTTTTGTCAGTTAAATTTCATTACAATTTGTTGACCAAAGAAATTTGTTAGTCTATTTGCTTAAATAAAAATGGAAATAAATTAACAGC
Source organism: Azemiops feae (assembly GCA_023970755.1). Taxonomy (NCBI): domain Eukaryota; kingdom Metazoa; phylum Chordata; class Lepidosauria; order Squamata; family Viperidae; genus Azemiops; species Azemiops feae. The sequence continues at coordinate 326,579 of JALGBA010003861.1, read as the reverse complement.
ATGTAACAGATTTATGGAGATATAATATCTATATGTAACTTTTGTGCCAGAAAGTTCTATTATATTTCCTTTTCAATCAACTTCTATAACCTTTCCAGTAATAATTGGATTTTTTTTTTCTTTCTTTGCTCAGGTGCAAAATTTTCATAGTTGTATTCAAGTAACAGAAGACTTTGTATCTCCAGAACATGTTACACAATATTTTCATTTAACACAAGAACTTAGACTCTCAAAGGAAGAAATCAACTATGATGATAAGCTGCAGGTAACCGATGAATGCCTGTCATAATTCAGTTTCTGGTGAAATGTTGCTCTTCTCTAATGCTCTCTCTGAATCTGTGATGACAGCAGTCATACCTCCATATTGCTTGGACAGGTAGTCCTGACTTACGATTGGGACCAGAATTTCCATTGCTAAGCAGGGCAGATGTTAAGTCAGTCGTGCTGATTTTACAGCCTTCCTTGCCATGGTTGTCAAGTGAATCACTGCTGTTGTTTAAGTGAATCACCTAGGTCAGGGGTAGGCAACCTTGGCTCTTTTATGACTCGTGGACTTCAGCTCCCAGAATTCCTGAGCCAGCATGGCTCAGCTTGGAAACACTCCCTTTCCCCTCAGCATGGCTGGCTCAGGAATTCTGGGAGTTGAAGTCCACGAGTCATAAAAGAGCCAAGGTTGCCTATCCCAAGCAGATCTGGCTTCCCCATTGACTTCGCTTGTCAAGCTGGCTGGGAAGGCTGCAAATGACAATCACCTGCAGGATGCTTTAACTTTGATAAATACATTCACAGCTAATAATAATAAAGTTGGAAGGGATCTTGGAGGTCATCTAGGCCAAACCCCTGCTCAGGCAGGAAACTATACCCTTTCAGACAAATGGCTGTCCAGTCTCTTCTTAAAAACTTCCAGTGTTGGAGCATTCACCGCTTCTGGAGGCAGGTTGTTCCACTGATTAATTGTTCTCACTGTCGGGAAATTCCTCCTTGGTTCTAGGTTGCTTCTCTCTTTCGTTAGTTTCCATCCGTTGCTTCTTGTCCTGCTCTCAGGTGCTTTGGAGAATAGCTTGACTCCCTCTTCTTTGTGGCAGCCCCTTAGGAACACTGCTATCATGTCACCCATCGTCCTTCTCTTCATTAAACTAGACATAACCAATTCCAGCAACTGTTCCTTATATGCTTTAGCCTCCAGTCCCCTAATCATCTTTGTTGCTCTTCTCTGTACTCTTTCTAGAGTCTCAACATCTTTTTTACATCGCGGTGACCAAAACTGGATGCAGTATTCCAAGTGTGGCCTTACCAAGGCATTGTAAAGTGGTATTAACACTTCACGTGATCTTGATTCTATCCCTCTGTTAATGCAGCCTAGCACTGTGTTGGCCTTTTTGGCAGCTGCAGCACATTGCTGGCTCATATTTAAGTGATTGTCCACTAGGACTCAGAGATCCCTCTCACAGTTGTTACTATTGAGCAAGGTACCACCTATACTATACCTGTGCATTTGGTTTTTCTTGCCTAAATGTAGAACTTTGCTTTTTTCACCATTGAATTTCATTTTGTTAGATAGTGCCCAATGTTCAAGTCTGTCAAGATCCTTCTGTATCTTATGGCTATCTTCTGGAGTGTTGACTATTCCTGCCAGCTTGGTGTCGTCTGCAAATTTGATGAGTTTCCCATCTACCCCTCATCCAAATAATTAATGAAGATGTTGAAGAGCACTGGGCCCAGAACAGAGCCCTGGGGCACCCCACTACACACTTCCCTCCATGTAGATGCAGTTCCACTGAGGACCACACGCTGAGTACGAATCCATCTGGTGGTGATGCTGTCTAACCCACATTTTTCTATCTTATCAAGTAGTAGATTGTGGTCTACTTTATCAAATGCCTTACTGAAGTCCAAGTAAATTATATCCACAGCATTCCTCTGGTCCACTAATTTTGTCACCTGGTCAAAGAATGCAATAAGATTTGTCTGGCATGATCTGTTTTTGACAAACCCATGTTGCGTTCGTTGATTCTTTGCTTGATTATGTTTTCCAAGATCTTCCCAGGTATTGAGGTCAGGCTGATAGGTCTGTAGTTTCCTGGATCCATTTTTCCCCCCTTTTTTTGAAGATGGGAACTACATCAGCTCTTTTCCAGTCCTCTGGTAGTTCCCCAGTACTCCAGGATCTTTGAAAGATATAGTTCAGTCGTTCTGAGATCACATCTGCCAGTTCCTTCAGAACCTTGGGGTGTAGTCCATCTGGTCCTCGTGATTTGAACTCAAGTAGGGTGGACAGGTGCTCACTTACCATTTTCTTGCCTATCTTAACTTGTGTTTTATTTTTTACGGTACTGTTTTTGATAGGTTGGACTGTTTTTTCCCTTTGTGTAAATACGGATGCAAAAAATGAGTTGAGTAGTTCTGCTTTCTCCCTGTTGCTTGTCACCTTCTTGCCACTTTCTCCCAGTAATGGACCAATCATTTTCTTAACTTTTTTCTTGTTTTTTACATGTTGAAAGAAGCTTTTTTGTTGTTGTTGTTATTTTTGACTTTTGTCACAAGCCTTAGTTCATTTTGAGCCTTAGCTTTCCTCACGTCATCTTTGCAGGCTCAGGCTATTTGCTGATATTCTGCCTTTATCAGAAAGTTCTTTATGCGACCATGCTGGTTTCTTTTGAGAGCTGTTATTTTTCTTCATCGTTGGTATTGTGCTAGACTGGGCTTTTATAATCTCACTTTTCAAAATTTCCCAAGCTTCTGGAGATGTTTTCCCCTTGAGATTCTCTCATCCATGGAATCCTTCAACACCTTCTATCATTTCATTTCTGTTAGTGAGAATTAAGTCCAATATGGCTGATCCCCTAGTTCCCTTCTCTACTTTTGGGGAGGCAAAGTTGTCTGCTAGGTTTGTCAGGAATCTGTTTGATCTTCCACTTGGTGCAGAATTTGTCTCCCAGTTGATGTCAGGGTAATTAAAGTCCCCCATTACTATTGTGATGTGCTTCCTACATACCTTAGTTAACTGACTAGCAAAAAGTTCATCTATTAGCTCTTTTTGGTTGGGTGGCCTATAGTATACACCTATGGCAATGTCAATTTTTTTCCCCTTTTATATTGACCCAAATGCATTCAAGACAGTTTTCATCATTGTTGTGCTCTATTTCTGTAGAGATGTAGTTATTTCTTATAGAGAGAGCAACTCCAGCTCCTCTTTTATTTGGTCTGTTTCTTTTAAATAATTTAAATCCCTCTAGCTGTGTGTTCCATTTGTGGGTTTCATCCCACCAAGTTTTCGTAATGGCAACAATATCATATCTGCCCTCATTTACCTGAATTTCTAATTCACGCTGTTTGTTGCTCGTGCTCTGTGCGTTGGTGTATAGACATTTGAGTCCTTTATGACTGACCCTGTGTTTACTTCCTACATAACCTGTGTGGTGCCTGAGTTCCCCTATTTTCTTACCACCTGTTTGGTTAGTACACTTTGTGTGGCACTCGCTATTAAAAGCTTGATTTTGCTTGACGGCAAGATTGATATTCTTGTCCACACACACATCTATGTTACATGCACTGATAACCCTATAATTTTTAGATTGCCGGGGACAGGGATGTTCTGTATCAATTAACTCACTGTCCCTGTTGTTTAGTTTAAATATTTCCCGAGAAAATCTGTGAATTTATAACATGTCAGTTGCCAAGTGTCTGAACTATGATCATGTGACTGAGGATGCTGCGATGGTTGTTAAGTGCAAGAACAGGTCATGTCACTTTTTTCAGTGCCTTAATGTCAAACAGTCACTAAATGAATGGTTGTATGTCAAGGACTACCTGTATTTAAATTAATCTAGAAAATGCATATCCTTCCCTTTCTGTTTCTAGAGAGGCAGCCCTGGACTGTCTCCATCTGGGCATCTATTAGTCTACACCAGGGGTAGGCAACCTTGGCTCTTTTATGACTGGTGGACTTCAACTCCCAGAATTCCTGAGCCAGCATGGCTCAGCTTGGAAACCTCTCCCTTTCCCCTCAGCATGGCTGGCTCAGGAATTCTAGGAGTTGAAGTCCACCAGTCATAAAAGAGCCAAGGTTGCCTACGCCTGGTCTATACAGAGAGAGCTGAAGTGATGGTTGTACATATTATTCTGTCCTTGAGAAGAGCACAGTTAAACACAGAAGCAGTTCAGGAATTTATATGAAGCAGCCTGTCTCTTTCCTTCAAGTTCTTTTTTTTTTTTCAAACATTCATTTCTTCCTTGATTTTCTTACAGATAAAAAATATATTATGTCATGCAGTTAAGGAAATGGTAAGAGCTTTGAAATCTCATGAACATGAAATTGAAGATATCGAAGAAAATTAAAATGTATGGGTTCCGTCCTTGGACTCAGAAGAAAATGATCTATCGTATTTTTCTTTACGATAAAGAATGTTTTCACTAATATAAGCTGCACGAACCATCAGTGCCAAGAAAATATGTTTCTTATATTTACTTGCTACTGACACTGCAACAAAAAAGGCTCTCCTTTCAATGTTTTTGAGCTTTTTTGAAATGGGAAACACTAAATAGCATTGAGCTGTTATGTATTATAGTGTAAATGAATTTTTCAAGCTGTCAAAAGTTTTAAGATGTATTTATTTTTGGAAAAAACTACAGAATTCTATGCTCTATTGTTGATCAAATGTAAATGTGATTTGTACAGTTTGTTTAAAATAACTTGGATATTTTTCACTGCATTGAGACAGTTAACTGTGAGAGTAGGATACAAACACCAGCTATTGCCTGCAACTGAGATATTGCTGAATCCGCACAGCAGTCATGTCATGATCTGAAAATTACTGCCAAATAACTGTAAACTTTGTATCATAAAAAATATATGAAATATATACTAGACACTTCAGTATTTTATTGAAGCTATTCAGTGTACAATTAAACATTTTCAAAAATGTGTAATTTATTTAAAATTTGTCTCATTTTGGTAAAATGTATGTGAACTTTTAAAGCTAAATATAAAACTTAATATGATATGTAAATATATACATATATACATTCAATAACGTATTTTTTTAAAATGTTGGCTTGCTTTAAATTGTTAAAAGTGCAAGTGTTAAACATGCTTTGTACATCAAAAGTTGAAAGGGGTTTTACATTTTCCATTAAAAGGATTTTATCAAACCTCGTTGTCATTGTGTGTTTTTCACATTCTGTGGCACATTTGTGAAAGATGTGCATGCCTGGGCAGTCATGCACAATGGCTGTAAGTGTGTCTGTGTAATGGTTGTTCATTTAATGTCAATCTTTTTGCCCGTTCCAGAGTTCCTGTGAAAGTGTTAGAGCACCATTCAAAGAAAGTTTAGCTAATGAAGAATAAACATAATTAAGTTATTTCTTGTTATGTATTGTCTTTAACTACAGCTCGGGCTATAGAAAAATGCTAGCTTAAAATCAGTTTAAAAAACTGCAATTGGCAGATACCTAAAAACAAATTCAAACACTTGGACTAGGAAATAACAGTTAAATAACATTCTTTGTATTGCTACCAATCATATATATGTTATGTTTTAAATATTTAAATAAATATATTTATATTATATAGTAATATTTCCATTCTGGCTGAATTAAATGTAGGTAGAGCTTGTATTTGGATGGTTACAGTATTCTGAACAAACAAAATGTATGTAACATAATTGGAATGTAAATCTAAACTAATTATCTAAACACTTTTAATATGTTCTAGCTGTCATTTTCAAATTGAGTTCAAATATTTAGGTCTATGTAAATACCTTATGTCATTTTTAAATTACAAAATTAAACCATGTCAATAAAAATTCAAATGGTAACCCGTGCTAGTAATCTGCACAGTATGAATTATAAAATAAATTGAAAAAATGACAGTAATTTCTATCGAGTTTATCCTTGTTTAACGTCCAAGGCTTATAGAATCCTAGGGGTGGAAGGAACCTTCTAGTCCAGAGCTCCCCAACCACTGTTAGCCACCAGGCTACACAGCTGGAGATGAGTAGAAGGTGAGCAAAACCAAAAAATTGTGGAAAAATTGTCTTCCATGAAACTGGTCCCTGTTGCCACTGTTCTTTTCCAACCCCTTGCCCAGTGCAGGAATCCTCACGCTGCTCAGAACAAGAGGATGTCCAGTCTTTCTTTGAAAACTTCCAGTGATGGAACTTCCACAACTTCAAAGAGACAAGCTCTGGTCCTTTGCCTACTAAGAGTCACAATCGGGAAACTCCTCTTTATTTCAAGCTTGGATCTCTCACCCTCTTCCTTGTGAAATCCCAGCAGAAGACTGATACTGTGTCCCACCTTGGCCTTCTCTTCTCCAAGGTAAACACTTCCTTTAACCACTCTTCCTGTCAGAGTTCTTAGAACAAGGCTGGAGAATCTTCCTAGGAACTTCCTGCACTGCTGGAATCTGTGCAAAGGAGGTAACAATGATTTGTTTCTGTTTTAGGATTTTCATCGTCTGATGTAACCCTTTCCAATGTCTCCTGAAGCCTGATGCCTTGGAAGTCTTAACTGTTGATTTAACTCCAGAAAGGCATATAGGATTTTAATCTCCAGTGGTCCATTAATGAATAGCACATTTGAGAAAATATTTTGTAGTAGCACATCTGAGCCTACAGGTTGGAAGGCTGGACATCTCAAAATTATTCCCTCGGTAACCTTTATGTCCGCACACCTTCCAGAAGATGTTTCATCTGGCATCCTTCTAATGGCGAGGTGGACAGGGTTCTCATCACTTGTACTGCATTCTGGCAAAAAGGTAAGCGGGGGGGGGGGGAATCTAACTTTTGTAGGTGCCTCCTAGCCATTTAGTTTAACATTTTAAGTAGTATAGAACGCACAGAGTTTAAATTAAATAATAATGACAGACCAAATAGCATACATGGTAAAAAGTCATGTACTGGGCTAAATTATTACTTAGTAATACATTTATTACTTCAGAACTAGAATTCCCTATAAATAGATATTCTCTCTAGCTTGATTATATCTGCATCTTCAAGATAGTACCACTTTATACTGCACTGGTGAGGCCATACTTGGAATAGTTCATTCAATTCTAGTCACTATGATGGGGGGGGGGAAGGGTTGAGACTCTAGAAAGAGTGCAGTCCAAAATTTCCATTGCTAAACAATGTTAAATGAGTTTTGGCTTTTTTTCAGACATTCTTTAATCTGTGGCTTCTGCTTCCCAAAGTTATTCTTGCAGACCATTGCAGTTACCTCTCTATATCTACAAGAAAATCTACAGGTAATCCTCAACTTGTGAGCAGAATTGAGTCCAAAATTTCCATTGCTAAACAATGTTAAATGAGTTTTGGCCTTTTTTACGATCATCTTTGCCACAGTTGTTAAGTGAATCACTACAGTTAAGTTAGTAAGTTAGTAATGTGATTGCTAAGTGAGTCTGGTTTCCCCATTGATTTTGCTTGTCAGAAGGTCGCAAAAAGGGATCACATGATGCTGAGATACTGCAACAATAAATACGAGTCAGTAGCCAAGCATCCAAATTTTGATGGGGATGCTGCAATGTTCATAAAGGTGAAAAATGGTTATAAGCAGTGGTGGGATTCAGCCGGTTCGCACCACTTCGGCAGAACCGGTACCTAATTTTTTGTTGCCCAGGCCCAGAACGGACTTCCGGAAGCGGCATCCACACAGAGAACCGGTTGTTCACATATTTGAATTCCACCACTGGTTATAAGTCACTTATTTCAATGCTGTTGCAATTTCAAACGGTCACTAAACAAATGGTTGTAAGTTGTGGATTACCTGTATTGATCCCTCTGAAAAATGACATTTCTGAAATGACTGTGTGCGTTCTTTGTCTGACATGAGAGGCTGGCTATCTTGGAATATCTTATTTCACCCAGCCTGAACCACCCATTATAAGTAGTACTTGGGTTGTGATGGCAGTTAGGACTGAAATTGTTGTCACTAAGTTACAGTCATAAAGCACAAGCACCCAGATACAATCACTTGATATCAGGGATGTTGCACTGGCCATAATTCCGAGGAACAATTGTTAAGTCCTCATTCTAATAAGTTTTGTTGCTGAAAAACAGGTGATAGCCCAAGGAACATCTATGCAGATATTCTCAATTTTCTGTCTTTAAACAGAACTGAAGATAGCAGCTTATTCTTCTTTTCCCTTAACTCGGTGTAACATCCCATGAGTTTGATCAAATGATCTTTAGTTTTGTTCCCCATCCTGTATTTTCTCTTGACTAGAGGGCACATATCTACAGCCAAGTACTATATACAGTTACCTCTACCTCCATCATTTTAATACATAATTTATCTCCATGGTTTGAATATAGATTATGTTTTTTATTTCTATAAAGTCCATTGGTTTGTGCTTAATTAACCAGATTTCTCTGGAATCCTTAGGAACAACAGATAAATCAGATACCTTTTTACAGTAGTTCTCATTTGCTTCATAAGATTCAGTTTCTATATCTAAAGTCTGTTTCAGAAAACTAACTCCTGAGAAAATGGCCCGCTCCATTCACTCCAGTGGAAGAGGCCTACTCCAGCTTGCTGCTTTGGGTTATTAATAAAAATAAAGGTGATATTTTTTTTAAAAAAAACTCTTTGAAAAGGGTTTCCAGGGATATGGGATGGAATCTATTGTGGGAAGAATCCAGAGAAAGAAATACTTTGGGAAATATTAAAAAGGCAGAATATATTTCCCCAAAGGATTTTAAAGGCAGAAACCAACCCCACCCCCCCAAGTCTCTCTGCCCCAAACAGAAACCAGGTCTGCAGAAATGCAGATGTGATAATCTTGTCAGAAAGACTGGAGTCAGGAAGCTGGGGTTAGAAAGAAAGATCCCTAGAATCAACAATCCCTCATACCAAAAAAATCTAACAGTCATCAGCCACAGCCACAGGGAAGCAGGGACATAATAGGAGTAACCCACCACCATCAGAATACCAGAAAGGCACACTCACACTCAGGTCAAAGTTCATGCCACAGGAACAACTGCAAACAAAAGCCCAAGAAGGTATAAAAATCCACTCCCTACTACATGTGTTCAGTTTTTCCAGAGCCATCTTTCTGTCTGGCTCTCCTCTTCAATAAGCTACAACCTTCTTTCTAAAGCAGTCTCCATGTTTTGATTATTCCCGGCATGGACTGGACCCTGATGAAGATTTTTCCTTCAACACTATGATTAAAAGTAAACCGTGGAAAGAAAAATATAATTTTATTTCAAACTGAACAAAAAGACCTCTGCAAACTCAGACCTAATTAAAAGATTTGCAATCAGACTGGATTAAAGAGACAGTGAGCTTCTGAGCACCTTACAAACTCAGACCTTACATGGGCAGACAATTCAAAACAAGCTCAGTAGCTTACAAATTCAGAGCTCATTAAGGCGTCTTGACACGCTGACCTACTTAAAGTGGCTATAAAATGAGACCTAATAAAGGAGACAGCAAACTCCAACCTGAGCATCTTGCAAACTCAGTCCTGAATAAGCCACTAAAAGAACAAAAGGATTTACTAATATGGAACATGGGCTGAGTCTGCTGATGGCAAAGCTCGGTTATTTTTAGCAGAAGCTCCGCTAAAACCGGTGGGTGCAAATATATCTAGTCTGCAAATCTAACCAGCCTCCAACATGAAGAACCCAGTTCTTTCATTTCAACAGAAATATTAGACCCATGAAGACATCACTTCTAGAAAATCCTAGACCTAATTAAGACAGGTTAATTCAGAGAAGCTGATTGGGACAGTAAAACAATGGGTTTGGGAATTCAAGAACTCTTTTAACAGTTAATTCTGATGGAGCTACAAGCAAAGGAACACCCCACACCCACGTCTAGCAAAAACAAATAATATAACTAAAGAAGGTGCTTAAAACTATGAGGGGTCTTTGGTGCTCTTCGAGTTTGCTTGTTTTCTTGCAGATGTTTCATTACCAGCTCAAAAGACAAAAAGACTCCAGCACCTCTCCACCAGTAATCAGCACTCAGATCAGCATAGATTAGCTCCAAGGTCAACTTCAGACCAACAATTAAGTAAGCAATCAAGAGCCATTAGTAAACAGCCCAACCAAAGAATCCCTAAGACCGCCCCCGCCCACACAGACAGGCAAGACACCAGAATATAAACTGACAGCAAACAGCACTCCTTAACTAGCACTGATGATGCTACCTAGTTAGGGTAATGAAAGGTCTGCAAGAAAACAAGCTCAGAGAGCATCAAGGACCCCTCATTTCAACCCTGAGCTACAAATATTCTCCTTTATTGGTGTTTAAAACTGTACGGTGTGCTATCGTTTTCCTAAATGAGTGACAAATCTAAATTAACATAGTGACAATTATATTTTCCCATTCTTGTTTAGTCAAGTGGAAGAAGACCATGATCATTCTGTCCTGCTAACTAATCACTCAGGCCCAGGAATGCTCATTCCCAGGAACTCTTAAATGATACAACCCCGCCGAAGGGCAAGAGAGCAAAGACAGCCTGGGAATTTGGTACCTAGAAGGTGTGTAAACTACTATTTCCTAAGGATTTTATTAACGTTATTTTTAATACACTGAGACTTTTTTTGTTGTAAAACTGCTTAGTCACCCAAATGACACAGCATAAAAATACCTGAAATAAATAAACAAATGTATGAACATATATATATAATGGTCAACCCAGCATATCTGTATACTACTAAAGCTCTCCTGTTTGTCTGTGAGTAGCCTTTAATTGGGTGAAAGAGTGCATCATAGGGCAACAATTTTTGAACCAAGGTACTTCCAACTGGGCTAACTTACAAAATGCTGTGGGGATTGAAATTTGGAGACGTTGTGGTCACTTCAAGTGCTGCTGCGCTGCTGCTGCTGCTTCAGTGACACAACTACACTGTCAAATCAGCCAGTCATGTGATTGTCAGTGCTCCTCGGTAACTTTCCACACGTAAAAGCCAGCAGGAAGCATAAACTTGATCGTGATTGCCAATATTTCCCTGCCAGCTTCCCACAAATGAAGTCTTTGTGAGAAGCTAGCAGGAAGCTTTGGTAACGGGGAAGCTGGCAGGGAAACTTGTAAATTACTTGGGTAAATCTCCCTCCCCAGCCCCTCTGCACTCACTCCGTGCTAGCCATTCGCACATCTCTATGCGACCCATGCCGTGCCTGTCAGATCTGCCTTAGCTTGAACCTCAGTAAGAATGATCCTTAACTCTCATTTATTGAGAAAGGTATGGTTTACTAGAAGTCAAGTGATTTACAGTCATGTATAGCCAGAACTGAGAATCGTGCGCCAAAATCCCCAGGTCTAACATTTGCCTCCCTTAGTTGCCTCCGATCACTGGGCCCCCACGTCCGATCAAATCCAAACGAGATGTTTTTAGAACAATCAGTTCCTGCGTAGGTTTGGTATGCAGCTGCATTCCCAGCCGGTTGTCCTTGAAGCCCATCTCGGAGGGATACAGTGAAGTTTCATTTCCCTCGAACCATCAGCCCTCCCATCCAGCCCCCCTTGAGTTCATGGCAGCTGATGTTGAATGGTTGTGAAGCGCAAGCATGAGGTAGCAGCTGACAGCCCCCATGTGCACTCCTGGACTCAACACCTCTTGCATGGCCCTGTGCACTCTTCACAATCTGTGCTGCACCTGTGCACCCTTCCTAACCTATGCGGCACCTCCCACATACCCGTCCTGATCCACCCTGCACTCTTGCATGCCTTCTCTGAGTCCCATGTCACTTCTCGCACATCCTGTGTACCTTTCCTGCCTTGTACTACACTCCCAAGTGCCCTCCCTAACTCCCACAGTACCTGTCATACACCATTCCCAATCTGTGTGGCACCCTTCACACACCCAGCACCACTCCAGACTTTCACCACACTCTCGTGCACTCTTCCTGACCCACATACACCCCTTGCACCCATCCTGACCCATGCCACACCTATATGCCCTCCCTGATCTGTGCAGCACCTCTTGCGCACACCACGCACCAGTCATCCTGACCCCACATGCATCCCAACTCGTTGCACCTTTACATATTCCCCATTACGTGTGCACCTTTTGCACACCCCTTTGCACCCTTCCCAGCCAACACCACTCCTGCATGCTGACTCCCATAGTACCTTTTGTGCTCCTATGCACCATTCTCAAACTGCAACACATTTCACACACTCCCGGGACCCTTCCTGACTATGCAACCCCCCTGCCCACCCTCACTGACCCAAAGTGCACCTCTACGCACTTGCCTTGACTTACACCAGCTCTTACACACACACATCTGCCCTTCATGACCTGTGACAGCTCTTGTGCATACCATGCACTGCCACCCTTCCTGACCCGCACCACTCTTACACGCCGACTTGTGCAACACCTCTTGAGCACCCTTTGCACCCTTCCCAACCCACATGCGACCTCTTGTGCACCCCCAATCTTGCACATTCACCCCAACTGCACAGCATCTCTTGCACTCTTCCTGGGAAAATGTAGGCAATCCCCAAGGCAGGCATGGTTGATCGGAAGAAAAATGTGGCTGTTTTGTTCTTAATTTTCTCTTCCCACAAATCTGCTTACCTCTTCAGCATAGTAAGCTTTAGAGCAGGGGTCTTCAAACTTGGCCCATTTATGACTTGTGGACTTCAACTCCCAGAATTCCTCAGCCAGCTTGCCTGGTTGAGGAATTCTGGGAGTTGAAGTGCACAAGTCATAGAAGGGCCAAGTTTGAAGACCCCTGCTTTAGAGAGACTTAAACTCTTCCGGGTTGCTCCAAATCACATTCAGAAATATTTATCAGGTTGGGACAGTCTCTCAAAAAACATCTAAGGAAAAACGGCTGACTTCATGTTGGGTTAATATTTATTTAATATTTTACACAAAGAAACATGCTTTAAACATTTCCATTTGTTAACTGTAAATAATCCTCTGTAAAATAAAACGAAGACAATAACTTCTTGTTTACAACTATGTCTGCAGAAATATAAATATAATTAAAATGCTATCGTGATAGTTACATGCTACCAATATTGTTAAAATATTTGCAAAATAAAACTATTCAATTCTGTAACTTTACTGCCAATCCTAAAATAAAAATATTCAAATATCCCTTAAAACAGGGTAGACTACGCCTCTTTTTTTAATATATTACTAAATAAAATAAATAGGAATTTTGACCTATAACTATGTCCTCGCACCCCACTAGGATGTTTGGCAACTCTGAAGCTCTTGTTCACCTTATGGTAAAGGGGTGTTTTGTGATTAGCCATGCCATCTATATGTATTTTGGGAACTGACAAACTTCCCACCGCAGCCAGGCTGAGTGATCTCAAACTCCCTAAGTGATCTCAGCCTCAACCAGCTGCTTCAAGCCTAGAAATGGATGGCGTTCTAGAAACCTGAGCACAAAGCTGCTTAACACACTAAGCCGTTTTAGTGCAATTGAAGCAACGATGTTAACTCTGATGAAAAACAGCATTTTTGTAGCAGAAGTACTAATTTATTTAGTGTGATAATAAATAAAATGGAAGCGTCCTCCTCAAACTTTTTAAAAGACTCCTTTTTATATTTCAATTTGCAATATAGGATTTATATGTTTTTACAAAGGGAATATACATATCTACAATCATATCATTAAAGCACTTCAGTTGATGTTTTTGGCTGATCTCGGGATGAAGAAAACTAAACATGTCTGTATAAGAGAAAGAAAGTATGCTGAATGTGAATCTCCTGCTATTGACTATAAAAAAAACACAGCAGAAGCAATGTTTATTTTAGTGTATCATTATGCAAATCACAATCAAAATGACTATAAAAAAACGGAAATAAAGTCCAGCAATGGGAAACTGTCAATCCATTCAATGGGGTTTACTTCCAAACAAGTGTGCGCAGTATAAGTTCGACCAAATTTCTAGTTTATTTAAAAAAAAAAAAGATGCAGCCAGAAATTACTTATATTTATCAGTTCTAGAAAGGCACATTCAGGAATATTTTGCAAAATAAATCCAAATAGACTATGGCGGAGCATCTATTCCATCTTCCTTTATTCTAGCCCAGTGGTGGTGAACCTATGGCACGGATGCCAGAGGCAGCACTCAGAGCCCTCTCTGTGGGCACACGTGCTGTCGCCCCAGTCCTAGGCCTTCAGCTGGGTTTTATAAAACCTTTTCGCTTTAGGCCTCCGCTATGTGCCAAAAAAAAAAAAAAGGTTCAATCAGTCAATTTCAACTTCTCACGGGAAAAAAAAGATCTTGCAAAGTTGGAATTGATTGATTGAACTTTTTAGTCCCACCCAGTCTGCCGTTACCACCACAGCCACGCCCAGCCAATGGGCCACATCCACCCGGCACTCGACGATGCATAAGTGGGTTTTGGGTTGCAGTTTGGGCACTCAGTCTCTAAAAGGTTCGCCATCACTGTTCTAGCCGTTCGGTCTGGAATCTGTCAACCACTAGAACAATGTGGTCAGACCTGGCCTTCCAGATGCTGCTGGACTACAATTCCTTCTGGGGTTTCTGGCCTTGGGAGAGGAGCAGCTCCATGAATGCTGACAACTTGGCCTTTCCTATAAACAGCAAACAAAAGCTGCAGGATGTTTAAGCAGTCTACACACCTCTGCTCCTGCCAATCTCCCTCCTTTTCTTCCCCTTTGCCAACAGAAGCCCTGTTTTGTTTCCTTCTGTTATTTTCCCGTAGCTGAATAAAAACAGAAACAAACGCAGCAGAGTATAACGGCTTATCATCCTGTCTCCTCTCCTCCATACACGCTCAAAGGAAGCAGGAACTTGGCAGCATATCTCCGGCATTTCACCACGTTCCATGTGCGCTCCTATTGTCTTGACTACTCCGTTCAAAAGCTTCTCTTTCCCAAGGATTGTTTTAAAAAGATCACACTCAGGTCCTCCTCCTGACGAAACAAAGAGGATGCCCATTGCTTCTAAAAGGACAGCAGTTTCACATAGTTTCCTGGGAAAGTCCCAAACTGTTGGGTTCGCCTTGATGTGCCTGTTGTGGAATAAAAGGCAGAAAAAATCCAGATAAGACAGATATCAGTGGGGAGGTTATTTTAAACTGGTGATGCCTGAGCTTGTTTGTCATCCGTGATCTTGATTAACTGAACTGACATCTAATGATTTCATGAGTTTGCTTTGGGGCCAAATAAAATGGTCACGCTTTCATCCATTTTAATTTTTTTTTAATAAAAAAAAAAGAAATAAAAAAAAAATAACTAAGTTATGCAGCTAGTCCTCAACTTTCAACTAATCTTTAGTTACAGTGAACTCCCAAAATCTACTGATGACTTAGTTCACAAGTTATGGCTGCTGCGGTGCCCCCAAAGACATTCATCCCCAAGACCGACTACAGGGATGCCACAGCGCCCCCATCCCCCATCCCTCGTGTCCCCGCAGCCTTTGGACCTGCTTCCACCACACCTTCTTCCTCGCCTTTCGAAGATCTCCAGAGTTCACATTAGGAAAGGAGGGCAGGCTGCTCCATTCCTGGGCTGTGGGGCACAGTCCCAGAAGTGGCTGCCATTTTGAGAGCAACCCCAATTCAACGCAACCACCCAGAAAATGGCCGCTTCCAGGATTGCACCATATGGCCCAGAAATGGATCGACCTGCCCTCCTTCCCTGAGTTCTGAGGAACTTCAAGTGTGCAATGGGTGACATGGGGTGAGGAGGAAGAGGGTATGGGGCTGATGGGATGTGAAGCAATCCATGCCTGTGGAGACCCTGAGGGCTGGAAGGGTCCTTGCCCTAGACCCGAGAGCTCGCTTAACCAGGCCCATGTTCATTTAATAACCACATCAGGAAGAGCAGGGATTGGGGGGGGGGGTCATGAGGCAAGACAGTCGCATGGGCCTTTGCTTAACAGCTATCAAGACTTCCACCCACAATGGGTAGGCTCCTTTATGGTAGTCAGTTGAGCACTACCTGGGTGTTTACTTCCTGAGAATCTACGCTTCTCTCAAGGGGAAGGAAATAATATATATCAAGGTGACCAAGTCTTAGATCACAGGGTTGTGGTCCCCATCTTGGCTTTCTTAACCTCCCCTCTGTGGACCTCCTACAGGTCAAATAGGTATCAAGATTGAAGAAAATTTCCCTGACAATGTTTTCAATTATTTTACTAAAGACTCAATCCGGTCCATTCTGTAGTAAGGGTCATACTTTCACCTTCAAATATCTCTCTGCAGATCCCCTTTTTACCTTCCGTCACAATGATGTAGTTCCCCAAGACAGCGATGTGGTTTTTTAATATCCCACTTAAATCTCATGGGTATTGATTGGACTGCACAGCCAAATGCTGGCAAGTTTGCTTACCAACAAACCAGCCATCATCACACTTTTCCATAACATCTATGACATCTCCATCTCTTAACTCCAGCTCATCATCGTTCTGCGGGATGTAGCTGTAAAGTGCTCGATAGCTAAGCCTGAAGGTTCATGATAGAGGGGGAAAAAGATGGCAACCATGAGCTTCTTTTCCAGCCATGCTTCTTCAGGTACAGAGCAAAACAGATAATAGGGCACAAGACATACTAAAAACTATTCTAAACGGCCTTTAATTTTTACATGTATGTACATTGACTATGTAAAATTCATAGTGGTCTGTCAGTGTGACCCTCATAGCAAGATTGTGGGTTTTTCCATGTCGTCTAAGATTCTCCAACAAGAAAGGGAGGAGCTATGAGTGGCTACATCATCAAGTGCAGGATGTTTTTCTGGGATAAAATGGATAACATTTCCTCTAAAACTTTCCTAGACCTGCAAGATGCTAAATATATTACTCAAACTGCAATCTAAAATTAACATAACCTCAAATTCCTTGATCAGGAACTTTATTCTTTTAAAAAAAAAGGAACATAATCCACCAAATCTACAGCACAGGCAAACTTACATTTCTCGTGTGGCGTGATTCCGGTCCAGGCCAGTTTCTAATGGCAAGATTTGTGGTTGCTGAGAAATGATGAAAGATGATTTATTGTCACTAAACCGCCCCTTATGACAAAAGACAGGCTGAGAAAAAGTGCTGCAGTAATGAACAGATTTTTCAGCAATGTTTAAGATCTCATTGCAAACAACTTCCTGGATAACAGTGACAGGGCACAGTTGCCATCCCGGGTGGGAATGAAGAAAACAGGAAATGTGGGCAAGTCAGGACGAAATGGGACAGTCCAGAGGAAGCATTTAGCATGTCCAGGCAGACAACAGAGTGGTAGATCCAGAATATAATCCAGGAAGGAATGTGTAGAAGAAATCCAGGTTGTAAGCACAGAAAAACAGGCAAGATATAGAAAAATTGAGTGTTTAGTTTTAAATTTTATAACACAGCAGCAAAAGAGATTGCAATTAGTCAGAAAGCACCTCACATTTAAACATTCAAATCTGGGTATGAAATTTTGCCTCTGGCATGCAATTTAAGTTTTCTAACAACGCAGTATATCTCAGACTGTGCTTTTTCTTTATTCATGGCCAACTTGGATTGACTCTGCATTCACTGAGCCACCAAATGAAAGAAACTCAAAACCTCAGCTGTGGCTTCTACAAATGCAGGGCTTATAAGGACAACTAGTTGGTTTTTCTCCATTTTTGTTTGTACTGCCATTTGTGTTTTGGCATTTATGCTGTAAAAACAGTCTAAAGACCTGGACACATGGAAAAACCCTTGTGCCCAGGTGACAAACGCACACTCAAACCCTTGTTCAGCTCAGTAGTGCTGGCCACTCTAGAGGGCTCAGAGAGGAACTATGTGCAAATGAGGCTGCAGACAGGACTCTGGGGTGACCTTACCACATAGTTCTTTTCCGATTCTGTGAGTTCGGGTCCTGGCCTCAGTGAAGGCTGTTTAATTGTTAAAGTACATGAGAAGGGAAAATTTTAGCACCGGTACCATTAATAGATTCAAATCTTACAAACAGCACAACATAGATTTCCAACTTTAGACAGTGAATTGACATAACAGATCTGGATGCGGGATAGGGAGGATGACATGAGAAGCACCTTAATACAACATTTGAGGTCCCTTAGCAGGAGGAAGATGTCTCCTATTCTCTGTGACCCCAGTTGGTACTGTGGATCATTTTATTGATTGATTGATTGAACAGGTATACCCCTGTAATTTTATCAGACTCCCAAATTTAAAGCATCTTGAAACCTATAACCTGCCAGCGAAAGTAAGTGGGCCCTTCAGTGTGAGCACAGGTAAAAGAAAGTAAAGTGCTACTTCCACATAGTCTGGTCTAGTCTAAGGAAGAGAAGGACGAGGGGGGACATGATAGCAGTGTTCCAATATCTCAGGGGCTGCCCCAAAGAAGAGGGAGTCAAGCTATTCTCCAAAGCAGGGCAAAGGCAGGACAAGAAGCAATGGATGGAAACTAATCAAGGAGAGAAGCAACTTGGAACTAAGGAGAAATTTCTTGACAGTGAGAACAATTAACCAGTGGAACAACCTGCCTCCAGAAGCGGTGAATGCTCCAACACTGGAAGTTTTTAAGAAGAGGCTGGACAGCCATTTGTCTGAAATGGTATAGGGTTTCCTGCCTGAGCAGGGGATTGGACTAGATGACCTCCAAGGT
Source organism: Azemiops feae (assembly GCA_023970755.1). Taxonomy (NCBI): domain Eukaryota; kingdom Metazoa; phylum Chordata; class Lepidosauria; order Squamata; family Viperidae; genus Azemiops; species Azemiops feae. The sequence continues at coordinate 308,046 of JALGBA010003861.1, read as the reverse complement.
CCCTTCCAACTTTATTTTTTATTATTATTATTATTATTATTATTATTATTATTATTATTATTATTATTATTATTATTAATTATTATTATTATTATTATTATTATTATTATTATTATTATTATTATTATTATTATTATTATTATTATTATTATTATTATTAATGTTTATGTTTATGTTTATGTTTATGTTTATGGAATCTAGGTTAATGTTTGTAATTTAAAGATAAATACATTTAAACATCCCTCCTTTGAAAATCCACAGGATGTGAATTGTAATGTTATTTGCTGAAGGGCCCGTGGACAAAGTCCTTCTGGGCCACTGAAATTCCAAGGCATTAATTCCTACAAATAAGAAAACTAATAAGAAAGAGGGAGGGTTGTATGCCATGCATCTCCATCCAGCATTTCACTTTCAGAGCAAGCAAAGTTACAACACAGGTAAAGAATAAGCACTAAGCATTAGTGTCCGTGGTATAAAAGGGGTGGAATTTGCATCACGAAATTGGGATCCGTGCGCCCTCTTCTCTCCACCTCCCCCATGCTCATGGATGGTGAATAAAAGACAGGAGGCAGCAAAAAGAAAACACAGCTCAGATTAATGAAAACAACATGAGACTTCTTGATAACTCCCTATAATGTTGCACACCATTCTTGCTTCCATCCTGCCTTTTCTCTTCAACCTTCTCAGGGCTCTCTCTGCCTTAAGATCTCACTTCAACCAAGCCCTCTTTTTTTCCTCTTGGTGCATTCACTCTTCGCTCATGTATTTTCTTTGCAATTCAGATGTCAACGCTGCTAATATTGGACATTATTGCTTTGACAAGATATGCAGAACTGTCTGGTATTTTTAGAGTTAATTCAGATGACAATAGGAGGGGAGGAGATTTATAAGGAAAGCGCGGGATAAGGAACGGAAGTGAATCTTTGCCCTTCAGGCTAATTGGAAGATGTGACTTATGACTGCAAAACAGGGGAGGGGTTTAGCCAGAAAAGTCAGGCGCAAGTAAGAGAAATTCAGATCTTGGCATCCATCCATGCTGTGCCGACACTGTGTTCATTTAATTAAAGGCTTTTCAGAATAAACAATGCCCGGAAGTTCTTTGAAGTATTCCATTAGTCGGAACTTTGACATCAGTTTTTCCTGGCTAATTCTCACAGCGGTTGCTTGCATTTGTATTCAACCCCGCAGTGAGCAAGCTACTCTTGCACGGAGATGGTGTTGGAAAAGTTTCCTGTCCTGGGGAGGGGGCGAAGGGGACTAAAAAAATAGCCAAGGGCCTTTCTAACCCTTGGATTCTACCATTTTGTTTCCTCTGACATTCATTCTGCAACATACCACATCAGCTACTAGCTTTCTAGCAACATTTCTGTGTCTTAAAATGTCCCCATTCATTTCCCCATCTTTAATACCAATTCTACATGTTGGCAAATTCATCCTGCTGCTGTAAGCCTATCTGAACATGCTTTCCCCCGCCCCCGGGGGGGCTGTGCTTGCCTGCCTGTCCCCTTCTCACTAGTTATTTGCCAAGGCTATGGAAACAAGGCCATTCGGGCAAGCTTTTGAACCTGTTGCCATTTCCTTTCTTCTATGTGTTTTGGAGGGGATGTCTGCTTTTATGCAACTTTTCATGTACTACTCGAGTGTGGTAATATGGGCAATATAAATGTATGTAAGTAAATAAATAAAATTTATTTTGCTACCTAGCCAAAACGGCTTGCTACCAAAGGGCAATCTTGTCAAAAGAAATCTCTTTTCTTCTGCAGCTTTTGAGCACAAAAGCCAAAGCCGTGCCTTAAAATTCGCTGCCTTCTGCACAGACACTTTAACCACTTTAAGTGAGTTAAACTAAAAAGCTCAGAGGTGTAAGAAGTCTTTCCTTTTTACTGTGGGAGGTTTTTTCCACAGAAAAGTCACCACCTTTCCACAGTGGGATCCCTTCCAGGACAACCAGAAGCCAGCCCTGAAAACACCCAAAAGAGGGAAATTAAAGTTTTCGGACACTTTCTGAAAAAGAAAACCAGGCAGACCACACACAAATGTGGCCACACACACACACACAGGAGAGAGAGAGAGAGAGAAAGAGAGAGAGAAGAGAGGGGGGGGAGGCTTATATTCATTCTCTGAATTGTAATTATTCTGTTTCCATACCTTGGTTCCCCTTCCACCTCTTAGAAATATTAGAAATGTCATCTAAGGCAACCTTTTTTTAGAATGAAAACTGGCTGTAATTTTAAGAGCTTCACCATGGGTGGCTGCACCTAATTTAAAATTTTCTCAGTCAGGCCTACTTGGGCCAGTCTGGGAGCTGGTTTACAAGCATTTCTCATAATGGGAGTATGTTTAAGCATGTTTGTTCTCCTGGGACTTGATTAGCATTAGCACTCCTGCAAACCTTCCTCTCACCCAAGGCTAATCCAAACCATTAATGGTATACTGTGAAGGATCAAACATCTCAGCCCTTGATAAACCAGCCAGAGGCACTGGCGTGTTGGAGGAGCAGTTTTACTCTTTAACAGCAAGGTGGTGGCTTCTCTATCTTCCTGCCTGACCTAAAATGCTCTAGTTAAGGAACATTCCTGTTTTCTTGTTTCCCAATGCTACGACTGAAACCTTATTTTAATCACAATCGGTGTCTGGAATCAGCCATCGCAGGAGAATCTATGCATCCCATGTGGATAATCAGAGATAGCTTTGGATGAAATCTCTCACTTCCATTCTGCTAAGGGACATTTTAACCTACATAAATTCTTTGTCACTCCAGAAGACATGGCTGACCCAAGGCAATGATGGGAATCCTGCCCTAGGACAGTGATGGCGAACCTTTTAGACACTGAGTGCCCCAAAACCACCCACACCACCCCTGCCCCGCCCCGCCCCCACCCCGCCCGCCCGCAGGGCCACCTACCACCTCCACGGCCCACCGCAGCAGATTGCCCACGCATCCCTGCAGCCCCACGGTGGCCACGCCCTCCGCCCGTGCCGCGCAGCATCAGCTGCGCGACGGGGCGCGAGGGCTTAGTGTCCCTGCTGCCCAGCTGCCATGTCCTTGGCTGCGCTGCTCCGCGCGGGCCGCGCGCGGGGGCGACTCTCCTCCGGGGGGGCTGCTGGTGAGGAGGGGGCCGCAAGGAGAGTTGGGGCTGGGGCGACAGCGCGCATGCCCACAGAGAGGGCTCTGCGTGCCGCCTCTGGCACGCGTGCCATAGGTTCATCACCACTGCCCTAGGAAGTAGACTAACAATGCCATCAATGCTCTGCAAAGCGCAAACAGGTACCTGTGGAGAAGTCAGGCTGCAATTTGGCGGTCGGTAGGTATAGCCTGATGTATCTTTCAGCACTGGTTGCTTAACTATGTCCACATAAGAGCCAGGGAAGATGCCTTGGCGAACGGTGCCAAGGATTTTCCCTTCATACCAGTTCTCATCTACCTGTCGAATCAGTGTGATTCTTTCTCCCTGTAGGAAAAAAAAAAGAAACATGGGTTTAAGTTCAGGACTTGCTTATGCTACTTACATATAAAGGCTATATTTCGTGGATGCTCTGTTTGCTTGAAGGGCATACCTCTGCTAAAATGGATTTGATGTCTCCTTTCTATTAAACTCTTTCAAATTATCTGGCTTGCATTTACAATGCCTAAGAAAATGGCTTCACTTTTTGATTCAAAACTGAAATATTCAGAGATTCCAGTACAATGTATAGTTCACAAAGATAGAAAATAAAAAAAGACAGATAAGACAGGCATATATTTTCTATTTTGGCAAAATAATTCAGACTAATTATTACATACATGATAAATATATATAACTGGCCTTTAGTTTCTTGCCTATCTCTAGCATCAACAATGATTGCATATTTGTTGACACTTAAGACGCAAAACTAACGCTATAGAAATGTAAACAAATACGCTTGTTGCACTGGACAAAGTTCACCTTAGGTGATAACTAACCTCAAAACCTTCCGTTTTTAGAAAACACCGGGCAAAATATATTTTTTAACATTTTAAATTTCCCGTCTGCTGCTTAGAACAGGGCTTTTCAACCAGTGGTACGGGTACCACCTGTGGTACATTGGCACCTGGCAGGTGGTACGTGACCATCCTAGAAAAGTGGTAGCGGGCGAGGGGAATGAGCTGAACGGGTGGCAGCACCACACAAGCCTGAGCGAGAGATGGCTGGAACTGCAGGGCTGTCAGGGCTCAGCAGAAGCGCCAGGATCAGCGCTTCTTCAGGACTGTCAGGGCTCAGCGGAAGTGCCAGGATCAGCGCCAGGCTCCAGCTAGAAAGCAGCACTGATCCTGGCGCTTCTGCTGAGCCCAGAAGAAGCACCGATCAGCTGGAATGTTGCAGCATCTCCAGGGTCTTATGATTTACATTCAGATGCTTGGCAACTGATTCATATTTATGACGGTCACAGTGTCCCAGGGTCATGTGAAGTCACCAAAACCTACTGCAACCATTCAGCAGACGGGGGGAATAAAAACCAAACATACCCCACCCCCGCTGCCAATCCTCAATAGAAATGCTCACAACAATGAAAACCTCGGACAGGAGGAAGAGCGCCGCCGGGTGGGCAGGCAGGTGTCTTGCTCGGCTGTGGCTTGGGGGGCACTTTTTTCAGTGCCATTGTAACTTCAAACAGTTACTAAGCGAACTGTTGTAAGTCGAGGACTACCTGTACTTTATCACTTTTTTCCTTTTTTTTTTTTGGTCATCAAGTTTTTGACACCTTGCTAGGCGACTGGTGGTACTCGGATGTTGCCATATCCTAAAAGTGGTACAATGGGTGAAAAGGTTGAAAAGCCCTGGCTTAGAACATCCATTTGCTGTCCTTTGCAACCGAACTAATGTCAGTAGATTGCATGAGAAAGAAATATTTCAAAACGGGTTTACAATAACTGCTCTCTCTACCTTCCGGAAGGACATTTCTACCGCAGTATCTCCACTGAAACTGAATTTGGCAACTGCATTCCCGTATTCCAAGATTTGCAACGGTGAAGTCTTTTTAGTTTGGATTTTTTCTGTTGGGTTAAGTAACTATAAAACAAAAGCAAAAGGCATATGTAAAAATCTGAAGAAGATAAACAGTTTTGATCTTGTCAGCCCGGCCAGTCCTGACACTTTGGGTAGCTTAATAAACAAAACAGTACCTCTATGTAACATTGTGGGAAGATACCCACTCGGCCGTGGTGTTCGCCTTCATACCAGTTCTGATCAACCTGCTTATAAATGTAAACAACATCGCCTTTCTGTAACGGGAGTTCCCTGTCAATAACATATTAATGCATGCGTTAATTATTTTAATAAAATCTCATTGACATCAAATTTCAAATACAAATATTAACAACCGGAGAACATACAACCAAACGTAAATTTCTGTCCCCAGACTCTAAAGAACTGATTGCATTGGCGGTATTTAAAGACTGGCAGGTATTTAAAGATGGCGAATGGATGGGGACTTGGTCAGAAGAGAAGTGAAAGAAGTTCGTGAAAGTAATGGATTCGAAACCGGAGGAATCAGAAGTGGAACTGAAATTGCATCTGGAGGAGGTTTTAAGAGAAAGGAGGAGGCTTTTGGACATAGAGATGGAGGTGGCAAATGGAACAAACATCTTGATGATGGCATTACATGATGGAAAGGCTGGAAGCTGTATAAAGATGGCAGACGATAAGGCATTAAACGGGTCAGAGAAGCTACTGTGTCATTCGGTGGAGGAGAAATGCTGGAGCAGTGATGGTCAATGGACAGTTGCATGCATTCCCTTGGTCAGAATAGCTGGCAATGTAAACACTGTTGGACTGCACTGAGGATGCAAGTGGGCAGCAAAACAGTATACACTTAAATAATTATCAGAAGGAAGAAAAGGGTTAAAATAGAAAGATACTACAGACAATAGGGAGAAAATAACCAATACTCACTTTAATGTCTGGGCTTTAAAGTCAAACCTCACTCTGGCAGCTCTCATCTAGTGGTTGAAAATAGCAGAGTTTTAAAAAATTGCCAAATCTTCAGAACATCATTTGAAAGGGTAAACACAACATTACAAGCACACTGTCACGAGTTTCCTTTCTTAAATATGTGGTGAATCTAGTCTTGGGCAACTAACAGTGGTTCAACCTTCCTATAGCCCTAGTAGGGATCCTCCTAAAATAAAGAGAAATAGACTTTTCAAGGGAGCACTGCTTCAGTCTTTCTAGCAAGTGTGTAAGTTTGCAAAATCAGCAGTATCAAAATGAATACCACAGTTGAAGAATTTGTAGCCTATATCAAAAGTAAAGAGAAAAACAGACGTAGGTATTACTAAGTAAATTAGATGTGTTTGAATGAATGCTTGGACTCTCCTAAAGAGAGAGGCAGTGATAAACTGAACTACTCCAGAAGGCACGGTCTGAGCTGCAAATGTGATCCATAGAGTGAAATGGCCTTCTGGAACGTGTAGTGGGAAGCTTGGTAGATCCAGAGAAGCCACGTAACACACAACACTGTATCTTTACGAGTGCAATGGAAGCATCCTGACAATTCTCCAGAATTCAGAAATGATCATTTGTTCCTGTTCACCTGGAATGAGTGGCAGGAAGAAATAAAGACAGGGATTTCACATAGCTGTTCCCCCCTCCCAGAAAGATAAAATACATTTTCATGTAAAACATGACTGTCTTGTCACCCACACTTCCAGTGAAGGCAAGTTAATCTGTTCTCTTGATATATGACTCCTTGCAGAGTAAGTTCTTTCTTTTGTCTTCTTTAAAAGATCATTTATTTTGCCTGACCTAAAGAGATTCTTAACAACAGAAATTACAGAAAGAATAAGGTTACGGAGTGCACAATGCATAACCAAACTACATGATCAGGAGCCACAAGACAATTAGACGTCTAAGCAGATGGCACAAAGGAAGAGAAAAGGAAGCATTCTATACAGCGCAAGAGATGAAGCAAATGTCTGCTGACTTGCAGTCGAAGTAATTGCTGTTTTAAAAGAGGCATGCATCACAGTTGTGCACAGGTATTCCTTACTTAGCAGGCATGCATTACAATATACAGTTTCCTGTAGGATTATGTAGAACAAGGCCAAAGCAGGTTCTAAGTAAAAATAAAATCAACACTTGGGACAGCTAATGCTGGCCAAAAAGCAGAATGCTATGAAAAGCAACTATGAGTTGGGTCAAGCAGCAGAGTGAGGTAACCACAACAGACCTCTGACCCAGATTTCCTTTTGATTGTATCGTCTCTAATTAGAAGGTCCCCAAAGCGCTCATTAGTGATAAACTGATGGTGCGTAGGAATGACCCCTGTGTGCCTTCTGGCTGCAATATCAGCCTCTTCTTGCTCACGTTTAAGCCGTCTCTGGTCCTCTAAAAGTTTCTGCCATAAAATTGCATAAAATGGGCAGTAAATCATCCAATTTACAGCAATTTAATATCGGCAAAGAAATATTAGAAAACAAAATAAAAGAGTAGACAATCTCTCCACTACAGCCCCAAAGTAAGCTTAGAGAAATAATTATTGCATACTATTTATTAATCTAGATTGAAACAATCAAAAGAAGAACAACAGTTGGGATGTTTGTAGATGATGGGTCTAGTAAATCAGGGTAGGCAACCTCGGCTCTTTTATGACTCATGGACTTCAACTCCCAGAATTCCTGAGTCAGCATAGCTGACTCAGGAATTCTGGGAGTTGAAGTCCATGAGTCATAAAAGAGCCGAGGTTGCCTACCCCGACCATTTCCATTATCCCCCTCTTCCTTTCTTAAGGACAGTCACGCTGAAGATCCACAATGTTGTGTAGAAATCCTGGTCTATTTTAACTGCATAATTTAAGGTTAAGTGTTGTTTTTGGACTGGAAACACATTTGAAACCTTCAGAACAAGAAGGGAGATATAAAATGGCAGCTATAGTTGTAAATATTCACTTATCAGAAACCAATCTACCTTCCCAGAGGGATTCTGCAGAATCCCACAGTGTTCCTTCAACTCAAGATGATGAAAGCTGATGTTTTGCTTTGTAAGTAGCACATAATCTTCCTACGCCACTTTAAAAAAATTATATTTTAAGGCTCAGGGAGCCTGCTGGATATCAAGGGGCACAAATGCTACTCATGGACACCACCACAGGATAATCTTGGAATTCAGTATCACATATTTGAGGGGAATTTTTTTTTTAAAAAAAAAAATGGCGTTCTAAGATTAAAGCATGAAAACAGAATCTGATTCACATGCTTAGAAATTTCCTTCTCAAGTTCAAGAGACATTAAAGAAGCTTTCACAAATTCTCCTTTTGTAATAACTATGTTTGTGCCTGTTTCCCAAAAAGATTAGACTGCGCACAAAATTTGCTTTAAGTTGATCAATCATCAATCGCATAATGGTAACAGGGTTTGCTTGCCATCTTTTAACAAGCTAATAACAGATTTTCATAGAGATGTAAGGATTAAGGCACAAATGCCAGTTTCTAAATATAAAAGTATGAACAAATACAATTTTATTTTACAGATTCCTGCTGTTCCCAGTCTTTTAGACAACTATAATTCTGTGATCAATGCATCTTAACCATTTTTGTTCTGCTCCATCCCCTAACTGTGTCAAGTGACCCCCTTCTTTCCCCAATGAGTGATGGGAAAAATCTTCCTGTTCTTTTTGCTTGAAACTCTGGAGGGAGGGGAAAACATCCCCATTAAGTTGCTCCTCTGAACATCAGCAGGTTCTAATGCAAGAAAAGGAATTGAAGTGGACTGACTGGATTCTGCAGTGCTCCTGCACTACTCAGCCACTACTTAATGGTGCCCCAGATTTTCTTCTATTTCTAAAGCAGACCCAGGCAACCACTCCAAGCTATGATGACATAAAAATGAAGAAACGTGCACTTTCATAGTTGCATCTCAAGCATGGGATGCAAGTATGTAAATCACGGATTTCATTTTGTGACATCAGCTTATTTTGTCACTTTCCCCTCCTTCCCCCTATTGCAGATACCTACGGTTAGAGCTGAACTATGGTCACCAGAGGCGCTTCAAGAGGCCATCCCTCATGCAGTTCTAGCTTTCCTACATAAAGCAACAGAAAAAGGTAAGGACTTGTCTGATTGGTGAGCGTGGCAACCAACCTGGGAAGGAGACCAATGACAATCGTTCCAAAACTTTGCTGGACTATTTAACTAAGTCTGAAGGGCTTACTTTGAGGCTGATTCCTGTAGGCCAGGGATCTTCAAACTTGGCCCTTTTATGACTTGTGGACTTCAACTCCCAGAATTCCTCAGCCAGGCACGCGTGCCTGGCTGAGGAATTCTGGGAGTTGAAGTCCACAAGTCATAAAAGGGCCAAGTTTGAAGACGCCTGTTGTAGGCTTACTTCCAAGTGAACAATATTGCACTCAATTTGTCTTGGTTACCAATGATAGCCAATCCTTTTGATGAAAATCAGCTGTTTTCTCTAGCACTCTGTTCTTTAGCACTCAGGTTTATTCTCAAATCCTTTCAGGTGCTACTGTTGACTTATTTACAAATGTATCCCAATCTTACATTCCCGGGGCAGTTAATAAATGCCAAGTTTTGCTTATGATCAAATATTGTTCCACTTGTCACCCACCATTATTGATTTCGTGAAAATATTATCTGTAAGGGGAAGGTTACCTCTTTATCACTGCTGCGCCTTTGGACATTTTCTTCAGGACTCTCTATATAATCAAGTGTTGCAAAATGTCTTGGTGATTCTGAATCTACTTTAAAACAACACAATGTCATTAAAATTAATGTATGAAATGAACCAAGGAGAAAACAAACAAACAACAAAACCTTTACTTGGATCAATTAATTTAAAATAATTTCTTAATTTGCTAAACAATAAGCAAACAAACTACTGTGGGGAAAAAACTGAAAGAAGAAAGTTTTAGCCCATCAAAAGACTCATCAAAGAAAACCAATTTCTGTTCAGCAATTATGATTTAATGTTGCTGAGGAAGGGTGTTTAATTGCATGCAGTAATATTGACACATATACACTCACCCACACATATACAGATACACGTATGCATGAACATAAAACAGGTACTTCACAAGAATTGAAAAAAACTGCTCCTAGATATTGCATTTATTAATGTTGTTCCTTAGGGGTGCAAATTACAAGGATCGTAAACTGGTTTCCAGAAATAAATCACCTTCTAAATGATGGCATTTGGGACAAACTGCTTTGATGCTGATTAGAAGGATAGCAGAAATGATTTCTCAGTAGCTGAGCCAAGTCCTGAAATGTAAGCAGGACAGGACATACAAGGAAAAGAACGAACACAGTATAGAGGGGGTTAAAAAAAAAAAAAAGTAGGAAAGGAAAAAGAGGTAGAAATGGTAAAGTACATCAAAATACCACGAGCAGAGTACGTCCTGAGTCTCCTGGGGAAGGGGGGGATCTTGCTCATGTAAGAAGCAAAAGGAAAATTACCAAACACATTTGCAGTGTCCAAAAGAAAAACAGAGCAGTTTAGCGGAGTTTCAAGATTCAGAAAGTGGCTCATCTTCTGATGATATCCCAACAGACGAGGCATTTGGGAGCTCAGGTTTTCTTTCTGCCCGTGTCCACAAAGTTCCTGCTTGACTGAGGGCTAGTCTAGATCTCACAACTGGACAATGATGGATCTCCTATGCATTGCTGAGGAAACTGCACTGCTAGACGTTTTTCTAGCTGAAGAAAAATAGGCTCACAGGACATATCTAGGAAGCTGCTTATTGGATAATTCCCTTTGGAGGCTCTTTTCCTAATCATGACTCTTGTTCCACCTTTAGTATTGCTACAAGATTGGGATGAGGTAACAGCTAGATTGGCCATGTCCTTTTGTGCCAATTCTGTTTAAAAACAGCAGGTGTTGAAGGGTTAATATCGCAAATGCAGCAAGTTAAGAGAAAGTATGTTTGGAGATCTATTCCAAAGTCTTCCAGTTAGAGTAGATTCCCTTCTTTCTTTTAAGTCATCCTCGGGATTGGGATGTAATTTCTTTTACACTACAAGATCAAACATCTTCCAACAGGAGTCCATGTTGATTGACTTGATGGGTGATTTTATACAGCCTGGCAAAGTCCTTCCCCTTCTTTTGGATGTTTGTGGCTACTTTCAGCACAGTCTTGTTCTTGCTATTAATAAACAAACTATAGTATAGAAGTTTCCACAGCTTTCTATTTTCCCATTAGTGAAATATGACTACAAAATAAGTGGAATAGTAGAGCGAGCTTTGAACTTGAAAGAGGGGATGTGAGCAGTGTAAATATTTCCCTCTTACCTGCTGCAAATCTCTTTCTGTAAAGTTCCTTAAGTGGATTGTGTACTAAAACTGCCCCAATTTTATGAGCATTCTGACCTTGTGAATAGTTAATTGGTAATCAACTACTATTTCAACAAGCATTATTATCAAGCCAAGTATCCCAATGCTTAATCTGCGCACTTGTTATAACTCTAAACAATTTAGAATGCATTAAATGGGTGGCAATAGAATACATGTATAATTTTTTATAAAGACCACACAATTTGTTCCTATAATAAAAAAAACCCTTAAATTTCTTGTTATTTTCAGTCAAAGAATAATGAATTTTATCTTCATTTTGAATTTTAATTTCTAAGACATTAAGTATCTCGCTCAATTATGTGACTTATAATCTGCTAAGGATCCTTGGCAGCTTCTCATCCAACTCGCTTATAAAACACAGAAGAGCAAAAGGCCAGGAACAAATTTTGTGATGTTCCACTTGCTTCTTCTCTAGAGCTAGATGAGAAATGATGGATGAGAACTCAGAATAAGAATCCTGCACTAGCTCTGCACCCATTTAATTGTCCATCTAAGACAGAATGAAATAGGTTGTTAACAAGTAATGTCATGGGGATTTTGTCAAATCCTTTGCTAAATCAAATCCCTCAATGCCTCAAATTATCCCATAAACCTATCATGGATGTCGTTCGTTTTAAAATGAATAAAATTGGCTTGGCAAAAATTGTTTTGACAAACCAATTACCGACATCTGGTAATATTCACATTATTTCCAAGGTGCTTACAGATCAGTCATTTTAGGATCTGCTCTAGAATATCCCAAGATAAAGTCTGTAGTTCCAGAATTCTCGTCCCCCCCTCTTCAAAACAGAGATAACATTAGCTGTCCTCATTTCACCCAGCATTTCATATAATCTTGTGAATGTATCAGATAAACTTTGTAAAAGTTTGGCCAAACCATCAAGATGTTCTTTCAATACTCTGGATGAATTATTCTGGACATTCTGGAGATTTAACCTCATTCACTTGGATTTCTGAACAGAGAGTGTTTTTTAAAACACAGAATGCAATTCCTCTTCTAGTTCTGGTCCTTCTGAAGAAACTGACTTTTTGATTGCTAAATTTCCAATCTCACAAAGACAAATGCTGTGATGCCAAACCAAGGAGGAGAGATGATTCAGCTATCACACTCTAGGTTAGTGACGACGTTATCATGATCACAATATTAAGGGTCCATACGATAATGAGCCAAAGTCTGCCATCTCACCACCCTTTCTTTTATGCAAGCTGCTCTTAGATGCAAAAACATTCAGGTTTTTCTTTGAATTATGACGTGTGGAATCTTGATATAAGTGCAATACCATGTTATACATTTACTCTTTATAGTTTGATCACAACAATGTTCACTTTACCTTTTGTGGATGCTGAACTGGATGGACGCTTCAAGCCACTCAACCCTTTCAATGGGATATCTCCTCCTTCCAAAACACTTTTATAAATCTGTCTTTCATTTCCCAGCCCAGTGAAATGACTAAATTCTGATTCCAACTCTTTCGTTACAGGATGGTAGCTGGTATATAAGAGGGAAAACATATTTTCTCAGCAACTAAAAGCAAATTATTAAATAAAACACCGAGAGTCATGCTATCTGGTACCCCAAGAGAACTGCTAAGTGCACCTCTTGCTTCAGATTAATTTCAGGAATTGCAGAAAAATATGCAATCCATGGCAGGCCTTTTATGAAGCATATGATTTGACTCACCAGAAGAAAGAAAAACGAGTGGAATAAGGCTTATTTTCATCAAGTGAAATGCTTTTTTAAAGGTTCAACTTAGAGCCTCACTAATTCAAATATTATAATACCCGCCTTTTGCCACTTAAAATATGAAAATAAAAATTAACTATTTTATTAGATTGAATGATTTTGTTTGATAAAATTTAATATTAATCTTCTGATGTCTTCAGAACCTGCAATTCTCTGACTTAGGTTGGACTCCCTCTTCCTACACTCTTCCTTTATTGGAATTTACTGCTCTCGATTTTACTAGTACAAAAGATCTGGCCTCTTTCCACTGAGTATCTGAACTCTGTCCGACAAGTCTAATTAGCCCCCATGCTTTTTCTCAAAGGAAACAAAGTGCTAGATCAGCCATAAAGCAGACATAAGGAATGCTGATTCAGAGAAACAAAGGCGCTGAGAGGCAAATAAGTTTGCAGAAGTAGCATCTCAGCAAGGTACATTTTAAGATCCTTCTGAATCATAGAATCATAGGGTTGGAAGGGCCCTTGAAGGGCTTTTCTTTAATTAGAGTTTAGCTCAAGTATTCACCACAATATTTCATCACTTAATAGTAATAATAATAATAAAGTTGGAAGGGACCTTGGAGGTCACCTAGTCTTTATGGTGGTCTTCTTGTCCAACCCCCCTACCCATGGCGATAGAGCACCCACAACTCCATGAGGCCAGCTGTTCCACTGATTAGTTGTTCTTGCTGTCAGGAAATTCATTTCCATGTTGGATCTCTCTCTGATGAGTTTCTGCCTTCTCTTCATTAGGCTAAACATACCTAGTTCCCTTAACCATCAATCATATGATTTAGCCTGATGAACAATTAAGGGAACTAGGTATGTCTAGTCTAACAAAGAGGAGGGAAAGGGATAGCCATCTTCCAGTATTTGAGGGGCCATCAGAGAGGAGACAGGTTAGACCTATTCTCCACACCAACTCAGGGCAGGATAAGAAATAATGGGTGGAAGATCATTAATGAGAAATCCAGCCTAGAACTAAGAAGAAATTTATTGACAGTGAGAACAATTAATCAGTTGAACAGCTTACCTCCTGAAGTTGTGGTGCTCCATCATTGGAGGTTTTCAAGAGACTGGACAGCCATTTGACCTGGGTCAATAGGGTCTCCTGCTCAAGCAAGGGGCTGGACTAGAAGACCTCCAAGGTATTTTCTAATGCTATTATTCTATGCTCTATGACTACATTTATCAGTGATCAGACACAGAAAAAAAAATGAAAGAGAGGGTAAAATATAAATGCAGTTATAACTGCTGTTGACTGGAAGCCACATTACTTTTTTAATTTCTATTTCTTTGTTTCTTTTTCACTTTTTTATTACTTTTCCCTATTCTTTTTCTCTTCAATTCAAAATCTGTATTGTTTTTATTCTGTTGAAAACATATTTAATAAAAGTTATTTTAAAATAATAAAATAAAATAAAATACTGCAATACCAAGTACAGAGACCAGAACAGGAAATGATATCCTGCATGTGAAGGGGATAGAAAGAAGTCAAAGTATATAACCCAAGATTTTCAGACCATCTCTACAAGTGCATGGAGAAGAGACAGGAAGACCTAGATGTATTAATACAGAAAGGCCAATATAATTTGTAGGGTAGGGTACATTTCAGAGCAAAATGCAAGCCTTGAAACGTATTCAAAATGGGAATGTCAGTCCTTGAAGGTAGGCCAGGTCAGGAAAAAGACACAAGGACCACTGAAACGCTACTTCATAATAACAAGATATAATAACAAAATCTTCAAAGCCTGGAAGAATTTCTCTTCCCTCACCTTATACTCAAGAGAATCAAGGCAGGTCAATCTTGAGTTTCTTTCTCATCTCCCTCTCTCTTTTAAGGCTAAACAGGCTTTTTCTTATCTGAGCAGTATGCTTTTGTGTTGCTCAGCTGAGTGCAGAGAGAAATGAATCCAAAGGAGTGATTTAAAAAAAATTGATCCACCCTAAATCTTTTATTCTAAATTTTTCAACTATTACTTCAATGGCCTTTTATTCATATTAACTTCAAGCCACATGGATGAACAATATCCATTGTATCCCACAAATTTAAGGAAAAGACACATGAAATTCCTATCCTAATGTGCAATTAATAACCCTTTAAGACCTAGAGATGTATTTCCAAAACATGAACTGAAACACCCGAGAGATATTTCAAAACTTACTGAGGCAAATGCTCTGAAAGAGTTTCCAGTGGTGGGGAGCTTGCTGCAATCTGCAAGAATCCAGACAAAGAAGCACTTACTAAAGGATACTTTATGTTAAAGCAAAAGACAAAAAGATTATTAACCTCTATCTATAGCTCAGATTTTTTTTTATTACCAGGTCTTATGACAGATTGTGAAATAACTAATAATCTAGATTTCCCTCATCACAGAAAATTCATACAATCCATATACTGTAGACATAAAGCTTACTCTTTTGCCTGTGAATGTTTTACTAAAACCCTAATGATAAATAAAATTATTGTTTATACCAGTGGTTCTCAACCTGTGGCCCGCAGACCCCTGGGGGCCGCAATGTCATCACAGAGGATCCATGAAAGCTTGAAGAAATGTTCTGATTTTTTGCAGTAAAATCTGAATGAACAAAATGAGTAAACAAATGAAAGCAAGACGGAATGGGAAAAAGAACAAAATCTTAATTTTTAATGCTTGTTTTGTAAAACTTGGCTTTTTTAACCTATTGCCTCAATTAAAAACAATTGGAGGTATAAATCGACTATGAGAGTAGCTGTCTTGATGGCGAACAGCTGCATTTGGTATATCTGCACACGCTAAGAACATGCAAGTGCATGGCAGTGAATGGCAGAGAGGAAGCCCGTGACCTTTCTTGCTATCACACACAGAGTCAGGGGCCACGGGGCAGAGAAAGCCAAGTCAGTCAGTGTCAGTGTGAGCGAACGTTTGGACCGATTTTGTAATTGTCTTCGATTTCTACTAACAGTTTGGTTATCGTTCATTAAGGTGTTTTTTATATATATATTGCTGCAGTGGATTTCATGAAGCGCATTTCGATTTAGCCTCAGGATGGATTGCTGGGTGAATTTGAAATGTAAGGGGACTGATATTAATGAGGGCGCATCCTGCTCAAAGCAAAGTGAGGCTTCCAGTCACTTTAAAAAGTATTGCCATTATAGCAAGGAATATCTGTCGACTGGCTTCACATGTACAGGTCATGAGGGTGAGCAACTATCACATTGAGTGTTGTGTTAATAAGGTACTGTCCAACGAGGCTATGAAACCGTCAAAACTGAAAAGACATCTAGATACAAAACATAAGGCACATGCCACAAAGAACATCGTTTTTTTTCAAAAGCAGGGAACGTGCGTTTTGGGAAAGTAAGAAAATGGTAAAAAAAAAAAAAAAAGACTGCAACTGGTTGTAATAATGAAAATGTAGTGAGGGCCTCATCTGATGTTTCTCAACTATGAGCAAAATCCAGAAAACCGCACACTGTAAGTGAAGAACTTACGTTACCTGCTGCAAAAATCATGGTTTCTACGTTGATCAGCAAGCAAGCTGCCAAGGACTTTTCCATAATACCTTTGTCAAATGACACAGTTAAGAGGCAAAATCGATGGTTTGTCAGCCAATATTAAAGGAAGAATTCACCTGTCCCCCTTACTTTGCACTGCAACTGGACAAAAGCATGGACAAAGAGACCTTACTGTGCTATGTTAGGTATCAGCATGAGAGAAATGTTTTCAAAGACATACTTTTCCTCTCCTTGTTGGTAGATACTACAGCTGAGGAAATATTCACCAGCTTAAACAAGCTTATAACATCTCATGACATGGACTGGTTGAAAAGCATTGGAATTAGCACAGACGGTGTGCGAGGAATGTCTAGAAAGCTTACTGGACTTGTAACACGTATTAAGGAAGCCGTGCCATCAATGACTTGGTACTATTGTTGCGAACATAGAGAAACCCTAGTTGTTGAAAAGATGCCCCAAATCCTAAATCAGGTCTTTAACGTATCAGCTGAAATTGTAAATTTTATTTAAAAAAAAAGCAGATCACTGAATTCAAGACTTTTTGAACAGCTTTTTGAGGATATGGACATCAGCAACTTCTGCTACACTGTGATGTTCGTTGGCTATCAGGAAAAGTTTTGTTTTGCTTTTGAGAACTGAGAGATAAGATTATTCCTAATGGAGAAGCAGTTTCATCTCAGCAATCATTTGACAGATTTTTCCTGGTATTTAAAAGGTGAAGAAAAGGTTGAGAACCACTGGTTTATACCACTTTGTGACAGCAGGAGAAACAATTTCTAGGGTGAAAACTAGATCTCCTACCTTTGAAAAGTGAGGAAATGGCATGGCTATAATCTACAGGAAATCCATCTGAGAATCCTCCTATATTGAGCATTTGCTACTCTGAATGGCAGAACATTGTAGGGGTACTATCACCGCGCTGGCCCTGCACCACTTTAGCCTTCTTATTCTGGAGAATTTTAGAATCCGCTGCCCAATCAAAAGCAATTCTATATTTCATGCCTGTCACAACACCTATATCTGGCTCCACACATGACACAGGACATATGCTAGATTTAATATTCAGTTCACTGGAGCCAGTGATCTGAAAATGCAGCTTTTCTGGATCCACCAGCGTGACTCTCTCCACCGCTATCAATTGCCCGCCAAGCACAATTTAAGGCTATATTTATTCATTTTATTTTTTTTCTACCTACAATCAGGAAACTCTCAACATGTTACAAATCCAGATAATAATAATATACCCTGATGCTGACCTTAATGCTCTGAAAGTCTAGGGCAGGGGTAGGCAACCTTGGCTCTTTTATGACTCGTGGACTTCAACTCCCAGAATTTCTAAGCCAGCTGGCTCAGGAATTCTGGGAGTTGAAGTCCACGAGTCATAAAAGAGCCAAGGTTGCCTACCCCTGGCCTAGGGCCACCCTACCTTTAAGACTGTCTCCCTTTCCCAAAAGCCCAGCAGGAGAGGCCCTTCATAAATTCTCTGCCAGTTGCCAATATCTGGGACTGGAGAAAATTCTCTCCAGCCCAACTTAAGAGGTCAGAGATGAATCTCTACTGCCAAGCTTTTAATGGTTAATTGTTCAATGTTAATCAGTATTTTTATACCGATATTTCTATTGTTGACTTCATCTGTTCTTAACAGATGAAGTTGGAGTAATGTTTTATCCTCATCATTTTATACTGCATCATTTACTGTTAGAATCTGCTTTAAATGTTTGCACAAAACAAAAAGACAAGGATAAATTCAATCATCAAAAATTCATTTAAAAACATCTTTTGAATCACAATGAATTCAAAGAACATGATAGATGATTACCTAAGTTTATAAAAACTAATCAAGGCAAGTTAAACTCCAATCTTAGGCTGCAGGGAATGTAAACAGCTAACATTAATTTTTGAGGTCAGCTATTTTTTTTTAAAAAAAAATGTTTAAAATTAATCAAAATATGGGGTTTAGGTTTTAAAACTAAATTGAACTTCTACAAGTTGGCAATATTATATTATATTTGTCTAGCAGTGTATAAAAACAAAATAGCTTCTGAGATGCTGATTAGGGGAAGACTGACTGGAAAAAAAAGTAAACATGCATTTAAAAGGCGCTATTTTACAGGGTCAGCAAGATGGCCACATCACACTTACAAGGACAAAAATTCTGAATGAATAAGCAAGTAACAGACTTCCATTCAAAAGCTATTTCTGAATGGCTGTGTTCATTGTGGCCTATATTAAATCAGAAAGTAAATGAAGTTCAGCTTCAAACAATGGATACAGAAGCCCTGGGTGCTCTGATAGCTCATTACAGCCTTTCCCCACCAGTCCTTTGTCTCATGTGGAAACAGGAAGGATTCAATGAAGCACAGGAGGTGGTGAGCGATGGTGAGGTTTCCTTTCAATGGATAACAGATTGTCCCAACTGCCAAAGTGGAGCTAGGAACCTCCTGCCATGCAGGCAGCAGTGCCAGTCATTTTGCAGATTTTATAGGTTTTTCCTCATGAGAAAAAATGAAGAAGCAAGAAGGCACTTCAGATTGGATATAGGAAGTCTTCCATGTCATGGACATTGCCAGAAAGCAGTCACCCCTCTAGCAAATTAAGAAAGATGTCTTCTATTCAGTCACTGTTGGAAGCAAAGTCAGGAACCGTATTATTTCCTTGGGCTGGCTCCGATTTCTCCTTCAGCAGAGGAATACCTATAGAGAACTGGGTTTCCTTATTCTTAAATTCAGAACTTCTGCATTTCTGTTGAATTTTACTTTTATCTGCTATTAGCCTTCCTCTCTGCCTCACGTTGCCCTGTTGTCTGGTTGTTCACAGCAATCACCATCACCAAACAGAAAATGGCAACAGAAAGAAGAGAATGTACAGTATGAACTGGACCTAGTTTAGGATTGTATCTAAACACGACTGCTACATGCTACTAATTATACCGATTACCATAACTGGGGAATGGTTAGCATACTATTGCTCGTAAGAACAGGTGATATCCAGCAACATCTCTGCTAGAAAGTTTAGAACTAAAACAAGCAGCATGAGATACCTTCAGTGGCTTTTGATCTGGGTCTTTATAAAGCTTCTCCATCTTGTCTATATCTGCATCTAATTCAGTATGATAGAGGCAGTGGTTTTTTCCTGGATCAACCTGGTTAAAAAGGAAAAGTTGGAAAGGCTGAAGACTTAAGTCTGATCCTTTTAATAAGAAAATATGCCATATATAGGACAACATTCCAATACTCTCTATGTATTCAAATACGGCTTAGAAGGTTCACTGCTGAATTTTTCAAGATCAATTTTATCCTAATTTTTATTAGAAAATAAATTTAAAATGCATTCTTACCAGAAAAATAACTACATGTCACAAAAATAAAGAGATGCTCTGATCTAGCGAAGACTACAATATTTTGGGGTTGCAGTCCATCACATATGTAAGTTCAGTTAAATTCAAAGCACTCCAATTCAAACACTGCTACAGATGAAAGATAAGCTCTAATACACACACACACAACTATATTGCATACATTATATATTCAAATTACCTTTCTATCCTCTCTAGTAAGGATAGAGCAATCTCCAGGAGTATAATCCCATATCTTTTTTGGAGGCTAATGGAAAGCAGAGGAGGAAATGAGGAAATGAAGATAAAGACATCACAGAGAATATGGAAACTCAAACTAGTGCAGAAAGAGTACATTGGGGGAAATTGTGTCAACATCAGAAATAAAAAGTGAAAAGAAAGAGAAAGTAAACCTGCTCTAGAACAACCACAGATTATAGCAAGAAAACTGTGCAGTCTTGATTTGGTTTGCTTGAAACAACAGCTTTATAACTGCTACCAATCTCTCTGAGCCTCATAGGAACAGTAATTTAACAAATACAGTTTGATAATCGTTTCAAAAAGATAATTCTTTTTCCCAAAAGAAAAGCAAACAAGTATGTTTATACAATGGTAATGGATAGTTCTACTCTTTAGAGCATCCTAGTCTTTAACATCGTACATACCGGAGTTTCTAGAGATGGTGGTGTAAGACAGTATAAATATAGAGATATTCATTTCATATTCTGAATACTTAACCAATGCTATTATTTCAGTTGAATAAAATCAGAGAAACTAGTTTAATGTACAGGATAAACATTTTAGCGCAATTCTGGGTCCCAAGACATTTTGGAAGCTCTCTCTGTTCACTAATGGTTTGCCTACTCTTGGTGAACAGAGAGAGCTTCCAAAATTTATCCTTACACAATTTATCCTCTATAATTTATCCTCTACGATCCTTACACAATTTATCCTTACACAATTTATCCTTACACAATTTATCCTTACACAATTTATCCTCTGTGATTCACAGAATCTCATTCAGAGATGGATGAGATGCTATGATCTTATTTTCAAGATTCCAGGACACCCCAGAGACATTAGGGTTAAAAGTTTCTGACTTGTAATATTTGGAAGGCTTAAGGGGAGAAATATAATTGTACAGAAACAGGATAAGTTCTATGTAAGCCCCCAGAAGACCAGGCAGGATAGGCGATCATGGTGCAGTCCCTTAGTCCTGTTTGTTCTAGTGTGATCCTCAGGCAGGAGGAGTTTGTCTATATCCATTCTTGACTATGAAGATGATTTATCAAATACCAAAAAGTATTTGCCCCAGCTTCCTGTCTCTCATAAGGCCTTTAAAAAATATCTTGCAGAAATCTTCCAAATCGGATCAAGAAACAAATCTTTGCAAATATATAGTTTATTCATTGAACAATTGCTCAAAAAACTCCAATCAGAGGTATCCAGGCTAGTTAGTAGATACTCTAATAATCATGAACTCATATCAAATTTAAAATATTACTTTATTACTTTTCAGTTAAAGCAACATGATTAAAAATTCTAACAATGGTTAGTTGTTACACAGTGAATTAGCACTGGATTCTCTCTAGAAGCCTGAAAATTTCGTTCCAAGAAATGAATTATTTACTGCTACAAATCTGTATCTATAATTTACCATGGATATTTGGAAAAGCTGGAGATACCTTTTGGCAATTGATCTTTTCTCCCTTATTCCTTCTAAGTTGTGAAGCATCGGGATAAATTGATAATGGGAAGATACAGGATTGTACAGATTTAAGGATGAAACAGTCATTTCTGGTGGAAGTATTTTATAGAACTGGTTTTGAAATTCTCTGAATAATCAAACCTTGGGTTTTCTCTAATTTTATTTGAAAGTTGAATCTTTTCTCCATAAGCTTTACCAAATCTCATCCATTGCCAACACTGAATTTTTTGATGAATAGTTCTTAATGCTTACTGAAGTCTTTACAATCTACTGTAATACTGCTACTGTAAAAAATCTTTCGTTTGTTTGTAACCTTCAAGTGCATCATAGGGCAACAATTTTTGAAGCAAGGTACTTCAAATGGGTTAATTTACAGCATCCAAAATCCAGGACCTATTACTGAAATTTGGAAAAGCTGTGGCCCCTTCACTGATGCGGTCAGCTAAAGTCAGGTAGGTGATCATCACTTCCACTGCTGGCTTTGCCCAAGGAAAATCGATGGGGAAGGCAGCAGGAAATTGGAAGTTCCAGGCGAGTAAGGGGCTTCTGTCAGGTGGGGAAGAAGGGGGCTACATGGAGGGATGACCTGCAGGTTGGGAGCTGCATGGCAGTGATACACAGATGGGTTAGTGTTGGGAAGGCACACAAGTGATAGGAAAGTAAGTATCTCTGAAAACTCACATCAAATTATATTTCAGGCTTTTTCTTGAAAGTATAAAACATTCTGGGAAAAGGATTAGGGATTTATAAATGGGCATCAAATTCATGAAAGCCATGAAAAATCAACCCAAAAGATAATCTCCACTTGGACTTTTCTTTCTTTCAATCTCTATGTGTGCCTTCTTGTCAGTATTGACTCTTCGACAACCACCTGGACAAAATCTCTGAAGTTTTCTTGACAAAGTTTTGCGGAAGTGGTTTGCCATTGCCTCCTTCCTAGGGCTGAGAGAAAGTGACTGGCCCAACGTCATCCAGCTGGCTTTGTGTATAAGCTGGGACTAGAACTCATGATCTCCCAGCTACTAGCCTGTTGCCTTATCCACTACACCAAATTGGTTTCCCCCACATATTTTCTAAAATTACATAGTATGTAATAGCTGTCCGTGGAAGTAAATATAATCATTGATAGATTTTACCATTTCCAGTTGGCATTCAGTTATTCATTTTGCCTCAACAGTTTTTAAGTTATGAATTTTACTGTTGCCATAACTCTGTGCAATAGATTAATTGTCAACTTTATTATTGAAAATATCAGAAAACCACAGTACATCTTTCTTGGATCAATCATATTTAAAAGTGCATGAAATTATTTTGGATGAGGAATCAACCAAACAGCAAAGAGCTTTGAAAAACTGTACGCTGAATAGTTTTATTCAAATCTAGTTTCTATTTCTTAATTACATTAGCAAAGCTTTTCCCCCAGTTTGCATTGGTGTAGACCAGGGGTAGGCAACCTTGGCTCTTTTATGACTCGTGGACTTCAACTCCCAGAACTCCTGAGCCAGCCAGGAGTTGAATTCTGGGAGTTGAAGTCCACGAGTCATAAAAAAGCCAAGGTTGCCTACCCCTGGTGTAGACAAATATCCTTTTGGATAGAATTAACAAATATGAATGTTTGTAAGTTTTTTGTTCTCCAATTTGTTTATTTACTTTTCTTTCAGTCAATTTATACGGCTGCCCGTCTGGCAACAGTCACTGCCTATCACTAACATATATTAAAAACTCAAATACAACCAAATGAAAATAAATATTTCAAATGCAGTGGTTGGCAGTTCCCTCGGTTCCCCTTTGCCTCTTCAGAAGACAGGGACAATATGTGTCATGCTTCAGGCATTTGGCATTTTACCAAGTTCTTCAGAGTTTGAAAAAGTGAAATCAACAGGCTCCTTGACTGTTTTTTATGCAAATCATTCAAACTTAAGAGATTTAAACTCATTAAAATAATAGAATTTCCATTGGTCTCAACCTGGAGTGCTGTACCTTCAACCTGCACTTCAGATTTTCCTGGTGGAATATACAGTATAAAGAATTTTTACAAATTGTTTATGAACTATAATGTTATGTTTCTATCCAGTTTCTTCTAGGAGGTTAAGAAGGAGTCTTACACAGGGGACCATTTCATCTTATGATTTGGCTTTCCTTAAACAACGGATGTTCTTATGTAGACTAATTCAGTTACATATCCTAATACTATTACTTTGTTCCTTGAACAACAGGATGCTGGGAAGCTTTCTGCACAGCAGTACAGAATTTTACATATAGTAAAGAAAACTACTCTGCTTATACCAAAGTGCTTAAAATGATAAAGAGAAGCTGAGGCTTGGCAGGTATCTTTCAGAGTCACAGTAATATGGGCAATATTTTTGCACAGCAACACATGGACTGAGAGGGCTGGTGGGGAAGTGGGTATATATGGACTTATCTGCATTAAGTCTCACAGCTGGGACCGAGAGATGCCTCTTCACGCTGTATATAGGCATTCACTAATGAGCATTTTACTGCTGCAAAAATATTTGAAGCCTCAACTCAACTCCAGTCTTGACATGCACCTTGGACTCCCATCTCCTTGTGCTTTCCTGACTGTACTCTGTACTGCTTATCTCCTGCAAAGTTTGCTTGGATTTTTTGATGCTGGAATGATTCTCAACCTTACACTTTCCTGGCCTTTACTGTTCTTAAGCCTTAAAAGTAGGGAAAAAATGTTCTGTTCTATATCTGTCAGAACCCACTTTGAATGCTGTTTCTACTTCTGGACATCACACTTTTAAGAAGAATTTGGAGACACAACCAAAGATAATAAAGGTGATCAGAGAATAGTAAACTCAATTGTGCAAGATGAACTATGAGAACTGAGTACGTTTGTAGAAGACAAAACTATGGATACGATAGCATTCTTCAAATACCTAAAATAATGTCAGATACAAAAGTCAAGTACATTTTTAATCTTAAGACTGCAGATTGTGGAACCTGAATAGTAGAAAAGAGTAGTTCATCAATGGGATCAAATTTGTTGAAGTAATGGCTGGATATATATTTGCTTGGGATGCTCTACTTTCAATTGCTACAACGGGCAATAATAGACTAGATTAGACTAGACTAGAATCTGGAAGGGACCTTGGAGGTCTTCTAGTCCAGCCCCATGCTCAAGCAGGAGAACCTATATTATCTCAGACAAGTGACTGTCCAATCTTTTCTTAAAAACCTCCAGTGATGGAGCACCCACAATTTCTGAAGGCAAGCTGTTCCACTGGTTAATTGTCCACGCTGTTAGGAACTTTCTCTTTAATTCCAGGTTGCTTCTCTCTTTGATTAGTTTCCAACCATTGTTTCTTGTCCTGCCCTCTGGTGCTTTGGAGAATAATTTGACCCCCTCTTCTTTGTGGCAGCCCCTCAAATACTGGAATACTGCTATCATGTCACTCCTATTTCTTCTTTTCTTTAGACTAGCCAAACCCAAGTCCTGCAGCTGTTCTTCATATGTTTTAGTCTCCAGGCCTTTGATCATCTTAGTTGCTCTTCTCTGAACTTTTTCCAAATCTCAACATCTTTTTTGTAGTATGGTAACCAAAATTAGTTGCAGTATTCCAGGTGTGGTCTCACTAGGGTTTTATAAAGCGGTACTAATACTTCGCGTGATCTTGATTCTATGCCTCTGTTTATACAATCCAGGATTGTATTAGCTTTTTTGGCTGCTGCTGCACATTGCTGGCTCATAGTCAAGTGATCGTCCACTAGGACTCCAAGGTCCCTCTCACAGTTACTGTTTTTGAGCCAAGTCTCACCTAATCTGTACTTATATCTTTGATTTTTCCTGCCTAAATGTAAAACTTTGCTTTTCTCCACATTAAAACTCATTTTGTTGGATACGGTCCATTGTTCAAGTATATCAAGATCTATTTGAATCCTGAGCTTATCTTCTGGGGTGTTGGCTATTCCTGCCAGTTTAGTGTCATCTGCAAATTTGATGAGTTCCCCTTCTATTCCCTCATCTAACTCATTGATGAAGATATTTAAGAGT
The DNA here is from genome assembly GCA_023970755.1 of Azemiops feae. Taxonomy (NCBI): domain Eukaryota; kingdom Metazoa; phylum Chordata; class Lepidosauria; order Squamata; family Viperidae; genus Azemiops; species Azemiops feae. Next base: position 282,445 of record JALGBA010003861.1, on the reverse strand, counting down.
ACTGGGCCTAAGATGGAGCCTTGTGGTACCCCACTGCTTACTTGTCTCCATGTGGATATAGTACCATTGAGGACTACTTTTTGAGTATGGTTTGTCAGCCAGCTACAAATCCATCGGTGATGTTGTCTATTCCACCTTTTTCTAGCTTACCAAGCAGTAGATTGTGGTCTACTTTATCGAATGCCTTACTGAAATCTAAGTATACTATGTCCACAGCATTTCGCTGGTCTATTAGTTTAGTCACTTTATCAAATAATGAAATAAGATTGGTTTGGCATGATCTGTTTTTAACAAACCCGTGCTGGCTACCAGTTATAACTTTGTTTGCTTCTAGTTGTTCGCAGATCTGTTTTTTGATTATCTTTTCCAGGATCTTCCCAGGTATTGATGTTAGACTGATTGGTCTGTAGTTTCCTGGGTCTGTTTTTTTTCCTTTCTTGAAGATGGGATCCACATCAGCCCTTTTCCAATCCTCAGGTACTTCCCCGATGCTCCAGGATTTTTGAAAGATATGGTGCAATGGTTCTGAGATAACATCTGCCAGCTCCTTCAGAACTCTGGGATGTAATCTGTCAGGTCCTGGTGATTTATATTCATCAAGGTTGGATAGGTGTTCTCTTATCATTTTCTTGCTTATTTTAATTTTTGCTTCTAGTTTTTTTGGTATGTTGGGCTATAATTTCTTTTTGTGTGAAGACTGATGCAAAGAACGAGTTACGCTGCTCTGCTTTCTCCCTACTGTCTGTTATTTCCTTGCCATCTTCTCTCTTTAGTGGACCTACAGTTTCCTTGAGTTTTTTCTTGTTATTAATATGTTGAAAGAAACCTTGATTTCTGTTGTAAGTCTTTGTTCATTCTGAACCTTTGCTTTCCTGACTTAGTCTTTGCATGTTCTGGCTGTCTGCTGATAATCAGCCTTAGTTATGTGTCCCTCTTTCCATTTTTTGTACTTGTCCTTTTTGTCTTTCAGTTTATCTGAGAGATCTTTGTGCAGCCATGCTGGTTTCTTCTTGACTTGTTTTTCTTTTTCAGTGGTATTGTGCTGGACTGGGCTTTTATTATCGCATTTTTCAGAGTTTCCCATGCTTCTTGAGTTGTTTTCCCCTTTAGGATTTTCATCCATGGAATCTTTCCTAGGTTCTCTCTGAGTTTGTTAAAATCAGCTCTTTTGAAGTTGAAGACATGGGTTGAATTATTTTCTATTGCTTGTGTTTGCATTATATTGAATTCCAGTATGATGTGGTCACTTTCCCCCAAGGTTCTGGCAACTTCAACTCCCTCTATCACTTCTTCTCTATTAGTAAGAATTATAGCTTTACTTCTAGTTCCCTCCTCTACCTTTTGGATGACAAAGTTGTTGGCTAGGTTGGTTAGGAATCTGTTTGATCTCCCGCTCGCTTCAGAGTTTGTCTCCCAGCTGATATCTGGGTAGCTGAAGTCTCCCATTACTACTGTGGTATGCTTCCTACATACATTTGTTAACTGGGTGGCAAAGAGTCCACTTTTTCCCCCCTTTTATATTGACCCATAGATTCTGGAGGGCTTTTATCTTTGATCATGTGCATTTTTGTAGATATGTAGTATGCTCTCACATACAGTGCAACTCCCCTTCCTCTTTTTATAGACTTGTTTCTTTTGAACAATTTGTATCCATCCATCAGTCCATTCCATTCATGGGTTTCGTTCCTCCAGGTTTCTGTAATGCCAACTATGTCATACCCTCCCTCGTGTACTATTGCTTCTAGTTCGCCCTGTTTGTTCCCCAAGCTTTGAGCATTTGTATATAAGCATTTAAGGCTTTTATGCCTGTCTGTGGGTATGTTTCCTGCATCTCCTGAATGTTGAGTTTTTCTTTTTTCTCATCTCTGCCCACCTCATTGTTTGATTTATTTCTTGGGGTTTATTATTGGTTTTGGGTACTAGAGATTCTAATGATTGGTCACCTTTCCCCCTCAATTTTAGTTTAAAGCCCTTCTAATGAGTTGGGCCCATCTTTTTCCGAGTACATTTTTCCCTGTTTTCGTGAGGTGCAGCCCATCCCTTGCCAAGAGTCCTTCGCGTAGGAAATGCAGTTCATGGTCCAGGAAACCAAAGTTTTCTTGGCAAGACCAACCCTTTAGCCAATGTTTTATTTCTAGAATTCTTTTTTCCCTCAATGGGTGTTGGCCTTTTATTGGGAGTACTGATGAGGACACTACTTGTGCTCCTAGCTCCTTAACTTTACTGCCTAGTTGCTTATAGTCTCTCAGTATTGTGCTACTGAGTCATTATATGACTCTGAGATTCTATTATTCCTATGCAGAAATAAAATATGGGAAAGCAAATGAAGCTTTTTTTCGGTTTTGCAATGGTACTGAGTTTGAACAAAAGAATAGCTGAAAGGGCAATAAAATTGCTGGCTTCCTTGTTGTCCACAACTCTAATGAACTCTATCATCCTTTGTCAAAAAGCAATACTGATACCATTTGTCATGGCTGATGATGGAGTGGGGAATGGGGTGTTTCAAGGAATGCTGTTAGCTATAATTTGGCTCAGCAGTTCATTTTCAAGTTTTTTGCCTTGCATTCAGCATGGTGAGTAATCTGACATAATTTTCCTCTTATATCAGTGATGGTTTTTTCCCCCCCTGATTGAAAATTCAATTTCACCATTCTTCAAAAGTAACAAGTGGGTTCTGGACAAAACAAATTAGAAATCGGATTTCATTTTATTTACATTTACTTAAAAATAAGCCAATAGGATATCCAGAGAGCACTCGCTAAAAGTCTCTTCCTTGAAGGAATGCCATTGAGAAAGGCCCTGGGGATAAGCCTTCTTGATAAGGGCCTCACCTTCAGTGGATATCTGATGCTCCTCCACTTTATTGCTCAGACCAGTTCATAAAAATATATGTCAATTAAGAAGGGTAAAATAACAAACCCTGTCTTACTTGAAAAATCTTATCCATGCATTGCATTTTTCCCCAATACCAATTTCAGAAATAAAAGCAAACAGCAAGTAAAGGAACCAAATGCCTCCATTTGGTCAAGAAATCAATAAGAACTAAGCCTCCCAGTATGATTTATGAACACTGTATGCATTTTCTTAGGTTGTTATTTGACAAAAAATTGCCACTATATAAAAATAAATAAGATATTAGATAAAGGAAGCATTAAACCCAGATTATACTGGATGATTCTGGGACAACTATGGTCTTGGTCCAGCTCTATGTACACTGCCTTCAGCTTCAGAGAAGAAAAGCAGGAAGTCAACAACTACATTTCACCAAATATATTTTTCAACTATTGAATTGCCTTTTGGAAGAAACCTTTAACTGGTACATTTTCCTTTGAAAAATAGGTCCCACATAAAATTCGTGCAGTCCTCTCATATAAAGCCTTCCCTAACCAACATTTTCATTCAATACAAGACAAAAACGAGAACTTCAAAATGAGAATACTTTCTGATATTCTCCCTTTGAACTTGTTAGCAAAAACAAAATATTGAAAAGCATATGAATAGGAAAAACAAGGTAACTGAATTTACACCTCATGGTTGTAGAATCAAATTACAGCTTGAAATGTAATTCTAGAAGACCTTTAGAACAGGGCTTTTCAACCAGTGGTACATGTACCACTGGTGGTACATTGGCACCTAGCAGGTGGTACGCTTACGATGGGTTGAAAAGCACTGTAAAAAACAAAGTATAAAAAAAAGTGTAAAAGTGTAGTGTGGGGATGAGCTGAAGCGGCAGCAACGCAGCACAGGCCTGTGGGAGAGACAGCTGGAGCCACGGTGTTGCCGGGGCTCTACTGAACGCTTAGGATTTGCGCCGGGCTCCAGCTGACTCGCGTTCTGGAAGCTGCGCGCAGCCTGGGGAAAGGAATCAGTTGCAGCTACACCAAAGACAAAAGAAGGAGGAGGGGATAAAAATGCCCGCAGGGCGTTTACATTTGGCCCGGGGCCGCCCTGGAGACAGCGAGGGGCCAGCCCACCCCAGCTCGCAAAGGAAAACACCGAATCCAGCGGGCCAGAAGGCAGCCCAACCACCACGCCCCTCAGTTTCCTTCTCCTCGCCCCCTGGGCACAGACGCAGTCGCCGCTCCTCGCCATAGCTGGGGCAGGACTTATTAAGTACCTCCATCCTGCAAAGCAGCGCTACCCCGGCGCTCACGCCCGCCGCCATGCCGGCAGCCCTGACTAAAGGCCATGCGCTGCAACCTCGCCCAGCCAAGGAAGGGAGCAGGAGCCAAGACTACAGCAGATCTGCAGCTTGTCAGGGGAGCTCAGAGGCTACCCAACTTTACTCTGCAATTTCGGGGTTGGAAAGCGGAGGGGCAGCACCGCGTTTGCAGGCCTGGCGGCACCTGCTGGAAGCTCTCCTGCTTCCCCCCCTGCAGCTACCTCCTTCGGAGCCATCTTGATGCCGACAGGCCTACCGGCATAGATCCTCCAGCTTCATCCTGCAAAATGCAGCTCACCCACCACCATGCCGGCAGGCCCGTTGGAATCAGGACGGCTCCGAAGGAGGTATTATTTATTCTTGCCTTTAGCAGCAATAACTACGTTGTTTGACGACTTTACTAGCAACCTGCAGGCTGTGAACTTTCCGTTCCACCTTGGGGAAAGAATTCAGGAGAGCTAGATTTATTTTTCCTGCTAATTACACTATACCTTGTGGGTTTTTTAAGGAGCTTATGCGGAAAAAAAGTGTCTGAAAATTAAAGGATGTATGGATTGCGTTGTGAGACAGGGAAGGGAAGTCCATGGACTTATGCACTTCCAGTTGCTGACAGGTTTCCACTAATATTATGACTGGACACCTGCATGCCCTCAGGGCCCAAAGATTATCTTCATTCTTCATAGGGTGGTATTGTGGATTAACTAAATTTTTCTGGGTTCCGATTTTAAGGTGAGTATCCTAAGCTAGGGAGGCCCTTGATCTTCTTCTTAAATACATAATAATAAAATAATGAGAACTAAAGGCTCCAAGGGAAGGCAGATTAGAAAGAACAAGACCTTTTGGGGTCTTCAATTCCCTTCCTTTTTAAGAGTTCCTTAATAAGGCTTGCTCTTCCTTCCTAACATCCATAAAGGTGGTTTTTCCAGAAAATAAGTGAAGAGCTGAATTAGTGATTTAACTATGTTTTCTTTTTGGCTGTGTTTTGATCTATAGATAATGTATGTTTAATCAAGGAGGGCTTGGAGAGATAGAAGTGGCCAATATGGAGGCTGCACCTTGCCCTCCAGATCTCTGTCTCCCCTGCAGATCTCTGGAGAGGAGGAGGGGATGGCAGGGGAGCTGTGTAAGGGAAGGCTGCCCCAACAAATCAGCACGATTGGAAATGGGAACTTCCTTTCAAGAAGGGCCAGCCTCCCTTGTGCAGGACCCGGGAGCGCTGCTCCCCTGCCGCCTCCTCTTGCTCTCCAGAGATCTGTCAAGACAGAAGTTGGACTTGGAGGAAACTGCTTCCTGCAAATGTCTTCCACCTCCTGCTTTGCCAGGAGGGGGCACCGGACAGGGAAACACCAACGATGTCTGAGATTGGGAAAAGAACATCTCTTTAGCGTGCTATCCACACACAGACACAAACATTCCAAGCTTAGAGACTTGTATCTACACCTGAGCTAGCAAATTGCCAATCATGCCTGGGCTTGGGGAGAAGGCCCTCTCCTTCCTCTGTGGATAAAAGTCCCCAAACCTGGAATGCAGTGTGTGTGCGTGCATGTGTGCGCACGCATGCACTTGGCTGCTAGCAGTTTGGGGAGGCGAGGAGCTTGTGGGGCACCGAGTTGTCCCCACATCGAGTTAGCCAGTGCGACTTGTTCCGTTCTGACCCAGCTATCTTGAGTCAGCTATGTCCAGTGAGTGGCGTTGAGCAGGCCACGCCCACCTGCTAGGTGACTGGTGGTACTCGAATATTGCCATATCCTAAAAGTGGTACAATCTCTGAAAAGGTTGAAAAGCCCTGCTTTAGAAAACATCCATAGTATCTTATAGTTACAAATTGGTTGATATTCCTTCACTTTGATTTTCAAAACCTGGCCTGCATGGTTTTCCCAAAAAATAAACAACATACACTACAGCTTATAAAATAATAACCTTTTTTTACAGTATAATTAAGTTGGCTAAACCAGGATGAGTTAATTTTTGTTCCATTATGCACACAATGAAGAGGGAAAAGACAGTGATCCATAACATCATCTTATTTACTAATGCTTGGGACTATCAACTTACCGGTTTCCCAAACTCCAATTCCGAAAAGAATTTATACCAAGGTTCATTCTTTAAATCTATCTCTTCTGGACTTATATCCCGAGGCTAAAGAATTGGTAATATAAGAATGGAAGAAAGAGAAGGACAATATTATGCAAAGAATGCATAGGAAGACTGTTAAAGGTGCCACATTCTGTAATTTTTTTTTCAAGAGTTTCCTAGTTATCAAACTGGAAGGTCCTATCCATAATTTTAATAACAACATACAATTTTATTCATACCTCATTGAGAATAGGTTTAGTTAACACTCATTTCTAAGTAACAAATGGTAGTGCATTGTTGTCATTAAAGGAAGGTATTCCTAAAATAAATAACCTCTCCACATGTTACATTTGTGTTATTTTTCTAAAACAGGAAAACCAATAAAGAAATAAGAGATATCAGAATAACAGAGTTGGAAGGAACCTTAGAGGTCATCTAGTCCAACCCCCTACTCAGGCACGAAACCCTATACCATTTCAGGCAAATGGCTGTCCAGTCTCTTCTTAAAAACTTCCAGTGTTGGAGCATTCACAGCTTCTGGAGGCAGGCTGTTCCACTGGTTAATTGTTCTAACTGTCAGGAAGTTTCTCCTTAGTTCTAGGTTGCTTCTCTCCTTGATTAGTTTCCATCCATTGTTTCTTGTCTTTCCTTCAGGTGCTTTAGCTTGACTCCCTCTTCTTTGTGGCAACCCCTGAGATACTGGAACATACACATATATACATACACACACATATACATATACAGAACAGTTGCTGGAATTGGGTATGTCTGGTTTAATGAAGAGAAGGATGAGGGGTGACACGATATCTGTATATGTATATATGTGTGTATGTATGTATGTGTGTGTGTATGTATGTGTGTGTGAACCCTTTAAACTTTTACTTGTAGTTATGTGTGGCAATTGTCATGTTTCCACGCCACTTCTATATCAGTTAATCTCTATCAACTAGAATAAATAAATAATCAGTTCCTTCATATTTAACTTCAATGTACATTTCAAGTTAAATAATCACGTCCTCTAGAATTCTAGTGGCACAACTTCATCAGTAAGCAAAAACAAAAAGTACACGGGGAGTGACTGGAAGACAATGAATTGAATTGTCAACAGTAATAAGAGTGGAAGAATCAAAATGTCCTTCTACTAATACAACATGTGAACAAAGCCTAGAATTCAATCTCTAATCCCCAAAGCAATTTACCTGAAATAGTCAAGATTTCTATTTCCTCAGCTGCCGGATAATATCATTCTCTGAACATGATTCATTTTTTAGTCCACTCCTACTGCAACATATTACCTGATTTTTATCAAGTATGGCATCTTTAACAGCACTTGGGGTAAGTGAGAAGGCCTGTCTCAAAAATAGCACATGAAAAAGTAAAACTCTACACCAGGGGTGGGGAATATGGCCCTTTTATGACTTTTATGACTATGGTGGCTTAGGAATTCTGGGAGTTGAAGTCCACAAGTCATAAAGGGGCCATAGTTCCCCATCTCTGCTCTGCAGTAGCTGGCAAGGAATTCTAGGACAGAGGTCCCCAACCTTTTGGGCACCAGGGATCAGTTCCGTGGAGAGAGGTTTTTCCGTGGACCGGAGGGGGCATGGTTTTGTGTGCTGCCTGCATTCCACGGATGGGGCTTTGCTTGTTTGTGCGGACCGGTTGCTATCATGCCGTGGCCGGGTTTGGGTCCACGGACCGGGGGTTGGGGACCCCTGTTCTAGGACTTGGAGTCCAAGTTGCCAAAGTTGGGAAATCTTGCTCTACACTAAAGAGGATACATTTAGACAGCAAATGTGTTAATGGTGAAATTGCTAAGGGAAACATAATTTCCTAAAAAAGAGAGTAGAAAGCCAACATTTCATGCATGAATATGGGTTAAGAATTTAAACAACAATTAAGAATGGTATATCTAAGAACTGGATATACCAGGAACAATATGACAGTTAAGGAGTCATATTTTGCTATTGTATTCCATGTTAAGGACAACATATAAAATTAGTAACATGCAGTTCTTAGAATCACTGTACAAGAAACAAAGAATACATGCAACACTTCTTAAGACACAGCTTTGGTATATAAGATACAGTACAATCAATCCAGAATATATAGAGTGGTGCTTAATACAGTCCCGGGTTTGCAAAGGTCTTTTGCTTCCATATCACACTCATATTAATCTGATTATCAATTACAATTCCAAGATGCTCTTCATAAGTACTACTACAAAAGCTAGCTACACCCAATTCTACTCCTGAATATTTTCTTACAGTTTTTTTCCCTCAGAAAAATGTTTCACATTTGTCTTTTAAATTTAATTCTGTTACATTTAAATTCTTAAGAAACAATTCAAAAGATTGTTTTGAATGTAGTTTGTGTCTTCTAGCAATCCTGTTCAAGTTTGTTCTACCTGGAAATTTGTTAAGTATTCTCTCCATGTTGTTATCCAGGTAAAATACACCCCAAATTTAAAGGCTTGGGTATTGACATGTGCAACCACCTCCACTTTAATAAGAAACATTTTTAAAGGAAATTTTGATTCAAAATTGTCATGCTATCTAGGTCACATTTAACTAGCTTGTTAATTCAGATTCAACAGGGAATTTTGTCAAATGTTTAACTGAAATCAGTGTTATTACATCCACGGCATTCCCACAATTTATTAAGGAGGTTAGCCAACAAAAACAGAGAGATACGTGGCAAATTTGTTCTTGACAATTCTATCACTGATCATATAGTGATATAGATCTATATTCAGTGATTGCGTCTAATTTAGCTCTTTCAAACCATTCAATTTTTTAAAATTCCCCTTGGCGACCAAATTACAGTCAACTAAGGAAACTAGTCTAGTGGCCACATTACAGGGGGAAGAATGTAAATCACCGATTTGTTACTCGTATTTTAAAATACAGCTGAGCTTCCTTATAGAATTATTTTTTAACCACCAACTTTCTGGTTCATAGAATTTGAAGCTGAGATTTGTTTGTTGATTGCAGAAACTTCTGACTGCTCTTCCACTAAAGAACTGTTCTTTAAAAGTAGCTCACATTTAGAAACTGTGGCATGTAGAAACATCATACAAGGTTTAAGGATATGTTTTATTTATTGACCTATCAGTCTGGGAAGGACTTCACAGATTTTGGACTGGCTTATTAACAGCCCATCTAACAACCTGAGTTGACTCCTTCTCTTACATCTTGCTGTATGTATAGAGAACTCTAGGAAATAGCACCTGTGCTGATCTTTTCAGGAGGTGCATATTTGGTAAAATGCTAATAGAAAAAGAGAGAAAATATTCCTCCGTTTTATACGAAGAAGAATAGTAAGAGAGAAAACAATGTTTTCTTCCCCAGTAGTTTGGCTGCTGTAGCCAGAGGAGAAAGAAAAAAAATGATTCATTCTTTCCCTTCCATCATTTAGAAAAAACTGGATAGTTGATTTATTTGTGGACTGGGATCCTGCAGCAAAAACGTTGGCACAAAAGAATGTCTCCCCGTATTCACAGGAAAATGGAGAAACAGCAGTATTTTCATTATCTGAATGGTAATGATATTTACCTGTAGCACAAGGAGCGCTTGTCTTTCCTCCAATAGGAGAGGGGCTGGTTGAGGGCTGGTTCCTGCCTGCCTGCCAGTGTGCGAACTGCCTCTCCCTCTTCTTCCTTCCTGTCCCTGCCAGTTGTGATGTGGTAGTGACTCAATAAGGGATGAAGTGCAGCAGGGCTATCTTACTACCCAAGAAGGCAAGCAGCCCCCTGAAGGCCTATCAAGTGTTTATTCTGCCCCTCAATCTGCTGCCTCCACATAGGAACTTGGCTTCTCAGGTTGATCCCAAGGGGAGAATCTCACACTATTCCTCAGATTAGGCCTCTCTATTCTAAAGCCATGGTCATTTGGCCAGTTTCTCTGCAGGCTTTCAGGAGATAACATTTCAGGCAGGAACCAAATCCACAGAGTACAACGGGAAAACGTGCACATAAAAGTAAAATCAAATTACCATTACCAATGTTTCATTATCCAGAACTGAGGACATCCCTGGACGATATTCATGAAGGCTTTTAGGTTCAGCCCAGTGCTTCCTCGAGTCTATTTTTTTGTCTGGAGGCTCCCAATCATTCCTTTAAAGAAAAAAGAAAAGAAAAATAAAGTGCAACTGTTCACCTCACAGCAATCAACATTTTCTCTAGAAGCTGAAAAGAGAGGAAGCTTCATCCAATTTGTCCGCAGAATGATTTTTTTTCACTAATTCTCCAAACCGTAATTCTGTTTCTTACAAATGCCACAAATCAAAGTATTAGCTATGTGTTTAATTTGTAATTTTTTTTTCCCCATTCTCATTTCCATTCTCTGACAAACCCTGTTTCACATACATGCCTTCTGCTGAGGAACATTGTAAGGCTTAGTGGGTCTATTATTTGTACTATAGGTTTGTTCTTCTTTTTCATTGTAAAAAGCAAGTAAGTCCCTGTTCAAATAAATGCTCCCTGGAAACACAAACACACAGACACACACACACCAAAGTAATTGGCAAACTTTGGCACCTCAGTTGAGCCAATTCCTAATTTTTAGCCAAATGACATTTAAGACACCACTTATTTAAAATGGAGCCAAGAAGATGGCTAATTGCATAATTGTGCCATAGCAAACAGAACACAAGATGAACCCAAAATACACTTACTTGGATACAAATTCTATCTAAAATTTATGTGCTTACTATATATTATTTTGTGAATGATATAGGAAAACCTAGTTTTCAATTTACTTTATTATTTTTCATTTTTTTAAATTGTGCTCTTATTACTTGGTATAGTAACTCAAGGCAGTGAACATACCTAATACTCCTCCCACTTTCCCCACAACAGCCCTATGGGGTGGGTTGAGCTGAGAGGGAGTGACTGCCCCAAAGTCACTCAGCCAGCTTTCATGTCCAAACCAGGACTAGAACTCATTGTCTCCTAGTTTCTAGGCCAGCACCTTAACTACCACACCAAAGTGGCTTGTTTGTTTGCTGCTAGTTGTATCACCCTGAGCTACTACTTCAACTGTTCTTATCTATGATTACCTCTCAGAGTTCGATTTAAGAGATGAAGAACGAGCAGGCAGCGGCAAAGTGAACGATCTCTTCATTGTCTTGTCTGTGTTGATGGTATCATTCTCACTCTTGGAACGGGGCACTGAAGGTTGTGCTGTTACTGCAAAGGGACAAAGTCAGACATGTTTTGTAGGAGAACAAAGGAACTAATATTCCAAAACATGTGTCATGGTTCCGACAGATGAAACTCTTCAAAGAACTTCGAGGCATTGTTTACCTTAAAGAATCTTTATTCGAGTAGCATAGCATCGGCACGTACATAGGCAAAGCCAAAATCTGAATTCCCCTCCCCTGAGCACATAGTATCAAAGCACAATTCCCTCCTCTAATTAACAGTCATAAATCACATTCTCCAATTAGTTTGAAATACAGGCTTTCCCTCCAGTTCTTCAACCCGCCATTTCTTATCATCTCTTATTTCAAAAAACCTTGGTTCTCACCCTAGTTACAGCATTGTTATGTCTAACTAAACTCCCATGCACATTCCTCCTCCCCCCCCCCCAATATCATTTAATTATAACTCTAATTCTAAGAGTAAAACATAAGAAGGAAAATGGCTGCATCTCCATATGTTGTCAAAGCAAGAACATCTGATGTTAGCAGTGTTGACAACACGATGGTTTGTTGTATTCTGGGTATATAATGCTTTTTCAACTAGAGTTAAGATTTATTCAGAACATCATGTAATTTTCTTTTTCATACAACCTTTAGCACTCATATAACTCATTTCTATGTTCAAATACTTACCTTCTTCACCAAAGGAGTCCTGTGGAAAATATGAATCAGAATCTTCATCTGGGAAAAAAAAACATAATTTGCTATCTGTTTAGATATTCTATTATATATTTATGACTATGGCTTCCCCTTCTGCCACTCTATGAATCCAAGTGCAAATTCTATGATCATTTCTGGTAGTTTGATTAATAACAAAGACACTGAGTTCTTTATGCAAAAGCAGCCATCAGTACATTGCAAGGAATATATGGGTGGGTTATTCATAACTCCAAGAATTAAATACACTCAGTATTCATGTATACTTGAATGCCCACACAGTTTTCATGTCACCCCCATTTATTAGGACCTAATAAAGCTTTGTCCTAATAAATATACCTTGAAACTCTTTGAATGTGTACAGGGGAGGCCAAGAGCTGGGCTTTCTCTCTCCATAAGCAGAGGAGATACATGAAGGCTTCAATGGGGCAACTGCATGAGATCTGGTTTACATGTAACATTAAACCAAGATTATCAATAAACTATGATGATGTGCTTTTTAAATAACAGCAAATCAAACCAGATGTGTTCAGATATTGCATTAAACTGCAATATAGTATATGAACCAGGCCCCTTTATCAATATTACAATCCAGTCCTATGTACATGTCCTCAAAATTCAGTCCTAATGCATTTAAAATATATATTGATTTATATACAGGTTTGCAGCTATATTCATTCAAATCATATTCTAAACTATTTTTTACAGAAATCATATACATATCTATCACATCAACTTTCCCAGAATCACAGCATTCTTCCTTAATAATAAAAAGGGTACCTGGAAATACCTTGGAATGGAAAATGCCAGTTACTATTCCAATCCCAACCTTTTTAAACTGAACGCCAAAAATACAATGCTAACTCCATAGGCCTTTGCTTATTCAAATTAATATGTCCCAGTGGTCTCATACTCTGGAATTAGAACCAAAATTTTCCATTTACTCTCCTCCCACCTTGCAATGATTCACATGCTCCAAACATTTTCATTTCACTAACTAAGCTTCCAGGTCTATGAAGTTGGGGTTGCCACAAAGAAGAGGGAGTCAAGCTATTCTCCAAGGCGCCTGAGGGCAGGACAAGAAGTAATGGATGGAAACTAGTCAAGGAAAGAAGCAACCTGGAACTGAGGAGAAACTTCCTGACAGTTAGAACAATTAACCAGTGGAACAACCTGCCTCCAGAAGCGGTGAATGCTCCAACACTGGAAGTTTTTAAGAAGAGACTGGACAGCTATTTGTCTGAAATGGTATAGGGTTTCCTGCCTGAGCAGGGGGTTGGACTCGATGACCTCCAAGGTCCCTTCCAACTTTATTATTATTATTATTATTATTAAGTATCAAAAAATTCTAGGAAAAGGTTCTTCATAATCCCTCAGTGAAACGTTCCAAACTTCTCATAACACAAGGTAATTTAGCAAGGATGGTCTACACTTAGCAAAACAACACTGCCTCACATTTGAAAACAGCACAGCAGGGCTGATGGAAAATCAGAAAAGAATGAATCTATGGACCTCCAGCCTGCATTTGAGCACTGAACTTTTCAGGCTAAGGAGCCATTTACAAACCACCCAGAGTCACTTTAGGTGAGATGGACAGTGTAGATATTTGATAACAAAAAATAAAATTTACAAAGATTTGATCCATAAATATTTTTTACAAACATTCCCACAGGACTGGAAGTTAAAGTGCATCCTTTAGTCCAGGGGTCTTCAAACTTGGCCCTTTTATGACTTGTGGACTTCAACTCCCAGAATTCCTCAGCCAGCATGCCTGACTGAGGAATTCTGGGAGTTGAAGTCCACAAGTCATAAAAGGGCCAAGTTTGAAGAGCCTTCCTTTAGTCATTTGCTGCTTACAATTGCCTGATGGCCAAAGAACCTGGGACAGTCTCCAGACCCCCGATCTGATACATTCATGCCATACAATATTCATGTCTTTACACAAGGAAAGGAATGTGAGAAGCAGAAGCTTCTTAAAGCAATGATAGCAGCAGATTTAGGAATTAAAAACAATTCCACCAGGGATCCTAGCGAGGGACTCAGCCAGGCAATTACAGCATGGATGTCACCTGAAATGAAAATACACAATGAGGGGCAGACAAGGGTTGCACCTGCTTTGTAAATTCAGTGAAGCAAGGTCTGATCCGTCATGGGACCTGCAAAGAGGAGACCTTCTACTCCAATACTTCTAGGATTAGCCATACAATCACAACTGGTTAGGTAACTAGACAGTGTTTTTATAAGGTGGTACTTTATCTGGGAAGATTATTACACAAATCTGTAATAAAACCACTGGTGCCTAGGTTCTTAGAAAACAATGCAGCATATCTTATTGTCAGATTAATTTTATTTCTGGATCAGGTCATGTCTTACATGCAATGTGCAAATGCTGTAAAACATCTGACAACGTATGCGTGACATTCTGATTAGCAAGTTATTCAAGTTTGGTTGGGTGAGATTTCTATATATTTAATCCATAGCTGGCCTGAAACTCCACCCAGAATGCTCATCAATGGCTCTTCATCAAGTTGGAAGAGCTATAATGTAAGGTGCCATATGGCTCTTTGGTACAGTAGAAAACTTACCAGAAAACAGGATAGGGCAACTATGAGACTAAGAAGTCAGAAATAAAATTCAGAATGATCTTGATAGCTTTTTGTCAGAAGAAGTGGATCGAAATGGCATTGAATATAAATTTAATAGCAACAAATGCAAACTTATTCAGAGGCAAAAAAAAAAACACCACACAACAAACAGGCATATGGAGATTTCCTGGTTTGGGGTACAGTATGAGTGAAAAGGACAGTTGAACACTTACAAGCTAAATATGATTCAACAGGCTGATATGGCTGCTAAAAAAACAAATGTGGTTTTAGGCCAGGGGTCTTCAAACTTGGCCCTTTTATGACTCGTGGACTTCAACTCCCAGAATTCCTCAGCCAGGCATGCTGGCTAAGGAATTCTGGGAGTTGTCGTCCACGAGTCATAAAAGGGCCAAGTTTGAAGACCCCTGTTTTAGGCAATATCAGTAGGAGATGAGGACATCATATTATTTTTCAAGGATCTGGAGGGATACATTATGTAGAAGGGGATGGGACAATTTCCAAGACTTATTAGGTCTGACAATTTTATCTTGTTCCTAATTTATGTGGGGATGCCACTGCTAAGATCAGCTACATCTGTGAACTCTGAAGATAAATGAATGAAATTCATGAAGTTGAATCCTCAGGGGAGGCTCGCATTCATCTTTCCAGTCCATAGAAGAAGGCTCAAAGCAAAGGAATCCTGCAAGTGAATGGCTATGCAAATGCTATTGACAGAAGTAAGCTGCGTTATTGCACCATGATTTGAATAATTTGGATGATTGACGACTGGCATGTAATCAGTTGCATTTCACAAGGATTGAGAAAAATATTTTTTGTTGCAGCAGGGGGAGTCCAAACCCTCTGTGGTAGTGCTGGGCCAGCACCCAATTTTAGATCTTCCAATATCCCAAGTAATGCTACCCAAATCTAGTAAGATAAGTGGCAAATTATCCAATTTTTATATGTAATCGCCAACTCTTCAGTCCTGTAACCCAGGGTCTAGTCTTATATGCAGTTTTGAGCACCACTCAAAAGGGCCAAGGACGAGAAATTGCAAGAGGAGTCCACAGCTATGAAAAAAGACTGAAGTAACTGAATTGAGGGGTCATTTGATAACACTGAAGACGATAATCTATTAACAATGATTAGATGTCAATGGAATGTCAGAGACTTCCAGTTTTGCATCATAGCGACGCGGCCGAGGGATTGCGGAGCTCCGCACCCCACGGCCGGTTTTGCCCTGCCTGGAAACCCTAAATGGGTTGAAAGTTGCCCCAGAGGCGAAGAAGAAGGAGGGACACCACTTTGGGTTCCTGAAGACAGTGCATCTCACTAATCGTCAGTTCTGGTGGCCAAAAATGAAGAAAGACATTGAGAACTATGTGGGGAGCTGTGCTGTCTGTGCAGCCAGCAAAAGACTACCCGGGAAGAGTCCAGGACTGTTACAGCAGGTGGCTGACCCAACCAGACCCTGGGAGGAGATAGCCATGGATTTTTAGTGGAGCTATCAGAAAGTGGGGGAAACACCATAATATGAACTGTGATAGACCTATTTTCCAAGCAAGCCCACTTTATTGTGTGTGCTGGACTCCCCTCAGCCCAAATGTAGCGAAGATGTTTTTGCAACACATCTACCGGCTACATGGTGTGCCTAAGTGCATCATTTCAGATTGGAGGGTCCAATTTACTGCTAAGTTTTGGAGGGGTTTGTGAAAATGATTGAGTCTTCCCAGGAGCTCAGTTCTGCTTTTCATCCAAGTACAAATGGATCTGCAGAATGAGCTAACGCAATAGCGGAACAGCACCTGCGTTGCTATGTCAACCATCAGCAAACTGGTCAGCAAACGAACTTGCCATTTGCAGAAATGGCGTATAACAACGCAGTGCACAGCAGTACTGGTTTCACTCCATTTAAGTTACCCACAGTAGTAGAATTTGTGCCCATTCCAGAGTGCCCACTGGAACTCCCATCCTCTATCACCCTAAGTGACTGGGTGGGTTCCTTTCAGAGGGTTTGGAGTGATGCGAAGAAGGCTTTGAATAAGGCAGCCAAAAGCCAGAAAAGGCAAGCGGATAGAAAGCGAGCTCCGCAGGGGACTTTCCATATAGGGGATAAAGTGTATCTGTCTACTAAATATCTTAAGTTGAAACAAAGTTAGGGAAGAGGTTCATCAGTCCTTTTCCTATTGTAAAAATCATAAATCCAATGACTGTAGAATTAAAACTACCGAGGCTGTTAGGTAAAGTTCACCCAGTATTCCATTGCAGCTTACTGAAGCCACACAGGGGATCCACAACAAGGCCAGTAGGGGAAGCAGCCCCAGCCCCAATAGTGGTAGAGGGGGAAACGCATTATGAGGTTAAGCAGATCCTCGATTCTAAAATCCACAAGGGAAAATTGCAGTACTTAATCCAATGGGAGGGTTACCCGATGTCGGAAGCTAGAGGGGTAAACGCCCAGCATGTACAAGTGGATCGTTTGGTGAAGCAATTCCACACTAAATACTCCCGGAAGCCGGGACCAACGCGAGGGGGAACTAACAGGCAATAAAGTGCTTCCTTTTGTTTTCCAGGTGCCCTTTTTCTTTTAGGGGACCAGCCAATCAAGCTATGAATCCTACTGTCTTTAGGACCGCTGTAGAGCTGCTAGCTTGCCAACAGTTATGGGGGGAGGGGGATGGAAAAAATTGGGATTTACAGATGCTCCCTATCAGCGTGAGAGCCAAAGACTGTTGAGAGAATGCTTTGACAATAACAATTGCTGGAAGATGTATTGGACAATGTGACCTGAACTGTCAGGGGAGGGAAAGTTTTACTCTTTTAATAATCTGTTTCCCACCTTAGTTTCAAAGTTACCTTTTCTTCAAACTTGCCAGATTGTTTATGCCTAATAAAGTTAACATTGGAGCTTATCATGTGTTTTGCTTGGTTGGGCTTTTCAGCCGGAATATGACACTGTGACCTTTTCCTGACCAGGAGGGGTCACCCCGTTAATCTCCCAGTTACACTACTGCAACTCAGAAGCTGCAGTTGGCATAGAACATGACTATCCACTTGCTGTCTAGTACTAACCAACCTGGCAGAATAATGCCTGTGTTACAAGAGTTCTATTAGTTGCCTATAGGTTTTGAGGCCCAATTCAAGATACTGGACTAAAAAGTCCTTTAAAATTTGGGCTTTCTTATCTTTGGTACTATGTTCTTCAGTAGAACATTCTGCTTTGTGCAGTCTAGCCTGGAGGCACTGATGTGAATGGGATCTCCCCAGTGGTGAGATTCAAATACATGAACAACCGGTTCTCTTACTGGATGCAGGCCTGGGCCTCCAAGGCCTAGAACAGATTTCTGGAAGTGGCATCCACGCACTTCCGGCGGGCCGTTCTAGGCCTGGGAGGCCTCTTCCAGGCCTCCCAAGCCTAGAACAGACTTCCAGGAGTGGCATCCACGCACTTCCGGTGGGCCGTTCTAGGCCTGAGATTCCTCGTCCAGACCTCCCAGGCCTAGACTGGACGTCCGGAAGCAGTGTGCATTCAGCCGGTTCTCCGAACTCAGCAAAATTTAGCTACCGGTTCTGTCGAACTGGTGCGAACCAGCTGAATCCCACCACTGGATCTCCCCAAGAGATCAGGATAGGGGGTGGATGATGATGGCCTCCTCCACAGCTGTCTTCTCATTTTAGAATAGCTTGCCCCCCAAAGTCATTGTCCTGTCTTTTAAAAAGACAATGAAAACTGTAAATTATCATTGTTACGCAAATGGAAGACCTTCATTAGGTAATAGCAGTAGTAAGGAATAGCCTTACATGTGTTCTTCTGCTTTTATAACTGAAAGTCATCTAGACCCTGATGAGTAGCTCTAGTTGTAAGCTGCTAAATAGGTACTCAATCGGCAGCAGTTTACAAAC
Source organism: Azemiops feae (assembly GCA_023970755.1). Taxonomy (NCBI): domain Eukaryota; kingdom Metazoa; phylum Chordata; class Lepidosauria; order Squamata; family Viperidae; genus Azemiops; species Azemiops feae. Next base: position 263,863 of record JALGBA010003861.1, on the reverse strand, counting down.
CTTACCTAAAGCTACCTCTGTCACGAAACAAGGAAAACCAGTTGCTTAGACACACCACTTTATCTGATGAAAAATAAGTGACAGTGACAATAAGTAATCATTAGAGGAAATACCTTTTTCAACTAGCCTAATGAGAAACAGTGAGAAACAACAATTCTGATACCAAAGCTATTAATATCAAGATAGGTAGGCTTTTGTACCAAAATATCACCTTTGAGCAATCCAATATCAAGTATTCTAAATGCTGGATTGGGAACCTCTCCTTCAACATGGCAAAGAAGTATGTCTGACCCAAACTTTGTTTGGATTAAAAATGTGGTCCAACATGAGTGACTAGACCCGTCTTCTCAATCTTGGCAACTTTAAGACACGTGGTCTTCAACTCCAGAATTCCCCACGGCTGGCTGGAGAGTTGTAGTCTACACATTTTAAAGTTGCACTAGGCCAATAATATTCAAAGTAGCTTAAGTCTTCCAGGGATTACCCTCTGGTAGAAGATGCCATAACTTCGTCTGTATCCATAAGAATGCTATGGGTAACAACTTTCCACTTCAAAATTGGATGCAATTCTATGTTATTTCATAGAAAGTAGATCACTTGAAATATGGATACTGTACACAATTTTTAATAGGGAACACTGTCCTGTAGATGTGGGTGACACACAAAACATGCTGGATCTTGCAACCATCACTACCGCACTGGCCTTGCCCTAGGTCAGGAGTAGGCAACCTTGGCTCTTTTATGACTCGTGGACTTCAACTCCCAGAGTCATAAAAGAGCCAAGGTTGCCTACCCCTGCCCTAGGTAAAAGAGGCCTTGACAAATATGCATTCAAGATTTTTCATTCCATTTAATAAGAACGTGTGTCTTTATGGTCTGGTGTCCATGTGCTATGTGATTTCAGATGCCTGGATAACTATCTTGAACTGACAACACTGGCAACACAAACCAAAGAAAACCCAAGCTCCACAACATTAATTAGGGGACTATTAGAAAACTAAAAGAGCGAGGCAAAGCTAAGAAAGAGGTTGCACCATTGAGGATGCAAGAGCAAAAAAGCAGTTGGCAACTACAATTAAAAGACAGCAACGGAGACTTGGCAACTACAAACACTCTGGCTGGAAAATTAAGAAAGCAGAAGCTTGTTCAAAAGCAAAAGTCAATTGATCTTAACAAATTACCTTCAGATCTAGGGCTAGGAGTAGACACAGGAAACTGGTAAGTAGGAGAATAAGGATTTTGTTCTGCAGCAGAGAAAAGCAGTGGGGTTGGAGAGCAGCCATGCTTAAATGGAGGAACTTCATCCCTTCTCAATTTCCTTCTATCCCATTATGTTTGTTGTATCCCACTTTGCTACTAATATTCACTACTCCCAAGAGAGAGCAGGAGGTCTCCGTCAATGCAAAACAAGGAGACGTTCGGAATAGCATTCGATTTTTAATGAGTCATATTGTAGTATGACAGATTAAACTATGGTTAGCCAAACACAAAACATTCTTGCTAAACTTATGGTACCTTTGCTTTGGGGTTGAATAGCAGGAAGCTCAGGGAATATGTAGGTAGGGCTATAAGGGTTTTCTTCAGGAGGGTCTGTGCAGGAAGAGCACATTTCAAAAAAAGAACAGAGAGGAAATATATACTGTAAATGGAGTGGGATATATCAGAGGAAACTCCCAATACACACAACCTGAATAGAGTTGCCATCTCTCAAAAATGCATAATTTAGTCTTAGGCTGCCCCTCCAGTTCAGCCATGGGCAGCGTATCAGCACAGAGTGCTTTTCATGCATTCCTGGATGGTTTGTCTCAAATTAACCAGTCCTTATAGTGCTAAATTGGTAGGCACAGAAATCTTGCAGTTTGGGTATCAATTCTGATTCAACTTAAGGAAAGAGGATTTGCTTTAGAAATGCTTCCAAAGGAGAATTCTCTTTGGCAGAATGTGATAGTTCAGCATACATTTAGTTGCAAATTGGCCAAAGGTATGTGTGAATGCACGATACGATGCACGCCTGAGGGCAGGAAATGAGGTTAGGACTATTTAGTTATCTGGTCAGAATCCTGTTTCTCCTTGCTATAAGTTCTGGGCCCGGGAGAGAATTTTCCACTGACAGCTATGGGAGAATTCTGTCTCAGGACTAGCAGCTGTTTTTTTTTTTTTTTTTAAATGATTTTATTAAATGTACATTTAAAAATAAAAGTGGACATAATTCAATCTCCCTGGGTATAACACTGCTATTACAGAAAGAAAAACAGAAACTTAAAATACCTTCTATAACAGGACAGAGTATAACAAGCTGTACATATAACTTCTGCAAAAAACTTCTGTAAAAAACGTCTGTATTTACATATCTTTCCGTTGTGTCCTGATATAGATGCTAATAGGAAATCCTTGCGTTATCTACTAATCAATCAATAATCAATAATCATCTCAGCGATCCTCTTTATCTCTAACCAATCGTACAAATTTTTCCAAATTTCATAATACTCTGTTTCAGTTTTATTTTTGATCTCTAGAGTTAACCTGTCCATTTCAGCGCAGGACAAAATTTTATTTATTATTTCTTCTTCAGTGGGGGCTTCCTTTCTTTTCCATTTTTGGGCATATGCCAATCTTGCGACTAGCAGCTGTTTTTTGAGGGAGGTGTGGGGGAGGAGACTTCTTGGGGAGAAAGTTTAAAGCCACATCCTGAATTAATTTTAGCTGCCTCCCCCCCCCCACTAAACCAGGATATTCCATCCCAAAGGAAACAGGTAAGTAGACAGATAGAATGTTTTAAATTACGATAGATATACCTTTTGTCAATCTGTGGATTTGTTTGAACATTATCTTGTACCAGTCCTTGGATCGCTCTGAATTCTAATTGAAAAAGAAAGATAACACAGCATTTGAAAAGACCCATTCAACGTATGGTATCTTATATCTATTACCTTATGTTAATAATTTCTGCTCATCATAGGCTCCCTGGAAATACAAAAGACCTGTTTTTCCAACTGTGGGGTTTTGGACTATGCTAGTGATTAGTTAATCAAGAAATGTATGGGACACAGAGTTTTAGGAAGGCAAGTCCGTCCTAAATTTCCAATTTTAACGGTGGTGTTTTGCCAATGTAATTCTAATACAAGTAGGCAGTTCTTGCAGTTCTGCAGATGTTGCTACAGCACCAACCATCACAGCCAACAGTACCATCAGAGACATCTACAGGTTCCACATCACTGTACTAATTTCATTCAAATCCCTTCATTAAATGCTGTCCATTTCACTTCTAGTTATTTCTCAAGCTGTTTGTTGACCGCTTATAATATTGTTACTTCATTTGATTTGTCTAAATCAGAATCTTTAGTGTTTTGTGATCTCTTGACACTGATTGTGTTCTTTTTAGCTGGTTTGTCAAAGTGCATGTTCAATGTCATATCAGTCCACCCAATTAATACTATGACAGTAGAATGTCAAATGTAAAAGTGGCCAATAAACACATATTATATGGATCTTCACACCAATGCTACAGGCAGTCTTACTATCACACATTTAGGACCAAAAACTAGGCAATATTAAAGTAATGTGAATTGGTATAGCTGTTGTAAGAACCGATTACTTGTAATTGTAGATCTTCAAGTGGTTATCTGTGAATTCACACTTTGGGGTTCTAGATCTGGGCAATAATCTGTGTGGAATCTTTCAGATCCTGGAATCTTCAGAGAATGCAGCTTAGCAAAGCAGGGATTCCCTAACTTTGGATGATCACCAAACATCTGAAAGCAAGGTTGATCATTCCTACAGGCAAGTGGGGAAAACTGAAGTCACAGATAACCATTGAAAGAGCATCCAAATTCTACATTGTTGAGCTACATTAAATACTGTTTAGCTCTTGTGACAGCATCAGTTTTAGGCACCAAAATAACAACGATCAATTTCTAGATTGTATTATTGCTTTGGCACTGGCTCTGTCACTTATCTCCATAGCTGGTTGGATGGTTGATGGCCCTGAGAAATTTTGATGTCCTGAGAAAGGCAATACTATAAATATCATTCATCTCCTCAAAACAAATTTTCAAATTTAGTCTTTGACCACTAACCTCCATACCCACAACCATCTATGGTAGTTATAGCCTTTGGAACATTTGGAGGCTTATGTTGAAGGATAACTACATTTCATGAGGATTTGTACAATTTAGACCAGTGGTTCCCAACCTTTTTTATACCCCTCCCCGAACGCTTCTGATATATTCTCGCATCCCTTACAAAAGTTCGAAATAACGGCAACGAATTATGCATATACACTATAATTTTGAAAACCCAAGTTTTCGCACCCCCTGGAATATCGTCTCACACCCCCAGGGGGTGTCAGCACCCTTGGTTGGGAACCCCTGATTTAGACTAAGGATACATAAAGTACTAGGGTTGAAGGGTTTTATGTAGCTCACCAGTATGCTGTTTTTCACAGTTGGGTGATAGGGTTCCAAAATCTGGTTCCCTTTTTCACATTTGTGGAAGATTTTAGAGAGCAAAATGGGTGCTTATTTCACCTGTTAAAACTCCAGAAACCCACCTTTCAAAATGGGTTTTGGCATAATTCACTCTTGTAGCATGGCCCTCCAAATGTCACATAAAATTTGGTCTAGCCCTCAAGCTGACAAAATACATGCCAGCCAGATAACAGGTTATCCAAATCTTGAGCTTCCTTAAAACCATCCGGATGCGCATCCATTTAAATTAAAGGAAAATAGCACCTTAAGTTTGCATTCTTTTTTTTTTTAATTAGAGGAAGGGACTTTTGTTTCTTTGATTCATCCAAGATTACATCAAGAGCTTTTCCCCATAAATGAAATAGATGCCAGGCTCCACATACCAGCTGCCAGCCAGAAACTCTTCCTAAATTCTGACACAATTGCCATGTGTCATCATGCTGGAATACATCTAGAGAAGAATCTGCCACAGTAGCAGCTGCGCAAGGAATGTTCCAGAGCTTGTCACTTGCTTGTTTAGATTTGTTACGCATTTCAGGCCACCTCTAGGTGGCACTAGCAAAGAAAAGTCTACATGAAATTGATGGCTAGATGTCTACATGGCTGCTGAGGCACTGAGCATCTGTCTTCCCTTCTCTGTCTGCGGAAGGGCAGGGGAAGATGTGAGAGCAGATATAGGCACATCAATCAAAGTCACTTTTAATCATTTCAGGATTTTGTTGGAGGAGAAGGCAGCCTCTTTGTTAATCTACATCAGGGGTGTCAAACTGCCAGCCCACGGGCTGGACGCGTGCCCACCCCATTGCTGGCAATGGCAAAACCGGCCCGATACATTGTGCAACATCACGTGACGTCACGAATTTGACATGTCTGATCTACATGGTTACAATAGTTTTCACTGAAGTTACCCACTTCTTGCTCCTTATATTTTTTAAGATATTTAGCAAAATAAAGCAAGGTTTTGCTTCTTCACAGCATGCTGGATTGCTTCCACATGGTTCTCTATCATCTCTGGTAGTCTGATTCCCACCCTCCTTGCAGCTCATGAGCCTGACATGGGGCTGCTTCCCACCTTTGCTAAATCTTTTGCACTGAGCACTGGAAACACCAGCAAGCTGACTCCCATTTGATGCCAATCCATGCAACTGATCCGTAGCTTGGAAGCAAACAACAGGAAGAAGTTAAAAGGAGTTCTAATAGTTTGTGGGTTGTGCTGTTGCTGCCACAGCACAAATTACCTCAGTATAAAAGGAAATTGCTGTATTTTCTACACATCTTCCCCATACCCTTCATGTCTCTGTCTTATAGGTGAAGAAAAGGAGAAGGGAAGCTATATAAAGCTATATAATATATATATATATATTATTTTAAAGCAAACTAAGGCTAAGTCCAGCAACTCTGCGCAGTAATTCAGCTGATTATGTCAGGGAGGATGGATCTCCTCACCCTCCACCCTCAAGATGTCATTCAAGCTTAGTCTCTGCCTGGTGGCTACAGAGGGAGATACGGTCCCAGATGGAGGATGGTCTTCCAAGAAACTCAAGAGAATAACTTCCCTGTGAAAGTCTGGGCAGGGCAAAAGGGTTAGTCATCAGGCAATCTTAATGGAGTGGGATCTGGGGAAATAGATTGCAAAGGGCTGTAATTCCCTGTGCTTAGGGTGGTGCTGTTACATCTCACCCAATGCACGGAACCTGACAAGAATCTCAAGAGATTATTTTGATTGATGGCTGAGAATCTGTGGTTTTTCTGGCTTAGGAGTTTTGTGTTTCTTGCCATGCAAGCAATCTAAGCACACCCTCACAGGGGGCAGCCGATTCAACAGCAGCTTGATGGTAGAATCAATCATGCTTTGTTAGAGTGATGGTCAGAATTGAGGAGCAAGTGCATTCCCTCAGCAAAAAACTGACTATTTCATTTATTAGACTTACAGTGTCAAACTGGCTCTCTATTACACACGAAGTTTAGCAAATATTTGACTATGAGATTTTTGCATTGTAATTCTTCTTTTTAACCTGGAGGCTCTTTTGCACCACTTAATGATATTGCTTAATGCTAGAACTTTCAAGCTATGGGAAAGCCTTCTAGATAGAAGCTCCTGAGATACACCAAGTAACATAATAATGGGCAAATGTTCTGATTCATAATTTAAAGCAGGGGTCTTCAAACTTGGCCCTTTTATGACTTGTGGACTTCAAATCCCAGAATTCCTCAGCCAGCGTGGCTGGCTGAGGAATTCTGGGAGCTGAAGTCCACAAGTCATAAAAGGGCCAAGTTTGAAGACCCCTGATTTAAAGGCAGGTTGCTATATTTCTGTGACTTCCTTTGGAGGGCAGCATGTTGTCCTCAGAGACCTAATAAGAAAGGGGACAATCTCCAAAAGCAATCAAAGACAGGGGAAGTTGCCATCCTTCTGGAGTGTAGTGAGATACTATTAGAAAATACATGGATTACCAAAAAAAAAAAAAAAACAACCCACAATTGCATGCATATATTTTCAACACATTTTTGAGAAACTTACCTTTTGATTCCAAAGTCTGAAAATTCAGGGTATTTTTTTTTTTAAAGACAGAATATTTTATTTCATGTACCTACTTTATTGTTCATAAAAGTATACAAACGCTAAATGGATTTACATCGTGACAATATCTAACAAAACAATGTATATGCTGAAATTTGACTGTAACAAAAAATAGACAATCAGAAATGAATTGATGCAACAGGGAAATATTTCACATTTCCTTACTCTTAGTGGAATGCCTATGGAATCCAAAGAATCATCAGCCATATGCTGAGAATTATTGACAATTCTCTTCTGTTCCTCTACTGCATCTTCCGTGCTTGGATTTAATTTTTGTTGAACAGATATACCATCTACTTTATCAGCGACTGGTGGATCAGGCACTGGATCTGTAAACAAAAGTAGCAGTCACCATTGTTATAAAATGTTTAACATCAGAACCTTGGGGAAATACAAATGAAATATCTTATTGATTTAAAAGAATGTAATTTTCAAAATGACTGAATAAAGAAGGAATATTAGAAAAGAAAGCATCTGTTACATATTTCCTTTAACAGTGCGTTCTAACTATTTTGCAAAATATATTATTTTATTCACTGATTCTCAATCAAAAAGCACCACCTAGGCAAGCACCACATAGGCCTAGCAACAGAATCATAGTTAATTTCTCTAATGTATTACTACAATGCAGCAGTCTTTAAGCTCCACTCTGCCAGATTCTACGGAAAGTTTTCTGGGAAGGGAGAAGGATCATAAGCTGACTCATCCAAAATGCATCAAGTTTCAGCAAACTGTGATAATGCAGTGTAGCATGCACTGGAAAAAAGCAACATACTCATGCTTAAGAACATGCACGGTGAGCTCAAGAACAGTATTCTAAATGGAAATTAAACTTGTGCAGTCATGTTTCATGCAATATAGTCTGCATTCATCCCAGAGTATCATGAGCAAATCCATCCCAGAGCTAATTAGCTGAAAGTTTTAACATACTTTTATGTATTGTTCTGGACTAGTTCCCCTCAATGACAACTAACATTTTAAATCAATAAAGATTGATTCCACCCACTTTTGAATGTGATCTTAATATTAAATTCTTGATGATTTGAAAATGTTGGATGCTAATACAGAAAAGTATCAGACTAGTCATTCTGGCAAAACTGGGGCTGGACTATCAGAACTAGGCTGCCAAAATCCATATAATCATTAGGTACAAACAAAGAGGACACTTTGCTGATATTTCATGATCTGTGACTTGGATATATGGGGGATATTTCAAGCTCTTTTTAAATGATGGGCCCAGTGTCTTCTTTTTCCAAGATTGCCTTGTGGAATTCCAGAGAAAAGTAACATAAATATGTCACAGTCACTGAACAAAGTACAATTCCTCTACCCATGAATTGCAGCTCTTCCTTTACAGATTCACTAATGATACTCTATAAGATAAAAAGCACTTGACTGAATACAGCAACAGAAACATCAATAGCTAGAAATAGCATAACAATATTTGGGGCATCATACCTGCAAGGCTACTAAGCCTTTTTTGCTGCTCTGCTGTGAGAAAGAGAGGAGGGGAAAAGACAAATAAATTGTTGAAACAATGATTGCCCTCAACTCTTTATAAGACATTCACAATCTGTTGAACAAAATCTCAAGAGCTTGAACACCCCACCACCATTAGCATTTCATCAAAACCAACATTTTTAACCCCTTGCCCTTCAAATAAAAGTGCTGAGCAAGAGTTCCATATATAATGAACGAGTAACATGTTTATATATTTGATTCAAACAAATTGATATACGTACATTTTTTTCACAAATTCAGGCGGCTAAAAATCCCTAAGGACTTTCCAAGTGCTTCATAGACATTATCCTTGCTGTAAGCTACAACACTAACTTGCTACCAGCAATATGGGCACCGAAGCCCAAAACACTGGGACAGCACAAAACAGTCCACACACACTAAATGGGGACTAAGTCTGAGTGAGGATGTCTTGCCTTACAAGGTCCCCATATATGTTTTATTCAAGAAGAATTCTATATGGTGCACATTCAGAGCAACATATAGCTGCACCTTTATTGAATTAAGTGAGATGCAAGATTCAAACTAGAACATTTAGTATGAACGATCAAAAATATTTATTCTGGTGTATTGAGGTGGAAGCTATTTGTGATTCTTCAGAATAGAATCTTGTCTCAAGATTCTTCCCTACTTTTACTGATCTATCCCAATTTACTGATCAATCCTGATTTATTTGCAAGCCAGTTTATATCTGTATTCACCAGACCAAAAGTAATGCTGATAAATGTTTGGTATATTCTTTGGTAAGTGTGCAACAGTATCACATAAATGGATATTGCATCCACAACAGCTCCAAATAAGTCCTTGTGATCTAAAACCAGGGCTTTTTTTGTCATAGAACGCCCAGAACGGAGTTCCGGCATCTTTTTTGGATGGAACCTTGTAGGGTAGGCAAGGCAGGTTGTATGACACATGTGAGTTCCGGCACCTTTTCTTTTTACAAAAAAAGCACTGTCTAAAACCAAACTTTTTTTAAGATCCAAAGGTTCAGCAATACCAGATCCAAACATAACCAGCCCATAAGAGTCGACATCTTCAATCATCATTCTCCAAATGAAGAAAGGTTACAGCAAAGAAGCCTGAGAACTACCCTCTGTAGAACTTTAAATCTGAAGACAAGACAGCAAAGTCTTTCTCATAGAACTTCATGAAATCACAAAGGGACAAGTTCTAACCATCTCCGATACTCCACAAGTAAAGAAAGCTATCATAAATAGACCATCAGGCAGCTTATGAAAGCTTAGGTTGAAAAACAAGGCCTTAACTTTAGAGTTCATATCATCTTTGAACAGCTGAATGCTCTTGAACATAACAGTGGGTCCTCCAGTTACAGAAGCAATTGGGACTGGCATTGCCATCACCGAGTGACGCGGTTGTAAAATGCAATGTCACATGACCAAAAGCAATCCAGTCCCAGTTATTGTTGTAACCCAGGATGCAGGGTTGCTATGCAGGAAGTGAGGAAGTCACAGGCAGTGCTTTTTTTTTGTTATAGAACGCACCGGAACAGAGTTCCGGCACTTTTTTTCGACGAATTTTCCAAGTTTTAAAAGTAACTTTTGAAAATTTGATGTTTGGTTCACGTGGACTTGAATCGCCCTGTCAAGTGTAGCAGGTCGGCGGCAAAATCATTAAAGCGGTGCATGCGGGCTGCTTGTGTGTCGAGTCCGATGCATGCGTACTTCGTCCGCGCTGGTTGTGATGGCGCTGCTCGGCTTGGGGCACTGCTCGGCTTGTGATTGGTCCTGTGGTCGTGTGCCGAGTGCTTACTGCGGGCGGCGACCATTATATTTCGTTACACAACTGACGTGTGTGGGTGGGTGTGTACAGTGATTGACTACGTGCGAAAGGGTAAACAATTTCTTTATTTTAAAAAATCGTTGGTGAATGGAAAACCTTCTTTTTAATTTGCAGTGTAAAATTGACTATGAACGTTTGCCTTAAATACAATAAATTAAATGTGTGTTAAGAACTGAATATATAATTTTTTTAAATGAACGATTAACAAGATGTGAGTTCTGGCACCTTTTTTCTTACAAAAAAAGCACTGGTCACAGGTAAGGTATTGCACAGGGCTGGAGGAGGTCCTGGGAGGCCTAACGCAGGCTAAGGGTCATGCAGTGTGGCACAAGCTCAGGGGGGCTAGGAAATGAGGGCACAAGATGCATGCGTTCATGGGAGTGGGCTCAAGGAAGGTGGGGAAAACACAGTGCAGAGAGGCCAGGGAAAGAGGGCACGGGGTATGTGTGTGCAAGCTAAGAAAGGCCAGGGGGCAGAAGGAGACTTACCAAATGACTTGCAATCTTCCCTGCTGGCTTCCCACCGGCTTTGTTTATGGGAAGCTGTCTGGGAAGATCACAAATGATGATCATGTGATCACAGAGAGGTTGCAATGGCTGGAACTTCAAGGACTGGTCATAAATCCTGTGTTCAGCACCAGTTGTAACTTCCAATGGTTGCTGAACAAACAGGCATAACTGGAGGATTACCCGTGGACAGACTGGAGCAGAAGGCAAACCTCCCTAATTCACTTTCTGAATGAAGTCAGATGACTAATAATGGTTTGTTTTTGTTTTGTTTTGGTAGAGATGGGAGCCTGCCAAATAATACGGTGCCTGGATTAAGAGAAGCAGCGTTAACATTCTTCAGAGGAATGAATGGAAGCAGTTTTAGACTATTTACATTAGGCTTACATAAGGTTTTTACCTTCCATTTTCCCTGTACCTAAGGAGCGGTAGGTGGAAAGAAGTTAAAGGAAGATTTTCACATTTCTTTATAGTTATGATGTCTTTCACATCATGACCATCACATGCTTTTTGGGGAGGACCACAGCCCAGCTGTTTGTTCAGGCTGCACAGAACAAATGTAAATGAGCAGCCTACTTCTTCCTCTAAAAATAATGCCGCGCTTAATCATGAGAAAAAGGTATCAAGTTATAGACATGGGCTGAAATTTATCCTAGCCGATTCCTCCTACTCATTTTAGCAGGCAGATTCTGAGTCCTGCAATGGAATTAAGCATTTTACTATCTTCGTGATGGCCACAATCAATTGAATGGGCTTCACCAAAGATGTTGATGTAAAAAACTTAATATTCTGTAAGATCACAGTGAGTGCTGTGCCTTTCAAACTTGCACATGCACAAATTATTTCTTTCCTTTCCCTTCCCTTCATAGTTTATAAGTTCTTTAGAAGCCAGAGAAAAGGCAAGACGAAAAGTAACTGAAAAAAAAATAAGATGAAAGGGAATGGACAAAAAAGGTAAAAAAGTAGAACCCCAAAGTTAATTGTCCTTTCAAAAAGCAGAATGCAGAAGTTGTGTCCTGGACAGAGACAGGAAAAGACCTGGAGATAAACTTGCTGTTAAATTAGCAGAGACATCTGTCTTATGATTCCTAACTTTCCTCAAGTGTAGGACAGCACAAAACAACTATTGGAAGTCTCATTCTCACTGAACAAATCACATTCATTTCTCTGTAATTACAACAAAATCTCCTACATCTTATACAGTATTATGACAGTTTCAGAGTTTTAAATATAGCCTGGTCTCTAAACATTAAAACAGGAAGGCACTTTTCAGCCTATGGACCCAGAAACCTAAAGGCAATCTAAAGGCAATCCACCTATTCCGTCATCTCTTATGTCTTCTTCCTATGACTATAAATATACATTTCTCATCAACTGGTGAGAAATCTTTCACTGTGCAGTGAAACAAAACATCTGCTGCATAACAGCACATAAGAACAATTATAAACAGAAAAGGAAAATTTGCTCTAGCGGTTAAAGCTCCAGGCTAGAAACCAGAAGACTCTAAATCAGGGGTCTTCAAACTTGGCCCTTTTATGACTTGTGGACTTCAACTCCCAGAATTCCTTAGCCAGGCACGCTTTGAAGACCCCTGCTCTAAATTCTAGTGCTGCCTTAGTCATGAAAGAGACTGGGTGATTTTAGGCCAGTCACTCTTTTTCAGCCCAACCCACCTCACAGAGTAGTAGTTGTGTGGAAAACAGAAGGAGGAAGTTGTATTAGGTACGTTTGCCACCTTGAGTTATTTATAAAAATAATAAAGATGGGATGTAAATAAATAAATATGGCAGAATGTACAATGGAAGTTAAGTGAGATGTAAGTCAATATAACTGTACCTCAATTTCAGAAAACAAGTTATCAATTTCTGGGGGGGGGTTTCCCCTCAAACCTTTTAGGAAGTTTTATTTTTTCACAGTTGCATTATAAAAGGCTACTGATGTGAACTATGTTGAACCTCATTTGGCTTATTACACAATAAAATTTACTACAAAGATTTTGATTGCCTTTTATGTTTCTTTTGTTTGGTATTTTGATTAGCATTATATTAGCTAGATACTTTTGGCACTTTTTTGTCCTTTACGTTGTGATTTTCTTTGCCCCTTAGGAAATGTCCCTATCCTGGGGAGTTGGGAGTTTCTTCCATTTCATGACGGCGTCCCCATCACCAAATAATAATTCTAGCAAAATATGAACCAGGAAGAAGAGGGGCTTTCATTTTACCTCTGTTGTGCTGCAGAAGGACAATTGTAGGGTTGACAATTGTGGTGGAAGGGTAAGCACCCAAAGATCTGTTGATCGTCATTGAGACAGCAGGGCCACCACTGGGCTTGGAGGCTTCATGTGGCTGGGGGCAGGTATCCTGAAACACACAAGTGTGAAGATCGTTACCGCATAAGGTTGTTGAGGACCATTTTTGGCAATGAAAAAAACAAACAAGCAAATGGAACAGTTTAACAGAACCCACCAGCACAAGAAGTTGCTTTCACACAACATCTTTCTTGGTGCACATACAGAAAAAAGGATGAGTAATTACATTCTGGGCCAGAAAAAGGGGAAAGTGAATACACAGAGTTGGTGGCAGGAGTGATTGTTAGTGCACATGCTAGCCTCATGCTTGATGAGCTCTCTCTACTTTAGAAAGAAGATTGGCAATACTATTTGTAAGCAATTAGCCAGCAGGATGTTAGTAAAACCAGGACTATGCGAGGGAGTCAGTCAGGACAAAGACATTCCAGTTTGGAGACTGATAAAAACCTGGTCAGCCACAACCAGTGGCAGAATCTCTTCATTTGTGGTAATAGAAATACACTTACTGCTTCAAGCATCAAACAGTCTGAGCCCATATAGTCATTCTGAAGCTTGAAACCCAAAATATCTGGAAATGTTTTTCCAAGCTGAGACTGAAGGCAACTGTTTAAAGGATTCTGCACAGATAATCCGTAATTGCTGACTTGTATTTTGCTGGTGCTCCAAAATAAATTATCTACACCTTGACCAGTTCAGCAGCTGCTACTATCCGAGATTCAGTGAAGTGATACCAGGAGACAGAACATTGGGGGACAGGTGGAGTGGCCATGCGAGAACACAGCTAAGTGGACTGCTATTCTGGACTGGACTCTGCTTCTAGGAAGAGTCCATGAGAGGGAAAAATGAAAGAACCTGTGACTGGAGGCTGATCCTCTTACTGGCAAGGATCCATCTGGATCCCTGAATTTGAGATCCCACCCCACCTCACTGTAGTTCAAATGTACTATGTTTGTGCTTCAACCTTGCTTGCCTGTCTCTGTGACTCAAGGATGAAGGGAAGCATCATTCACAGTGGCAAAAACCTTTCATTGACTGAAAATCTGATTGCAAAAGTGTCCAAGACTGAAGGGCACTACCATCTGTTAATAGTTATAGTAGCAGAAACAGAAGCAGCTTCAGTCCCCATATTGGCACAGTTGACTCTAGGTCAAGTTCAAGCTTGCCAACCTCTTTGGGGCATGTTTAATGCATTGCCAGATGCTACTGATTGGTTCACCTATCATACTTAGATGAGAGCATGAGACATTCCAAGGGTTGGGCGACCAACCCCGGCATACAGACAGACCTGTAAGAGGTACCCATCAATCAGGATCCTCAGTAACAGTTCTCCAGATAGTAGCATGTTGACACTTATCACCCATGCGGATTTGATGGAGCATCTTGTCTTTTTTAACCTGAACTTCTTCCTGATGGACTTTCCCAATCTAACACAGCACTGAGTCTTAAGACCTACCACCTGCATACTGCCAACATATAACTGATGGTAAGGTTGTCCCTCCAATACTAACTTATCTGAGTCATACTCATAACTAGACCTTGTAAAACAAAAGAAATGTTATAAACGTGGAATATCAGGTTGCATGGACTCTGCACTCAAATCTCATATCACTAGCACTCTTGGCTACAAAAGATTTCCCGAGAAGATTTGAGATCCATGGGCAATTTCCCTAATAACACAATTTTAGTCACCATGGATATTTAGGCAGTAAACATCAACATCCCCCACAAACATGGACTTCAAACCATTAAGAACATCTTCACTAATACCAATACACCATGCCTAGCCATTAGACTGTGGGACTTTGCATTCACCCTTAACCACTTCACCTTTGGTAATAATGTATACCTGCAAATCAGTGGCCCAGCCATGGGCAGACACATCACTCCTCACTCTAACAGCTTGAACTTGACCTAGAGTCTACCGTGCCAATATGGAGACTGAAGATGCTCCTGTTTCTGCTACTATAACTATTAACAGATGATATTGCCCTTCAATCTTGGACACTTTTGCAATCAGATTTTCAGTCAATGAAAGGTTATTGTCACGGCTGACCCAGAACAATCCTTTCTTAAGGGTTATTTGTCTTGCGTGTAACCTGGATCTGCATAAGCACCTGTTTTCCTTTCTTCCCTCCCACCCCACCTCATTAAAATTTGATGGCTGCAGCTCATGAAAGTTTATCCCTTACAATTTGTGAGTTGAAAAATGTGCTATCAGACTCCTTCCAATCCATAACTAGACAATGGTTCATCTGAATGAATCACATTGAGTCTTTACTTATGGAAGAGACTGATGTGGCTGAATGGCTCATTACCCTTTGACTGATGCTGTTCACATTTTGAGATAATTGGATGTCTCTTTCTCAGGGCTAGAGCAGTACTTTAATGATGCTCACAGGTAATGGAGACCTCTGCACCACCTCAAATGCAGTGGGTCTCAGACACAATCCCTCAATCCTCAACACTCTTGGCTTGCTCCTTTGGCCCTTCCACAACCGTAACACAGCTAATAGTGATGCTCAGGTGGGATGAGTTGATTATGAGGCCACACATACCCACATATGGTGTGGATGGAAGAGATACTTTGGTCCAGAGAGAAGAGGACATTCAAACCTCTTATCATTGCTTGTCTGCCAAAAAGGGCAAGCTGTGGGAAGTTGGATTTTATGTATATGTTTGTCTGTATGCATCCTGCAAAAGAAAACAGGTGGGGCAGATAAATAAAAATCTGCTACTCTCAAAAAGGGTTGATAATACTATGAGGATGCAAACCCAAAGAGTGTTAAACATGATGAGGCTTTGCATGTATTAGTTTCATTTACACAGATTTATATTCTGCCCATTCCCAAATGGTTTTAGAATTCACTGATGGATGGAAAAACTGAAATTCAAAACCAGCAACACAATCCTCCTAAACATTTCTTAAAGGCTTGAATAAAAATATTGGTTTTCAAGCCCACTAAGCGCAGTTTGTTCCATGATGAAGCCCCACCATGGATAAAGAAGAATTTAATATTGGTTGTAAATATAGCAGAGCTGCTACGTCCAATCACCACCCTTTCTACTGCACCCTGGCCATATTTCTGATCCATCTTCAAAGGCTAGTCCACAAATAATGCGTTGCATATTTCCTAACATTCCTGTCACAGTATGTTCTGAGGATAGGAAAGGCAATCTGTCCTAAGACATCAGATACTTCCATCTAACTCAATCCCAGTGGTATGCTAGAGAGCAACTTAGGCCTGTTGCCTTTAGCCAAATAGGATGTTTTATGGCTGGCTCTAAGACAGCCATTTTGTGAACAGGTAGGTCTTCTGTCATAATCATTTTGAATGGGTCCACTTCACACCCTTGTTGCAACCTCCCTAAATTTTGCACTCCTAACCTAATCCATGACTAATAAAGCTTGCCTGGCCCAAGATCTGGATAACGTCCCAGCATATCTCCAGCAAGAACATATCTAAGGAAGGCCCTTCCTGCTCCTGTGTCATTTAGGATGACCCTTTTCTCCCTTCAGAGGGAAGGGAAATCATCTCTGTGCCATCTCTGGATGAAAAGAATTCTTTTCTCTCCTTGCAACAGATCTGATTCAATTATTTTTTCTGTGCAGAAGGAAAGATATGGAGGTAACACTTTATGATTTCCATGGAGAAAGGTTATGCTCTGTAGAGAAGGATCTCCTGAGGAGATGGAAAAAACTCATGGACAATTAATCCAGATGCTCCTCATTCATGATCTAAGGCAGCGATGGCGAACCTTTTAGAGACCGAGTACCCAAACTGCAACCCAAAACACACTTATTTATCGCAAAGTGCCAAGGCTGCATCAGCACTGTGGTGCCCTCAAGGGGGGGTGGCCCACTGGGGGGCGTGGCTGCAGTGGTCACGGCAGACAGGGTGAGCGTGGCATCCCCGGGGGGCCAACGCTGCTTGCTCGCTCACTTCCTGCCCTGTCGCTTCCAAACGCCACATGCTCACTACTCTGGCGAACTCTGCTGGGGCAACGTCGTGTGTGCCCACAGAGAGGGCTCTGAGTGCCGCCTCTGGCACACGTGCCATAGGTTCGCCACCACTGATCTAAGGCTTCTATCATGTATTTTGACTGTAATATGCTGGTTACAGCTAAATGCGTAGAGTTTTTAAATATGAAAATAGAGGAAAGAACAGAATTGAATATTAGACGAACGAGTTTTGAGGCCAGAAGAGACAAACGATATACATGCCACAGAACAGAAGCAAAATTTCATGCCACTATCAAAAAGTGCCAAAGTCCAGGTTTGGTATGCCAGTGAAAGGTGATTTCAACCTGGGTATACTTATTTAGCAGTAGACTCAGCATGGGTGCAATAAGGCTTACTGTTTGAAAGACCATTCCTGTGCTTTCAGTCGCCAAAATGCTGCTTGAGGTTTCTGTGGCTGGAGGGATCAGTAGAGGAGGTGGTGATGAGAGTGAAGGCAGTTTTGCATGAGTGTGTAGCGCAGTCTGAGGCGAAAACAATGGGTGCTGGTGGTTGGGAGTTTTCTGGAGGTGAGGGGGAATGAAATCGTCTAGCGTTGGAAGGGCCAGAAGGAAACCAGGAGACACGTTGTTTGAAATTTCTAAACCTTGGTCAAAATGGCGGAGAGGTGCTGGGCTGGATTCTCCTCTGCCTGGCTGAATCTGTTGGAAAGGCCCTGTTATAACCTCAGTTTGAACTGAGGTGGTGGGAGAGGAAGTGGCAGCCTGTGGGAGACAATACCTTGAGATAATAACAATAGAGAGGTGCAGGACATTCAACGACCCTACCTCAAGGAAAGAGCTGCTCATGAGAGGAATCTTTTTCCAAGGTAGCACATTTTACATAGACGACAACTTCTCACATAGCTCTCAAATATCATCATCAGTCAACAGATCAACTTAAATTACCCTCTATCCTCACATAATGGCACCTTGTGCCAGCTGCCACATTGGCCCTTATCTAAAACATGGGAAGATAGTAAGGGGCTTAGAGGCCAAATCCCATGAAGAACAGTTAAAGCAGGGGTCTTCAAACTTGGCCCTTTTATGACTTGTGGACTTCAATTCCTAGAATTCCTCAGCCAGGCACACTGGCTGAGGAATTCTGGGAGCTGAAGTCCACAAGTCATAACAGGGCCAGGTTTGAAGACCCCTGAGTTAAAGGAACTAGGTATGTTGTGCTCTAAAAAAAAGCGAAGGGGAAACACTGAAAGGCTATTATAGGGAAGCAGTTGTGGATATAATCTCTACAGTGCCCAAGGATACAACAAGAAGTTTTTCAGACAATCATCTGTGACATAAGGAGGAATTTCCTGACCCTGAGATCCAGTAAACAGTGGAATTGCAGTCAGAGGTCCTCCAACCTGGTTTTCAAGCAAAAGTTTGACATCTAAGATGGTCTGAGGATTCTTGCCCTAGATGGATTGCACCAGGGTTCCTTCCAACTCTAAAATTCTATGAGTCCATAAAATAGAGTGCAATATGCTTTCATAACAACTAGCTGAAACACCAAGGATGCCTTAACAAAATATATCTGATTAAAAGTGAATCTCATATCCAAATGTGATAAACTATGGTTTCTCCTAAAGAATCTAAAATAAAATTACATTCAGTTCAAGCTATGTTTTTTATTACAATGTAATAAATTCATACTTCTATTGCCAAAGCCAAACAAGCCAAGAGAAATTTAGGCTTTAAGAAAAAAATGTAAAGGATCTTTAAATAAAACTGGACACAGAACCACAGAATTATCAGCAACTTCTTAACATTGCAGTGAAGGAAATCTTGTTAGAATTTATTTCTACAATGAATTTTTCTGATATCAAAGCTCTCAGATTTAGATGCAAATTATCTAGACTTGATCACAGTAACAGTGTAATTAGACTACAAGAAGATTAACAACTGGGAGAGAAAAGAGGAAAGAAAGAGGATGGACACAACCTTCCTATGTGTTATGATGATGATTAAGATTATGATTCTCAGGAGGCATATTTTGGAAATTATACAAATCATAATAAAGTTTATTCTTTTCTGTATTCCAGGGGATCCTAGAATACAGCGGACCAAGTACAGAAGGATTTCCTGAGTTCATGCCTGATGCATCTGGCTGACAACATTTTGGAAACACTAAATCATGAAAACAAACCAACCAATTCATTTTTTAAAATACCAACTTTACAAAGTAATATTCCTTGGGTGTAAATACAAATTACTCAAATTACAAGTCAGAGACACACCTAAGACACATGCATTGTTCATACCCATCTAGGCTTTCAGTTAGCTACTTACTTGTGGCTTGCTCTCAGAGAAGTTTGGTCTCACACTCCAGTAATCCTTCACAGACAGAATCTCCCTATTTGAGTCAATGCCAGAAAGTCCTCTCCAGCCATCTACAAAATGAAGACTTTCGGATCATTTAAACAATACTTAATGATGAAGATTTATGCTTGCATAAACAACCAATGTTCTGAGGAAATAGTAAAAAAACTGAAGCTTTAATCATTACCTGTGTTGGTTTCT
Organism: Azemiops feae; assembly: GCA_023970755.1. Taxonomy (NCBI): domain Eukaryota; kingdom Metazoa; phylum Chordata; class Lepidosauria; order Squamata; family Viperidae; genus Azemiops; species Azemiops feae. Next base: position 244,168 of record JALGBA010003861.1, on the reverse strand, counting down.
CCTTCCTGTTCAGTTGAATGAGCTGGTGACAAGCATCAGAGGGAATAAGAAAGGGGAAGAGACATCATATTTGAATACATTAGAGAAGAGCTGAGAAATGATGGACTAGTTCATTTTGTGCACGGAACACTTTCCAGCAAGGCTGCCTAATTCCCATAGAAACATGACTCCTTACAACGCCTGACCTTTACAAACACAAAGCCATCGTTCAGAGTAGTGAAGAAACAATTGTTCACTGACATTTCATTCTAGCACACAAAAAGGCAGCCAGAGTTCCCAGTAAGACTTTCAAATGCCACACATTATTTCAAATGGAAGATTTCAATATTTAACCTATGATGCAGGCCGAGAGCGGAAAATGTATCTGTCCTTCATTAGCCTTGCCAGAAAAGAGGATTGAGGGCTACAAACCAGCAAGTGCATTTAAAAGCACCGATATATCACATGCTATCTTTGTGGAGCCCAGCAAGAACACGAAGCCTAGTGTTAACACTTTAAATGCTTGCCTTATTTATACTGCTCTGAAATCATAACAGTAAAATCCAAAACTCCCCTTTTGGGGGCTAGAAATATTATCATAGCATTGCAGATTTCTTAACTAGATTTCAGGCAAGTTTATGGCTCTTTTTTAAAAACAAAAACAAAACTCCTTCTGACATTTTTCTATGTTTGATTTTGGCACCACTTATCTTTCCCATCCTTCTCAAAACATGAGAAAAATAATCTCCCTAGCTCAGCAACACACTTTTCAAAACACAACTAAGAGAATCAGCACAAGAAGCCCATTTCCATGGTAGGAAACATTCCTTTTGGGTTGCTGGAAATGTCTAGAAAGAGCATGGGGAAAAAGGCCAAATAGCAATATGAAAGAAGCTGCATAGTAAAAGAACCTGAAAATCAGGCATGATCAACTTTTCTGGACCAACAATTAATTTTATCTCATGCCCTCAAAAATAGTCCAAGGCCGAAAGGACACATAGAGAGAATAAGAGAACAGAGCATAAATAGTAATAATTTACTATTTAAATAAGTAGTAAGTAGTTTAAGTAAACAGACCTTCTTCATTCCCCCAATATTAATCGGATTATTCCAAAAAGTTTAGAAGGTTGTGAAAACTTTAGCATAAAGGCAGTACCTATTAGTACACAATTGCTATTTATTTACTATACTATTTTTTATTTTATTATTAACTATTGTTCTATTGCCCAATAATCGCTTCCTTAAGATAAATTATTCCAAACCATTAAGGGGGGCAAGGATGAAAATGTACATTTTAGAACAGGCATGTCAAACATGCGACGGCACGCCACGTCACACGACGTATCACGACTTTTCCCCCATTGCCAGCAATGAGGTGGGCGCGGTTTCAGCATGACGCATCCGGCCTATGGGCCGGCAGTTTGACATGCCTGTTTTAGAAGATAAACTGATTGGTTAAAAAAATATAGCTAAACTGAATATACTGTACAGTCAAATTAGTCTGTAGGTTTTAGATCACACCATTTTCATTTCTATTTTCCCTCACTTTAAACCTTACAAAGACTTTTTTCAGTCATTTGTCAATGGCAGCCATCAGTAAATGGCAATGTTGCTGCTGGTTGGGGCAGGACATAAAGAGCACAATTTGGGTTAGGAGGCAGAGATGAGGCTCTCCTCCCCGAGGAAGTTGGAAATGGAATTTGAAAGAAGCATAAATAAGAAGAAGAGAGGAAAAGAGAGAGAAATCTGCACAGGATTCTTGTGAGGATAATATAAATGTCCCTGGATTAGTTGAGATACCATCATACGTAAAGAGCATGTGCAAGTCCATGATCAAGCCAAATCTTTTTCCAGTTTAGCATCTGGCCTACAAGGAAAGCAAACCAAAAAATATATAATAGCAAGAGTTTTACGCCGCTATCTGTCCAGCTCTGCATATAATTAATGATTTAACAGAATTGTGTGATAAAGGGGACACTAAAGAAAAATGTAGCCTACTGATTCAGCTGTAGAGTTACAACAGAAGAGTTTAGCAGGCTTTGGTCATAGCAGACAAAGATCTGTCCATACTTTATACATTTTTACGCATGAATAAAGTTTCATTTCCCCTTTCATGTATGAATAAAATAAATTACATTTGCATGCATAAAATTCCATTCCCATTTTACAAATGCACGGAATTCTGTGAGCTGAAGTCCACATGTGTTCTTTATTACCTTTACTATAACTAAAACAGATGGCTAAGTACTTTAACAGTACACTGTGTGTATCAGTGCCATTTCCTACATCACAACATGCCTAGGGCGAATTATGATTACAGGATGGGCAGTGGCTGCTATAGCATGTTATTGTCCCCAGCAGCTATGTTGTAGTTGGCAGGGTCAAGCAGACTTGCTAGGGCTACTGCTAAATATGAGAAGGCATGACAAGAGGAGAGGGAGTATGACTTTAACATTTTTAATTCATGATTAGAGACCAAAAAACTCCCCATTGAGAAGATTACAGAAGGAAATTGATAATATTCTACCATTTCTCTATAAATATAGAAAAAAGATAAAAGAAATAAACATATCGGATTTCAGTGCTCAGAATCTTCTAATACCAATGGCAATTTAGCAAAAATACTACCAGTGGAGAAATCAGCAAGCAAAGACCTTTCCAATCAGTCTACCTAAAGGGTAAGAAAGGGTTATGAATTTTGCTTACCAGTGTGATAGAGGGAGCAGTGATGAAAAATATGGCTTATTGATTCAGCCGTGGAGTCATGACAGATGTAACAATGTTATATATCTATATCTAATCTGTATCTACATATCTATATCTATCTATCTATCTATCTATCTATCTATCTATCTATCTATCTATCTATCTATCTATCTATCTGTCTGTCTGTCTGTCTGTCTGTCTGTCTGTCTGTCTGTCTGTCTGTCTGTCTGTGTGTCTGTGTGTGTATAATGTATGTATGTATGTATGTATGTATGTATGTATGTATGTATGTATGTATGTATCTCCCCTTCATCAACATTGAAGGTAAGGCAATGAACGCTGCTAATTTGCATGCTTTTTTGGGATATAGGAGAAGTAAGTCTATACAAATAACAGAGGAATATGAAAGGGCTATGAAAGAGGGCCTGGAGGCAGTAACATGGAAGATAAGGGTAGCAAGAGTAATAGATAATGGAAATAAAGAGGGCATGAGAATATATGAAATACCGGTGGTTCACCACTGAACATTGAGTAACACAAGGATATGTGTTTCCCACTGGAGATTACTTATGGAAAAATGCAGACAGAATGGTTGTAGTAATGTTAACACCATATTGGTTGAGACATAAATGTGCCTATTTCTTTGTGCAGACGATGCTGTGTTCTTGGCCAAGAACCTGAATGATTTGCAGCCAATGGAAGGTAGGAGAGGGGAATAGTGCAACAAGAATTATGAACCTGCACTTCATATATTGAAGTTGCACTTGACAGAAACTTGAAGTGAATAATTGCAAGTTATACATAAATGGAGAAAAATTAGAGCAAGTAAATTATTACCATGGTACAATGTTTACCGAAGAGGGGAAAACTGAGAAATGTTAATTTCTGTTTTTCAAACTCTGTTAGAAAAGATAGCATGGGAAGTATGAAATCCATTCCAGGAAATTCATTTTATCAAACATTCACACCTTATTATATAGAATAGGGTACATTAGAAGAAATATGAATGTGATGGGTATAGTTTACTTACGAAAGGTTTAAGGCAAAACAAGAAGCAAAGGTCAAGAATGAATGGCTGCTGAACCAGTGCAGATAAAATACAAATGAGTAAAGAATGGGGGGAAAAGTACACTGAGGTGGTTTGGTCATACAGAGAAACAAATGAAGACTGAATTGGAAAATAAAAGAAATATATGAAAAGTGAATGGGACGAACAGGAGGAAAAGATTAAGAAATTAGTAGTTGAATAGTAGTTGAGAGAAAGAGACAGAGAGACACAGAGAGAGATAGAATATAAATATAAATATGGAGGAAGCCTTATATGGACTTTTTGTCAAAAGAAGAAAAAAACTGAAATTGCTGGAAATTTAGAGACAGTAACCATATCATCCTGGGATTCAATATAATATAGGCATAAGTAACTAAACAAAGTCAGTCTTAGACTTTAAGAGAGCTGATTTCAACAAACTAAGACAGAGTTTAGGAAGGATTTTAGGGATCGAAATCCTAAAGGGGAAAAGAAGATGCTTGGGAAACTGAAAAATGAGATTATAAAAGTCCAATGAACACAATACCACAGAGAAAGAAAGAAAAAAGAGATCCCAGAAAAGCCAGCATGGTTGCATAAAAACTCTGACAAATGAAGAGGGGAAAAAAGGACAAGTATAAAAAAATGGAAAGAGGGACATATAACTAAAACACACTACCAGCAAATAACCCAAATCTGCAAGGACTAAGTCAGGAAAGCTAAGGCTCAAAATGAACTAAGTAAGACATGCAACAAATGCCCATAATAATTATAGAAACATTTCTTTCAACATGTAAAAAACAAGAAAAAAGTCAAGGAAATGATTGGTCCACTATTGAGAGAAGATGGCAAGGAGGTAAGGGGAAGCAGGGAGAAAGTGGAACTGCTTAATTATTTGACAAAGTAGACCACAGCCTACTTCTTGGTAAAATAGAATATGGGATAGACAGTACCACCACCAGATGGATTCACAAGTGGCTGACCAACCATATTCAGTGGGAAGTCCTCAATGGAACTACATCTACATAGAAGGAAGCATGCAGTGGGGTACCTCAAGTTCTGTCATAGACCCAGTACTCTTCCAACATCTTCATAAATGATGTAAATGAGGGGATAGAAGGGTAACTCATTACATTTTTAGATGACACCAAGCTAGGGGCAATAGCTAACACTGTAGATCAGGGGTGTCAAACTGCCAGCCCATAGGCCGCACCTACCCCTTTTGTAATAACGCTTGCAATGCTTTCCTGAGAAGACAGCTGAGGCAGGACTTTATTTGTAGTCTGATAGCAGTCTTCCAGTACTTAAGGGGCTGTCATAGAGAAGAAGGGTTGACTATTCTCCAAAACATCCGAGGGCAGGTCAAGAAATAACAAGTGGAAGGGAGATCCAACCTAGAACTGACAGTGAGAACAATTAATCAGTGGAATGGCTTGCCTCCGGAAATTGCAGGTGCTCCATCACTGGAGGTTTTCAAGAAGAGACTGGATAGCCATTTGTCCAGAATGGTATAGGGTCTCTTGCTTGAGCAGGGCGTGGGACTACAAAACATCCAAGGTCCCTTCCAACCCTATTATTCTATGTTCTATGAATTGATGATTTATGGATTTGGGGATTAAAAATGGTCAAAGAGGAAGGGAAAAGAATACAATGGAAAGAATAGAATAGAATAGAATAGAATAGAATAGAATAGAATAGAATAGAATAGAATAGAATAGAATAGATAGTAATAAGAGCAGAAATCTTAACTCTATGTTTTCTCTTTTTTTCTTTTTTTTATAATTTTTCTTTTTTATATATTATACACTAAAAATTCTATTTTTAAAAAAGTATGAATATGTGTATGGATGTTGAAGAAAAAAGGATAGCTTGCAAGATTGCAAAGTAAGGAGAGGCGTTATGTGAATGGAACTAATATACAGTAATCTAAGCTGAATTAAATTTTCTTTTTCCATCTGCCTCCAGTTTCTTCGCTACTCCCTTTTTCTACACTTTGTATAGTAGCGCTTACTCAGAAATGAACAGTGTGGTGATTCTATGTCATCATGAGAACAAAAATATCCTAGAGAATGGCACGTCCTGCTCAGTACCCATTTAAATATTCTTGCTCAGAGTTTGTTTACTATAATTATATATATATCTTTCTAAGTGAACACAACAAAATGCCATTGTAGTGAGATATCACAACCATTCAAGTAGAAGATATTTCCCCTTCCCACAAAAGATCAGTAGAATAAAAACAGAATTTCTTGAGCTTCTATGTAAGTTGACTTTTAAAAGATTAAAGTGAGTTGTTTTACTAATCCTGAAAGAATGAATTCAAGTATTTTACATAAACTTAAAATGCACACTGAGACTTTATTCTCATATTCAAGTGCTGATTCATTCTTTATTTCACTGAAATTTGCACTGTGTCTCTGAAATGTTTGCTTATTTGCAATTATATTCTCTAATCAATCCATGAAACTCACCTAAACATCAATCGATCCAATCTCAGCATGCAATTTCAGTGAACAATTTACATGCTTTATTTTGGGATTATACTTTTTAAATCAGGGACTTATCTGTTAACCCAATCGAGGATCAGAGGATCAGTGAATTATTTTGCTTTTCTGTGATATGATCTCCCAGACTGGGTCTTACTTTTGGTGTGCTTGATGTCTTGTGTAGACTTTGGATGGCTAACCCTGAGACTCTTCTCAGAAGCTGCAGATGCCCAAAGGGTCACAGCTCCTTTTCCAGTACAGATTTTGCTGGACTCCTGATCTACAGGGGGGAAAATGTTGGAATATTGAGACCTGAAAGTAATTTAAAATTGTGATATATACATGATTATTATTTCATTATTACTTTAAAGCAAACCGATTTATTCACGATCCTGCTTAATTTATTTCTCATTCCATGCTTAGGTTTGTGTGCGTATAACTAGATTACTGTAGCACCTTTGCAGGTTTCTATTCTGCTTTTCTTTCAAGCTGGCTGTTCTTCCATTATCATTCTATCCCACTCCATCTTGTCCTTTTAACAATCCTATGAGACATGCAGGGGTGTCAAACTCAATTTCATTGAGGGCCGCATCAGCATTGCGGTTGCCCTCGGGAGGGACGAGGGGGTGTGGCCAGGGTGGGTGCAGCCTACTGGGTGGGCGTGGATGGAGTGGGTGTGGCCTACTGGGTGGGCATGGCCAGCTCTACATCATTCGTGCCAAGGGGGCCTGTGGGGGCCTGGGCAGGAGTGGGACAGATCTGAGGGTCTCTGGCAGAAGAGGGTGGGACCAGGGCAAGTGCCAAGGCATGGTCCACTGGAGGAGCCTCCCCAGCATGCACCCAGGGGGCGGGGCCGACGCGGCAGGGGCTGGTTCCTCGCTGTTTCCAGACGGCCTTGTGGAGCTAAGACTGAATGCGTTTCAGCATAGATGGCCACCACAAAATTGTACATTGGCTCCCGGCCGGCCTGGGCCAGGGCCAAGGCAGCGGGGGCCATTCCCTCACTGTTTCCAGGATGGCTTTGCGGGCCACATGAAACCACTTCGCGGGCCGCATCTGGCCCCCAGGCCTTGTGTTTGACATGTCTGTGCTAGACTGAGGCTTAGTAATCACCTAACATCAAGAAGCACACACCTTAACTGCGTGAGGATTTGAATATGGCACTCCTCAGTTATAGCCCAACAGTTCAGGAATCAAATTTCCAAATCAAAACAATGAAACTAAGAGAGTGGGGAGTAAAGCAAGAACGCATAGAAATTAAATACTTGTACTGCATTTTAGAACAACTAATATGAGTCAGTTACGATTGTACTTCTTCCCATTCTTCAACCTCTCTGTAATGCTTGACAAATGAACTCCTTAAATGGATGAATACAACAGTGCTTCCCTCATCAAAGTAGTAAACGTGCATCTTTATTTTAGCACTTCAGCACAGAAATGAGCTTATCAGATACCTTTTGTTTAAGATCTGAACTTTTTGAGTTCAAGATGCCCCATCTTGAGTTCAAAAATGCTATTCTGATCTCATCAAAAGTATTCTATCAAGTGTGGAACACTTCCGGAATTGTTAAAACAGGATTGGAACACTCTCAGAAATACTGCAATCATTTCAAATTTAAACCAACCATTATAATATTAAAACAAGGCATTTCAAGCTTGAAAAATTTGGAATTCAAAAACTTTTTAATATTTTCCCATATAATATTTCTTTCTAGTCTGTCGATTTTGTATTATGCTTACTTATTGCCATATGTTCAATGCACCCTTAATTACTCAACTCTTCTATAGTGTGGATAAAATTGAATCCATTCAGTTCCTTATGGATCTTCCGTTTTACCCCTTGGGATCCACCTGAAACTACCATCAAATCATAAATCTCATCCACCTAGTATACACTGAACTATTACAGAATTTTGCACCACCATACTGCAGAACTGTGGTGCTGAGGCACAAATATTCACAAATGTTCGTTATTTTAACGTGGAATTCATCTTAAAACACTATCAAATATCCCATATCCCTTTTGATTTCCCACCCTTCTAGGCAGTCACTGTATTAAACTTTGCATACAGTAAAGGTCAGAAGAAACATCTGGGTAGAATCAATAAACAGATTAAGTTTAAAGTTCTTTACTAACAAAAGCAGGCCTGTTTCATCCCAAGCATCAAAGTTTCCAGTAGAGAAGAACTTCTGAAAAGCTTCCAGAACACCACCAAAAGAGGTGGATCACAGATCACAGCACGATCCAGATGAAATAAAAAGGATCACTAGATTTTACACATACCAAAAAGCAGCAACTGCCCTGTGGCAATAAGTACTGGAAATAAATATCTTTGTTTTGATCCCACAAACCTTTCTCATGCTGGTTTATATTCAGTGCTAGTCCATTCACAACATCATCTTCTTCGGCTTCTGAAAAATAGGCAGATATGATCAGTATAATATCCTCACAATATGGTTACATCAGGTTAGTAAAATGGCTAAACAACAGTACTGTACCCATTGCAGAAAAAAAAAGCCAGCAAAAATGACAAAGAAGAGACCTGGATAAGAAAATTTTGTGTTGTTGTCATTCTAGATAGAGATGGGGATTCTAAACTAAATGTCATGTTCCTGCTTAATACTTATACATACCATATAATGAATTCACTAATTGCTGGTGTTAAACATTTTTTATTATTCATGAAAAAGATGCAGCAAAACCTGGCCCAAAAGTTGGTAGGAAAAAAACTGTCAGAGGAAAAAACAACAACAGCAAAAAAATAATAAAAAAAAAATTGTGATCCAGTCCATCAAATGCCAAGTCCATTTAAGAAGTGGATACACAGATAACTTCGGTATAACAACATAATTTCTCAAAATAAGGAAATCTTGGCACATTCTACGATACAAATGCCCATCTGCATGAGGATTTGATGGCAATTTGTTCGCAGATGTAACAATGAGCCTTAAGCTAGCTGCTCAAGAGTATGGAACAGAGTTTCTAAGGAAGAGGAAAGGTTGCTATCTTCTGGAAGGAGAGTTGATCAGAGGAAAAGTTGTCATTTGTCCACCTGGATCCATCTCTAAAATGCTTTTCTCTCAGATAGCCTAGCTTTGGGGGTCCTAGGTTGACCAATGCCAACACCGGGCCTCCTTATCTGAATCAGATTTTCTTTTCCTTGTTACCCCATCATGGTTGATTCAAGACTTCTGATAGCCCTGGAGATCAGGCTGCCATCTTCTGGAGAGTCCAAAAACCAAGGGTGCCCACTTTATGTATGCATGAGAGAGTATGTGCATATGACAGCAGGCAGTTCTGAAAGTGTGTGCATCTATTTCAAGTGCAGCCGATTATTTGGAAGAATGTATCGCAGGAAGAAAGGAACAGGAAACGCTCTGGGAGCAATTCCTGAGAAGATTACTAGTAGAAATGGAGCAGAGTGGATAAAAGGTGAGAAGTCTCACCTTTTATCAATTTTCAGTCTGACAAAAGAAATGATGGGTGATAGGAAAAATGACTTCTCTATTCTACAAGGCATGTCAGCTGGAGTTGCCGGTAAAACAGCTTCTCATCCAAGTCTTAATCCTGAATGAAAATGCTAACTTGGCATGTAACATGGAGGCCTGAAGGGGGAACCAGAGGGAATTAATGCCTCTCACCTCTATCTGCCAGGCTTCTCTGTGGTTCAACAGGGAAGTGGAGAAAGCGCCTCAATGCGCCATCCAAAATTCTGTCAATGTGGAATGTACGTCTTCAGCCCTATTGCTATGGCTGGGGAGACCAGGAGGGAGCAAAACACTGGGGCTCAAAATGCCCCCTGCTCTCTAGCAATAGCCCTTCTTAAGCTGTCTATCTGGAATGATCTCAAGAAGTCACTGTGGTGTAACCCAGCCTCTTTTCCTGGGGAAGTTCAATGTCCATGCTAAGCCCAATGAAGAGAAGCTCAGCAGTTTGTATCCACCATGCAACTATGGCCATATCTTAATTAGTATCTGACCCTATGCATGCCGTATGGAAAGGTCAGTAAGGCCTGAATCAAAATACCCGTAGGTTAGCATGAAACAAGATCTGTAGATATTCTCACTCACTTTGTGAGGTCAGACAGAAGATCATCAGGCTGCTTATAGTATGCTATCAAGTTCGTGAAAAGCTAGATGGGGTTGAGACGAGAAGAATGGGGAAAGAAGCCCCACCTCTTTTCGGTGCAGGTTGATACCACATGATCTATATACAGAACTCCCAAGTATGGGCTAACCAGTGCAAACTACAATTGCTTCTTGCAGTCCTGAGAAAATGCTTCAATGTTTCTGGTAATGCAGTCCTGCATAGGCTTTTTTCGCTACTGCATATTAACTTGCTGATTTTCAGCTGGCATTCCACTAGGATCCCTCACATGTCTTCCAATCTTGTGCATTTGAATTCTGTTATTCAGGACAGCTCCTAATGCAAGAAGTAAAATGCTTCATCTGGGGCATGTGACAGGAGAAAAGGCCTTCTCAGCAGCCACACTTATGTTCTGGAAGTCTCTACCTTGGGAGGGGAGATTAGCAGGTACCTAAACAGAATAACAGAGTTGAAAGGAACCTTGGAGGTCTTTTAGTTCAACCCCCTGCTCAGGCAGGAAACCCTATATCATTTCAGACAAATGGTTGTCCAATCTCTTCTTAAAAATTTCCAGTGTTGGAGCACCCACAATTTCTGGAGGAAGTCATTCCACTGGTTAATTGTTCTGTCAGGAAATTTCTCCTTAGTTCTAGGTTGCTTTCTCTCTTTGATTAGATTCATTCATTGCTTCTTGTCCTGCTTTCAAGTGCTTTGGAAAATAGGTTGACCCCCCTATTGTTTGTGGCAGCTTTTTAGATATTGGAACATTCCACAGATATTGGAATCACCCCCAGTCCTTCTTTTCATTAAACTAGAGATACCCAATTCCTACAACCATTATTTGTATATTTTAGCCTCCAGCCCCCTAATCATCTTTGTTGCTCTTCTCTGCACTCTTTCCAGAGTCTCAACATTTTTTTTTATATTGTGGCAATCAAAAGTGGATGCAATATTTCCAGTGTGCTCTTACCAAGGCATTTATAAAATGGTACTAACACTTCACGTGATCTTGATTCTATCTTCTAATAGTGCAGCCTAGGACTGTGTTAGCTTTTTTGGCAGCCGGCCCACAATGCTGGCTCACACTTAAGTGATGGTCCACTAGGACTCCAAGATCCCCCTCACAATTAACTACTATTGAGCCAGGTACCCCCTGTCCTATACTACATCCGTCCATTTGGTTTTTCTGGCCTAAATATAGAACCTTACTTTTCTCTACCTGAATTTCACTTTGTTGGATAGGGCCCAGCGTTCAAGTATGTTGAGATCCATCTGGATCTTGGGCCTGTCTTCTGGGCTGTTGGCTATTCCTGCCAGCTTGGTTTCATCTGCAAATCTGATGAGTTCCCCCTTCTATCCCCTCATCCAAATCGGTGATCTAGTTGTTCATGCAGACAAATAGCCCTCCTTCAGCGATCACTTATTCAGTAACCATTCAAAGTTACAAAAGCACCGAATGAGGAAATTTATGACCAGTCTTCACAGTTGCAGCCATTACGGTGTCCCTGCAATCCCCTGCAACTCAGGCATTTCGCAAGTAGCTCACAGTTACAATGGTTGCAGTGAACTGCAGTCATCTGCAGCCTTCAGTGCTGGCTTTTGACAAACAAAGTCAATGGGGGAGGCAGCAGGAGTTGCAAATGGCAACTATATGAACATGGAATACACACAGGATTCACTTAACAATGGCAACTGGAACTGCCACAACTACTATCGTAAGTCAGTATGGTCACATAACAACATGGTTCGTGACTGTTGCTTAGCAACGGAGTTGCCAGTCCCAATTAAGAGCGGATTATCTGTATTCTATCAATGGGTTAAGACTTCCAACTTTTCTTTTTCAGGAGGATGCTATCTTTTGACTCACTCTGCTTTGTAATTTTTATTATGCATTTCTGCAAATACATATTTTAGCCATTATGCACATTACTCATATGAATCAACTGTACAAAATGTTCATTAAACAAAACAATTTTTCAAGAATCTTCAGTTCTCATTCTTCCTGTGTTCCTTTTAATAGAATAGTGGTTTATCGTTTATTATATTTTCAAGACTACACTGTTTAGCCATATTTCTCAGTTCATTTGCAATAAAATGCATTAAAAATCAAACTCCTGCAAAGGGTTCAAACAATAGCAACAGTTTTCAGCAAACAAATTGTTTTATCAGAAAAGAATTTCTAAGTTAAGGATAAGTTTGACTCTTCTTAGTAATATGGAAAATGGCTAGTGAAGTGACCGTAACAGCCCCTGGTCCACTAATGAGCTAAATATTTACCACATTGTACATAATAATTAACAGATCTTTCATCTTTAGTGTTGCTTGGTTGGAAACTAGCAATTTCTAACATTCTCTTGCATGCTGACAGCTCGATTTCTCTAATACTGTATGCCCTTTATTAAACCTGCTAATGGAGCACCTAACTGTTGTTTTTTAGCACAACCTTTATTTTCGGTTCCATAGCAACATTAACTCACAATACCTCAAAGCAATAAAGGGGCTGAATGACTTTCTATGGTGTACACATTTGTAAAAATGCTTGCTGGGCAAAGCTGTTGTCCCATTGTCCTGGACAAACCCACTGAGGACCTTAACAACTGCTGGGTCCTCCTGGAAGAGTGGAGAAGAGGGAGAAGAGATGCTGAGTCTCTCTCTTTCTCCCTAGCATATTTCCTTATACCATTTTTAAAATTAGACTTTCCATGAAATTGGAAACTGTTGATTTAGGAAGCCAATGGGAAGCCTCATTTTTATCCTGGGTAAACCCCAGCTCTGTGGTTACAAGCCCGAGACTGGGGGCTGAAGGATCAGCCAGAAGCCCAGATCTATAATGGGCTTCTGAACTGTGCCTTTAGGTTGAATTTGTGGCCTATTCCAGTTTCTTATTGAAAATTATCTCCTTTGGACTGCTGTTTCCCTATCTTATATCTGGCTGTATATCAGTGAAATACAGACTGCTGTTTCCCCCTTGAGGTAACCATTGAAGTAACAGAAATCTCTGGCCAAAACAGTTGTGCATCAAAGCACCAGCTCCTCCAGCTGTGTTTTCTTACTACTGAAAATAAGAAAAGCTTTATGTATCTGTCATGAATCATGTAACATACAATTCAAAGTCTAAGGTCAGGAAGGAGAAATGTCTTCTACTAGTTGTACAGATGAATATGCTGATCGACATATACTTACAGCAGTTTTTCCTAGCATTTCAGAACAAAAAGAAAGTCAAACATACCTGATGTCATGGCACCAATAGATCCTGGTTTAGGCACAGGCAAATTTGGATCCTCTCTGTGAATTAAAAAAAAAAAAAGGAGAATGACACTAACTTATATTATACCTTTAAAAATAAGCTCCATATTGCTAGATTATAAATATGCTCTAAGCCACACTAAGATTATCGTTGTTACATTGATAAAAATAGCTTATTGGTAAGTATCATCAACTTAGGCCTACTAGATAATGGAAGGATCACTCCAAAGTTCATTTATTGTACTGTACAAAGTGTACAGTACTATAACTACAATCAGGTTATTTAGAGGCTTCTAATAGGTAACACTGGATGTGATAGGAAAAAAGATTTAGGACAGGGGTCTTCAAACTTGGCCCTTTTATGACTTGTGGACTTCAACTCCCAGAATTCCTCAGCCAGCAAAGTTGAAGTCCACAAGTCATAAAAGGGCCAAGTTTGAAAACCCCTGTAGGGGTGTGGGTCTATACATATGTTGTATATAGTATGTTTAGGTGTGTGTCATGTATATGTTTCACTTTGAGAGCGGGCAACTAAATTTCATTTTTTGATGTGTGCCGTTGTGCCCACAGTTAAAAAACAAAAATGACAACAAAGGTTATCTTATCTTATCATCCCACCTGTAGCAATTATGTAATTATTATATGTGTAAGAGATAAGCGAGGGAAGTTGGAAAACAGAGAGCTACAGGACACCTCTTACTATGTTAGTATATTGTATTATGTTGTACTTATGGGACAAAATAAATCAGCCAATAAATCAGAGGACACCTCTACAAATATACACAACCACTTCCCAGTCATGAGGAAGCACAGGATTCTAACAAACAGACATTCTGCCTCAGGACGCAAGAGAAACATCTAACAGGACCACAAGCTCTTAAAAAAAAAAAAAAACAAGCAGCCCATTTAAGAAAATGAGAAAAGTTTATCAAAGCTTCACCCTGTGATCGCTATAGCTAGCTAGCCACCTTCTGCAAAGATCAGGAATTTAACAAGCCTCCCACCCTCAACAGATTTTCACAGCGTCTCTCCCTCGCCCTCTACAGAAGCAAGCAAGCACACAATTTGGAAGAGGAAAGAAAGCAAAGCTATAAAGAGAAGAAGACATGTATTTAAATGCCCCATTAGCATTAGGATACTCCATTTTCAACTGGGAAGGTAGAGAAGTTGAATACATGGATAACCTGCAGGTTTCTGCTCACCATACCTTGATAAATAACATATGCAACATTTCTTTCTGTGTGAGCAGGCATGTAAGTGTGCACATTTGAGGGATTGGTGAGTGAGGAAAGGAACAAGCCATCTTGTGAGAAATGCTTCTCACACGCAGAGGGAAACCTTCAAGGTCTGGAAGATGACTTTTTAGGGGGACCATAAGAAGAGGGAGCGGCGTTTTCTCACAGAAGGGACTATTTAATTTTATTATTAATTGATTGTGCAAGAACTGAATCACAGACTACACCTTTTCCTGTGTTTGCCCTGAAATATTTGCTTTATTGTGAATGGTTGCATTATGCTAAGCAATGGGCTGCTCAAAACAGACGGTTTCTGCTCAAAAGTCCCAGAGGTGAAGACCTTCAGATGAGAACTTGGCACTGAGATGGAAGTGGGAGAATGACTGGACTGGAATCCCAAATATGTCCTCCGTGGAAAAGCAGAAAGAATTTTGGCTCAGGAATTTCATGGCCCATACAGGAATGCGCAGAGAATGGGAAATGCTCTCCAGGTGAGCTGCGCAGGTAAGTGTGAGATCTTATTATTGATAGCCAGTGTTAGATTAGGACTGGGAAGCCTGTCAGCCCAGGCATCTCTGGGTAACTTTGTGGGGAATCAGTCTCTCTCAGACCAACCTACTATAGCAGTGATGGCGAACCTTTTAGAGACCCAGTGCCCAAATTGCAACCCAAAACCCACTTATTTATCACCAGGTGCCGGGTGGGCATGGCCGCGGTGGGCATGGCAGACTGGGTGGGCGTGGCCAGGGTGGTGGGGGCCAGTCCCTCGCCATCTCCGGGGCACGGCACACGTGCCCACAGAGAAGGCTCTGAATGCCGCCTCTGGCACGCGTGCCATAGGTTTGCCACCACTGTACTATAGGAACTGCTGCCCCAAAATACCCTGGACACCGTCTTAAGTTCCTGAAAAAAACAAAGGCTATAAATTTAATAAATAATATTGCATATAATTTGTCTAAATATGAAATGATACCTTTGGGAGCTCCTATATATGGTCAAAATCAGTTTCTTTCAAAACATTTGAGAAGTATGGTAAGGCTCAAGTTAATGGACCATTTGCAGAGGGAAGTGCACCCATTAAAAACACATTTACATCATTTGTTTCAATTTATATCATTTGCAGTAAAACATTAATTAGTGGAGAAAGATTCAGTTAAAATAAACATGAGGGAGAGATTCCATGGAAACATTATCCATTTTATTCAAAGCTAAACTGAGGTCTTGCTGTATCCAAAAATCATCACTTGTCTTATGCTTGGGATGTAGAGAGATCTTGTATATCAGGACTCAACAGAAATTAAATATGTCTGCATTGAAAACAGCAAAATATTATGACAGGATGGATGCCCTCACTTCAACTTAGCAGTTAGGGAAATATTAAATTTAATTTTAATATTAAGATGAAAGAAATACTTTCAGCATAGCTTATTTATAACATTCATGTTGTCCTTTTATACATTCCTAAAATGTATTCTTCAGCAATTTACTGGATTATTCCTCTCAAAGAACTCTCTCTCCCTTCCAGCTCTTGCCTATTTTTCATGCAGAGATGGGAATTTCAATTTCCCGATTTGGAGTTTACATTATAAGGCAGATCTTCTTTCTCAGGTTGATGACTAACAAATGTTACCAACTAGAAATCTATTTTCATGGGTCTTCTGGGAGTTAATGTATTCATGTAGATTGTATTCAGTATGTTATTGTGACCATATGGAAAGTTTTGCGCAGACAGGCAAAATACACTATTTGCTTGCTCAAGTCATTCTTAATTGATTAAAAATTTACCAGGTTCAGACCTAGACCATGATTGTGGGAAATGACTAATGCCTCCCTGAGATAGATAGATAGATAGATTAGATTAGATTAGATTAGAGAGAGAGAGAGAGAGAGAGAGAGAGAGAGAGAGAGAGAGAGAGAGAGAGAGAGATCTTACAACCATATCAAAGAAAAGAAAAGTAAAATCCAAGGTCTATTTCAAGGGGGGGAAAATAGGTTAAAGAAAATATAATAAAATACATGTGCTTAACGTAAAGAATCAAGTTCAGATAAATATATCACCTTTGCCTGATAACTTTAAATGTTCAATATACCAGATTCTTAGCTGAAGTGCCTTGTCTATAAACTTAGCAGTTCTGCTCATATGTTAAAGCTTAAGAAGAAATGAGACAATCTGCAATTTAGTTCTCAGTGGATTGTTCTTTCAAGTAAATCTCTAAGCCCAAAAGGGGCATACAGTTGACAATCAACCAAAACATGAGCAATATCTTTGGTGGCTGAAGAACTGCTTATACACATCCTCTCATGATGTGGCAAGTGATGGAAGTGCCCATATTTGGTCATGAAATCCAACAATTCAAATCTTGCTCTAGAATAGGCCTTCTTAGGAATTGCATCAAATTCATTGAAAGGTATTTTTTTGGTTTGGAAAGTGATTCTGTTCTTAGCCAACCAATTTAAAGATTTTTTTTTTCTTTTTGCCAATAATTTCATGTCGGTTTGGAGACTGATATCAAGGACACTGCTTAAAAATTTCCTTTGCCTTGGAGGCAGTCGAGAATAAATATAAGGTGGAAAACCCATACTGTAAAATAATCTTGGTAAAGTCAGTTTATCCAAGAAGTGGGCTGAATCATGTTCAACCAAACATATTTTGGGTAGCCATTGAATGGATCCTCTCCCAATAAATAAAACTGTGATTATTGAGTGGCTATGTATGAAGTGAATATCTGTTTCCACTCTGATCATGAAGGCTGACGTATTCTTGTCATTCCCACTTTAGATTTGGTTTATTGTCTTTAGTGAATTGAGAATGCAATAGGTATTTAGCTTTTGCAGATAGTTTTCTTAGGCCTATTTGAGACTGTGCCATTAACCTATCACTATATTAATATTTTATAAACATAGCAATAGCATTTAGACTTATGTACCATTTCACAGTGCTTTACAGCCCTCTGTAAGCGGTTTACAGAGTCAGCATATTGTCCCCAATAATCTGGGTCCTTATTTTACAAGTTGATGATATGTTTCTAATTTGTCATGGATCTTTGACATAAGAGTATTTGAAGCTTACAAGAATCTTAGAATGTCATTGACACAGATGTTAAAAAGCTTTGGAGTCCTGTTTAACCTCTTTAAATCAATGGGTGGAAGCCTGTTAAAGAGAAATGAAATCCAATCTGAAACTAAGGAGAAATTTCCTGACAGTGAGAACAATTAATCAATGCCTCCCAGAGTTGTGGGTGCTCCATCACTGGAGGTCCTCAAGAAGATTGGACAACCATTTGTCCAGGATACAATAAGATCCTCTGACTTGGGCAGGAGTTGGACTAAAAGACCTCCAAGATCCCTTCCAGCCCTGTGATTCTGTGAATCTTATGGGTAAGTATACTTTGAATTAGAGAACCATTTACATCAGTACATACTTTCAAGTGGATGTTGGACTAAAGGACCTTATTTAGGAGCAACAGTTTGGGTTCTTTGTTTCAGCTGGCCAATTTCTTCCATAGAATGTTTTTGTTTAGGGAATCAAAAGCTGTAATCAGATCTTGTAATGGTATGTGGGAATGACCTTGGATGACAGAGGGAAGAGATGCTGTCTAAAGCAGGGGTTCCCAATCGCCAGGCCACAGTCCATTACTGGACCTTGAGCCTTTTGGAACCGGGCTGCAGAAGTGGTGGGTGAGCGCGCGAACGCGCATACCCACTTGTGCAAGCAGTGGGCGAGTGTGTGTCATGCGTGCCACTTGAACAAATGGAACTACATGTGCTTGGCCACTGCTTGCATGGAGCCATTCCCTCCCCTCCCCTCTCCTCTCCTCCCCTCAACTTTTTACTTTTTCATAATAGTATAAACTAGCCATTTCTATAAAAACAAATCAATCTAATCAAAAAAACCTAAAATCCCCCCCACTTTTTTTTTAGTCATCAAGTTTTTGACACCTTGCTAAGCACTGGTGGTCCTTGAATATTGTCATGTCCTAAAAGTGGTACAATCTGTGAAAAGGCTGAAAAGCCCCGGACCAGATGACCCACAACTCTGTTGTTGTTGTTGTTGTTGTTGTTGTTGTGTGGGATTAGAACTCATGGTCTCCTGGTTTCTCACCTGGTGCCTTATACACTACACAAATTGGTTGTTTCCAGGGCACAATTTAAGGTGATTATCTTGACCTTGAAAGTCCTGAATCTTGCAGCAAATTATCTGGGCTTGCTTCTTCTACTATTAACCCGCCTGTTTATTTCGATCTGCAGAAGATATTCTTTGGGAAACTCCCTTATAACCAGAAGACCAGCTACCTGAAAAATGTAGAAGCTTTTTTTTTTCCTGTGTCCCCCCTACATTTTATGGAATGCAATTCCCAAGGAGTCCCATTATTTAGGAAACTTGTGAAATCCTATCCTTTTCACCTAGCATTTAATTAACTGAACTGATTGTAATGATACTGATTTTAATTTTGTCTTGCTTTTTATGTTGTATAATTTCCTCTAAGGTGGCTTGAGTGCCATATGAACAAACAGGTAGAATATAAATGTAATTAACAAATAAATTGAGCACTCATAAAGTTCAATTTTTTCTGTACCAATGGAATTCTTATTCTTGGTAAATTTGCTTCTAGGGAATCTTTTGCAAGCCAGATCCTGTTTGATTCTTTTGATCCACCTAAATTCGCAAAGCCATTAGCATTAGAAGACTGCAAATCACCTGTGCCAATAATATGCCCATAATAGCTATTTACAAAAGTTGCTAGAATAGGAAAATGTCAAATTAAGTATCCCAGAGTACGGAGAGGCATGGAATAAAGAATTGGAAGCTTTTGTTCATACATATTAATGTAAGGCTGTTTTCATATCTCATTTCCATAGATTTTAAATTACAATTAATTCAGTGAAAATTATTTTATACATTGGAGAACTATAAGCTTTTTAAGGAAAAAATAACGGGTTCAGGTGATTCAGGGATTCAGTGTTCAAAGACAATAATGGTTCTTATGTTGTGTTCCACTACTAATAACTAATTAAAGTTATATGCCACCTGGCTCACAGCTTCTCTGGGAGGTTTACAAATGGTTAAAAACATTTTAAAATGAGGAACAACAGAAAACACAAAAACAAAACAAAAGAGCAGAGATTACAGAGGGAGGGAGGGAGGGAGGGAGGGAGGGAGGGAGGGAAGGAAGGAAGGAAGGAAGGAAGGAAGGAAGGAAGGAAGGAAGGAAGGAAGGAAGGAAGGAAGGAAGGAAGGAAGGAAGGTCCTTTTCCAAGTCTTCAGGCCCCTTTGAAATGCCAATAGGTTGAATCTCGGAAGAAACTTTATTCCAAGATCAGGCACTGCTAAATAGAAGATGCACTTCCAGGGTCCCAATAAGTAGCATTATGCTATGTTATGCTGTGCTGTGTTATGCTATTATGCTGTGCTATTGCAGCTCCTTTTGGGGCAGAATTTATTTCATATGTTAATATTCATTCAGTTCTTTGTTACAGTCACTGTCCATATAACAGAAATATATACTGTGTAGTTTTATTCTCATAAAAATTATTTTATATTTGAAAATAATAATAATAATAATAATAATAATAATAATAATAATAATAATAATAATAATAATAATAATAATAATAATAATAATAATAATAATAATAATAATAATAATAATAATAATAATAAAATAATAATAAAAGGAAGGGACCTTGGAGGTCATCGAGTCCAACCCCCTGCTCAGGCAGGAAACCCTATACCATTTCGGACAAATGGCTGTCCAGTCTCTTCTTAAAAACTTCCAGTGTTGGAGCATTCACCGCTTCTGGAGGCAGGTTGTTCCACTGGTTAATTGTTCTAACTGTCAGGAAGTTTCTCCTCAGTTCCAGGTTGCTTCTCTCCTTGACTAGTTTCCATCCGTTGCTTCTTGTCCTGCCCTCAGGCGCCTTGGAGAATAGCTTGACTCCCTCTTCTTTGTGGCAGCCCCTGAGATATTGGAATACTGCTATCATGTCACCCCTCGTCCTTCTCTTCATTAAACTAGACATACCCAATTCCAGCAAACGTTCCTGATATGCTTTAGCCTCCAGTCCCCTAATCATCTTTGTTGCCCTTCTCTGCACTCTTTCTAGAGTCTCAACATCTCATTCTCATTCTCCTTAGTCAATAGTCTGAAGAGCTTTTTCTCTATGCATTTTGTTGCCAGTAATCCCAAATGGAAAATATTTTAGACATTGAGCTCTACAGTATTGTATATGCAAGCTTAGAGCTATAGGTGCTTTTGGTAAAATCGGATTTTAATTACCTGAACATCCAACAAATAGGGTGTCTCAAGCAATTTCCCAACTAGACGTCTAGAGGAGGAGGAGAAATTTCTCTTTATCGGCATGGACAAAGATACAAGAGAGACAATTATTCTTGACTTAATGCTAACCACTGTCCTAAGACAACATGGCAATATTAAGAATAGAGGCAAAGTGGCCGTAAAGTGCTTAAGTTCTCAATTCTTAAGAAAATTAAAGCTGAATGTCAACTAAAATATATATTAGTCTTTAAGTAAATTTTTTTTAATAAATTAAAGCCAATGCTAAGTAGATTTAATGTCAGGAGTAGTTTGGGGAGAAGCACAAGATAGCTAATAATTTGTAACAAGTTCTAAAATTGCAAATAATTCCAGTAATGAAGAAGAATAACACAGCAAAAGAAATCAGTCTGGTTATACAATATCAGTGTGATAATCTCACAATGAAAATGGATTCATACAAAAAAAAAATTGAATCACCAAGAAAGAGTACAGATAGTAGAGTTGGAAAGACTACAGGATAAGCGTATGTAAGCTAAGGATGCTAATACTAAGGATGCTAATACTAATCAAAATACTGCTCATTGACAATATGCTAATGAATAATTTGACAAAAAGGTAGTTCTATTCAACTGTAATTTGACTTTATCCTTCTACGAAAATCAGGTTGTCCAAAAAGAATTTCAGCTTGAGGTTAACAGAGAAATGGCCAATGAATAACTTTTTACCTTGAAGAAGTTTCAATCTTTAAATAAAGGTTTTTAAAAACCTAGACAGAAAGGAACTGCTGATGGCCCAACTGAATATTTATTCATCTCCCGTGAGATAGTCTGGAGAATGTGAGGTGACAAAAGATTGCAGGAGAAATAGAGAAAAGGGAACTTGGCCAGACTAACACCAATATTTGGAAGATGCAAAAGCAGATCAGGAAGTAACTGCTCTGTAAAGAACTTGAAAACATGCTGGGATACTAGAAGTCACCATGTAAGTGCAAAAAGAAGTCTTTCCAACCTACCTTTGTCTCATTTCTTGATTATGACAATGTTAAGGACACAATATATCTTACTTTCAGAAAAACATTTGTTATAACTCATTATATTCTGGTTACCAAGATATGACTATTATATGAAAGTCATGTAAAAATGCTAATCAATGGTTTCACCTCAAACTGTGGTGAGGAATGAAGTGTGATGCTGTATAGTCTTCAGCATTTTAATTAATAATTTGAATGATGTAATATAGAAAATGTTTGTCAAAGCTGCATGAAACTGAATAATTAACACCCTGGAAAATATCTGGGGGGGGAAATCAATTATCTCCATAATTTAGAGAAATAGGTTAAAAATAAAAGGAAATTTAACCAATATAAATCAAGGTTATTATCTTATGAAAATTAAATCAAATCCATAAATATAATAGGGGGGGATCTCTCAGTAGCACTAATACCTGTGACTACTTCATCTGGAATATTAGATGGTTGAAAGATGAATATAAATTAGCCTAGAGACATAATTATGGAAAAGATCAATGCAATTTTAGGCTGCATGATAGGCATTTATTGTAATTTCTAAATCATTGGAATAGTTAAAACTATTCTGCATTTTTCACTCTTATATTTGAATAGTTTGTCTAGATTTGGACAGCATATTCTAAAACAATTCTACAAATATTCTTTGACAAAAGGTGAGGCATCAAGGAGAACCAGGGATTAAAAATAGTCAATCAGAGGAAAACAGTCCCTGCAGAGGAAAGAAACTAGGTATATTTTGCTTTGGAAAGAAAAAAACTGAGCAAAGATATAGAAGCCCTTTTCAAATATGAGGGATATCACATAGAAGAAAGTCATGACTTCCGGTTTGCCATTGCGGCGCCTGCGGATGCATGACGATGAGCTCCATCTTCTGCGTCCGATTTCAACCTGCTGGGGGACCCTGGAAAGGGTCAAACGTCGCCCTGTAGGGGCGATGAGCAAGGAGGGGACCCCCGCTTGATTGCGGGAGGGCAGTAGCCCTTCCGCTTGATCCAGGGCAGCCCTCCAAACCGGCAGGGGAAAGACCGGCCATAGCAATATGGCTCGTCATTAAGCTGCTGACAGCCGAAGTCAAAATTACTACCTAGCACCTTTAAAGCAACACGGATGAAACTGGGTGAGATCTGATCTTCTCTTTAAGACTTTAAATATCTTTTCCTGCAAAAGCTGCCTAAAGTATTTTTCCCTCTATGAGGAGAGAGGGAAGGGAATCTCCACCCCACCCTCTAAGAACAGCGGCAACTGACTACCTAGGGGAAACAAAGCAATTATAAAAACAACTTTAATCTAATTGGATGCATATACTTTTGAAATTGGGGGACTAAAAGTTTTCCTATTCTTACTGGAGACGTTGGTTTTTATCTAAAAAGAAAAAAAATAAACTTTGAAAAACTATTATAAAAATTTGGGACTTAAAAAGTTTTAAATGGCATCAGTGACATCTTGTGGCGAAGTATGGTTTTACAACTTGTTATTGACTAAAAGAGACTTGGCTTGAAGCCCAGAACCTAGAAAAAAACTCTTTTGTCTTTGACAGATACCACCTGTAAAACACTCAGCTGTAAAGAAGGATGTTCAGGGCGGCATATCTGGCCTGTTTGAACTATGAAAGTAAACCTTTACTGATTTGTAAAGTTATATGTGGGAAATTGTTTTCCTACTTCTTTACAAGAGAAGCATTTGTTATTACACGAGATGATGGAATACTTTGGACTATAAATTCTTACTTGGCAAACAATTTCCACTATAAAGACTACCTACCACACGTGAAATAGATGTCCCATACCTAGTTATAAAAAACTATTTTTAACATTTGATTTTAAAATCTTCAACTTAATACATTATCAAGAGAATATGGATGAAGATCAGGAAAAAATCTTTTCTATGTTAAAATCAATACACAAAACCATTCTTTTAGTGTGTAACAAAATAAGAGGCAACATAAAGGAACAAGATGCCAGCTTAGATATACAAACCCAGATCCTGACTACAACCAAAGAATTAACAGTGCAGAAAGTAACAGGAATAGTGGAACAACTAAATACTAAGACAGAAGACCCAATTGACCAACAGATCCAGCCAATGGGAAAATCAGAAAAGGGAGTGACAACATTGAAAATGGAAAAGACTTTTTACATAAACCAGAAGAAATTTGAGGGAAAGGAAGAAGAACAGATTGAATGGAAGATAAACTTATCAGGACAATTGTGGGAACCTGGATAATAGGGAGGCGATTACATGAATACAATTGGGCTAGTTCTTCCAAAAAAAACTGTAATTAAATGATCTTTCTTATTTCAAATAATACATATAATAACAGAGGGAAAACTGTTGGAGGATTCAAAAGTACTGACATGGAAGGTTAGTTGGCAAAGGAAGAAAGCCAGAGTAAGGCTGAAAGAAACTAGGGTTTTGATTTATTAGAGAGGATTTCATACTACTGATTAGAGGGTTGAATATGGATATTTTTTAGAAAATAAAGTAACATTATAATTGAATAGGTAAGATGTGTAATAAGATCAATAGACTTTTGGTTTAATATGGTGGAAAATAGATAACTTTTAGAAAATAGAATAAGATTATATACAAATAGATAAGATGTGTATTTAGAATATTAAATTTTGTTATAAAAAGGGGGAAATGTAGAAGTTGAGATAAGGGAAACTCTAGTCACCTAAAGCTTGGAAATTAAAATATACCAAATGTTAATTTGAATATTGATGGGAAATTAAAGCCTGGGAAAAAAGCAATAACAGGACATTGATTGTATATAAGGATTGAATGCAAACACAATTAAGATATGTATAAGCTAAAAACTATTGATAAATGTAACAAAAATGGTTTTACTTAGTTGATAATAATAAGAACTATATTAGCCCAATAGGAGATAGTAGATATTAAGGGAAAAAGAGAGGAAATATCTGATGTTGTAACTTGAGATTTGTGCTAAAGATTTATGTATTTTATTGAATTATTGATTACCCAGTCACCACATTGCTTTTTAAATGTTTAATTGTAAAATTAGAAAACTAATAAAATATTATAACAAAAAAAGAAGAAAGCCATGACTTGTTCTCTAAAAGCTACTAATTTTATCTCACTATTAAAATTTGCCACACTTAACAGAATAAAATGTCTAATATTAATATTTTGTTTCTACATGGAAACATGGAACAAAGAAGTTTGTTCCTTCACTTAAGCTCCAAGTGGGATCCAAAACTTTTCAGGGGAAGTTTAATGAATGTCAAAGGAAATGAAACTGAATATTGGAATGAGCTAGTTTCCAACCTGAGCTTCCTTCAGTTGAACTGCAGAACTGCAGAGTTATTACTTTTCTTTTTACAGCTACATTTATATTTCTTGGCTTAATCCACACAGATGCTTGAAGGCAAAGGCCAGCAGACAGAGATTCAAGGATACCATTCTCTGAATAAGCTAGTCTAATTGCAGATACAGAAAAGCTGTAAGTACTAATGATAAGCCTCAAGAAACACATCTCTGTCCCCAGATCTTCCTAGTCCTCACAATATCTTGCTCTTGAAGGTCACGATCCTGGAGTTCTCCTTGTGTTTACTTCCAAACATCAACACTACAAGATAGATTGGTCAGAGAGAGAGAGAGAGCAATTCATTTAAAAGCACTCATTCAGATCCATGGCTGTGTACTGTCTTGGACCAAGTCTCAATGATCCCAGCCCGACACACCTTAAACCAGGGGTGTCAAACTGCCGGCCCACGGGCCAGATGCATCATAGCAAAACCGTGCCCACCCCATTGCCGGCAATGGCGAAAAAGTCACGATACATCGTGACACGTCACGTGACATTGCGAGTTTGACACCCCTGCCTTAAACACTGGTGCTGTGACACCCTAATATAAATTATTGTGCTTAAACGCACATACACACAGCCTAGTAAACTCAATGGTTTTCCTGGAATGGATTTTAAAAA
Organism: Azemiops feae; assembly: GCA_023970755.1. Taxonomy (NCBI): domain Eukaryota; kingdom Metazoa; phylum Chordata; class Lepidosauria; order Squamata; family Viperidae; genus Azemiops; species Azemiops feae. Next base: position 218,148 of record JALGBA010003861.1, on the reverse strand, counting down.
CAATTGAGCTTGGGTGTGCATATCTTTCAGGTTTTGTTTGATCAAATCAATTGCTTGGTTATGTGACTATCTTCATCTGCCAACTTGTCTAGGCAGAGCAGTCAAGATCCTTCAACAGGTTGAAGGACATATTCTCCCATCAATGTCCTTATTGAGACTTCAATAAGCATCATTCTACAAACCTCTGTATGGATGAATCTATTTAACTGACTCCCTTTCTATTGTTAAACTACATAATAGAGAAAACTGCATTCACTTAAAACTAGAAATCGACTGACCTCTACACATATTTACATGTTTTCAACCTTCACCCAGAACACATTAGAAACCCATTGTTTGCCTAACTTTCCAATACAACAGACTCAGCAAACAGAGAGATAACTAAAGAATTTAAACCCAACATTTCACTTCAACCAGTGAAACAAAACAAAACAAACAAAGGCCAAACAGCTCCCCAGGAACAAAATACTCCAAAATAGAGCCAAGGAGAAAACAAACTTTTTCCAACTCTCATTTTGCTAAATAATGTATCATTAGAGTTTTCATCCTACTATGGACAATGGCAATCCCCTTTTGCATGCTCAATGGAAGGCCTACACTCATTTCACCATCCAACTTAGAACACTTACTTACTGGACAGTAATAGATCTTTCTAGAGTACTATTCATTGACAGGCTAACTCTGCAGAGACTGAGAGGAAGGAAGGGAGGGAGGGAGGGAGGGAGGGAGGAAGGAAGGAAGGAAGGAAGGAAGGAAGGAAGGAAGGAAGGAAGGAAGGAAGGAAGGAAGGAAGGAAGGAAGGAAGGAAGGAAGGAAGGATTCTAAGAATTAGTTCTGTTTATAATTATCCAGTTTGAAATACAACTTCCATAAAAAATTAACTTTTTGACTTGGGGATAGAAGCCTGGATTTTAGATTTATTAAATCCACAGTAGAGGAAATGCCTGTCTTAACCAAGAATGTCTCACATGCAAAGCTGGTTCAACTACCTCTTCAACATGGACATACTGAAGTCCCAATACACAAATTGCCTCTAAGGAAAACAGCACTGAAGGCTAAGTCCATACATGGAATAAAATGTTGTTCACTGCAGCCTTAAGCCAAGGAATGTTATTTAAGGCATGATAAACTTGAGGCAAAACAGAGCAGTCAAATGCAAACAATTAAGCACATTTTATTCAATGTCAAATTAAAACAGAGTTCAAATAAACAAAAAAAAGGGCAGTTCTACCATTCCTACAAATATAAGATCTTCCTTTGATCTTGGATATTGGATCTTTACCCAAGAAGGTTCCCAAGCAGCAGAAATGTTCTCTCCAGAAATGGTTAGAAAAGAAAAAGAACTGAGAGGTCAATTAAAGAGGATGGAGAGTGTCTGTGCATGCATAGTTGGGACAGGGATGTATTTTATTTATATTTTACAGCATTTATTTATTCCCTCTGGCAAGACAGCTGAGGAGGTTATTGCACTTTAAGGTCAAATGATTATTATTTTATTGTCCTACACTGAGCCAAAAGACTCAATCAACAAGTGAAGGGTGGGCCATTCCCACAGCTCTTCCAAACAAGGTAATTTTGCCTTTTGGAATTTTAAGGGGAAAGACAGGCCTATTAAGATTCACATTTAAACTGCTCCAACAGTTTAAGACCCTAAAACAGGCATGGGGAGTGAGTTAGGGTGAATTTGACCTGGCTGCCCTAAAAGCAGGTTGTAATCCTGGCTCTGCCAATGGCAGTCTCATGATGTCACAAGCCATATAGCCCATGGCCCTCAGAAGGCAGTAAAAAGGGACTTCCGGTTTGCCATCGCGGATGCTGCGAACGCTGGAAGGTGAGCTCCGTCTTCTGCATTTGGTTTTGTTCCGCTGGGGGACCCTGGAAAGGGTTGAAAGTCGCCCTGTAGGAGCGACGAGCAAGGAGGCGACTCCTGCTTGATCACGGGAAGGTGGCAGCCCTTCCGCTCGATCCGGGGCAGCCCTCCAAACCGGCTGATTTTAAAGTCCTCAACTTAACACATTATTAAAAGAATATGGATGAAGACCAGGAAAAGATCCTTTCCATGTTGAAAGCAATACATGAAACCATTCTTTCAACTTGTGATAAAATAAGACCTAACATAAAAGAACAAAATGCCAACTTTGACTACAACCAAAGAACTAACAACGCAGAAGATAACAGAAGAAGTGGAACAATCAAATATTAAGACAGAAGACTCAATTGACCAACAAATACAGTTAATGGAAAATCCAGAAAAGGGAGTGGCAACACTGAAAATGGAAAATACTTTCTATATAAATCAGAAGAAATTTGAGAAAGAAGAAGAACAGATTTAATGGAAGATAAACATATCAGGGCAATCATGGGGAATTGGAATAATAGGGAGACAATTTAATAAATACAAATGGGCTAGCCCTTCCAAAAAAATGGCAATTAAATGGTCTCCTTTATTTCAAATAACATATATAATAATAGAGGGAGATCTATTTGACGATCTAAAAGCACTGATATGGAAGGCTAGTTGGCAAAGAAAGCCAAAATAAGGCTGAAGAAAATTGGGGATTTGATTTATTAGAGGGGATTTTATATTATTAATTAGAGGGTTAAAGGGAGAAGTTGAGATTAGGGGAATTTTGGTGATTAGATTTAAAATATTTGGAAATTAATTGAAAATAAGGATTTTATCTGTTTAATATTTAAAAATTAGACCTAAAAGGAAAAAAAATAATTATTATGAATATGTTTGATTTACTAACCCAGGCAATATATATAATGGTTTTGATTTATTAAAGGGGATATTGTATTATTAAGTAGATGATTTAATATGGTGGGAAATAGATAACTTTTAGGAAATAGAACCTAAAAGTTATCTATTTCCCACCATATTAAACTTTTAGGAAATAGAACGGGGACGACAGAGAATGAGGTGGCTGGATGGAGTCACTGAAGCAGTAGGCGTGAGCTTAAATGGACTTCAGAAGATGGTAGAGGACAGGAAGGCCTGGAGGAACGTTGTCCATGGGGTCGCGATGGGTCGGACACAACTTCGCAACTAACAACAACAGGAAATAGAACAAGATTATATTCAAATAGATAAAATGTGTATTTTGGATATTAGATTCTGTTATGAATTGAGATAAGGGAAATCTTGGTTACCTAAAGCCTGAAAATTATAAATATCAAAGGTTAAATTGGAATATTGATGGGAAACTAAAAATTGGGGGAAAATTAGTAACAGGATATGGATTGTTTATGAAGATTGAATGTAAAAAGTAATTAAGATATGTATAAGCTAAAAATTTATTGATAAATGTAATAATGATGTTTTTACTGAGTTGATATAATAAGAACTGTATTAGCTTAAATACGAGACAGTAGATGTTAAGGGAAAAAGAGAGGAAATATTTGATGTTGTAACTTGAGATTTGTACTAAAGATTTTGTTATCGAACTATTGATTAACCCAGCCACCACATTGCTTTTTAAATACTTAAATGTAAAATTGGAAAATAAAATATTATTTTTAAAAAAGGCAGTAAAAAGGGTAGAATTGCTTCTTCCAAATTATTTGATGCAGTACAGAGTGGCTTCAGAACAGAACAGAATTACAGAGTTGGGAGGGACTTTGGAGGTCTTCTAGTCCAACCCCTGTTCAAGCAACAGACCCTATACCATTTCAGACAAATGGCTGTCCAATCTCTTCCTAAAAGCCTCCAGTGATGGAGCACCCACAACTTCTGAAGGCAAGCTGTTCCACTAGTTGTTATCACTATCAGGAAAATTCTCCTTAGTTCTAGGTTGCTTCTCTCTTGATTAGTTTCCATCCATTGCTTCGGGTGCTTTGGAAAATAGGTTGACACCCCCCCCCTCTTCTTTGTGGCAGCCCCTCAAATATTGGAAACTGCTATCAAGTCATGCCTAGTCCTTCTTTTCACTAGACTAGCCATATCCAATTCCTACAACCGTTCTTCATGTTTTGGCCCCAGCCCCCTAATCATCTTTGTTGTCCTTCTCTGCACTCTTTCTAGAGTCTCAATATCTTTTTTATGTTGTGGTGACCAAAAGTAGATGCAATATTCCAAGTGTGGTCTTATCAAGGCATTATAAAGTGGTACTAACACTTCATGGGATCTTGATACTATACCTCTGTTAATGCAGCCTAGAATTGTATTGGCATTTTTGGCAGCTGCGGTACTCTCCTGGTTCATATTTAACTGATTGTCCACTAGGACTCCAAGATCCCTCTCGCAGATACTGCTATTGAGCCAATTTCCACCTATTCTGTACCTGTGCACTTGGTTTTCCTTGCCGAAGTTTAAGACCTTACGCTTACAGTGTTTAAGTCTGTCGAGATCCTACTGGATCTTGAGCCTATCTTCTGGGGTATTGGCTATTCCTGCCAGCTCAGTGTCATCTGCAAATCTGATGAGTTCCCTTTCTATTCCCTCATCTAAATTCTTTATGAAGATATTGAAGAGTACTCAGCCTAAGACAGAACCAGTGCTTACTTCCCTCCATGTTGATATAGCTACATTAAGGAATACATGTTGAGTCTGGTTTATCAGTCAGTTACAAATCCATCTGGTGGTGATGCTGTCTATCCCACATTTTTCTAGCTTACCAAGAAGTAGGTTGTGGTCTACTTTGTCAAATGCCTTACTGAAATCCAAGTATACTATGTCCATAGCATTTTGCTGGTCCATTAGAAGACAAGTCACAGTGACTACTGCTAACTTTGATGGTGCAAAAACGATGAAATGGATAGTATGATGTTATCACGCAAGCCCATCCATGTACAGTTGTGTCTTAATGTCAGAAGGAAGGATACAGGTCACATGGTTTATGTCATGTGTTTGCCACATGTTTCAACATTTGCCCCTCTTCAGACACCACATGGAAAGAACTGAGTTTTCACCAATGTTTTTTAAAATAATTGGAGTTGAAACTTGGGCTACTCAAGGCCTCTTACATGAGAATACAACATTCAAGACAAGAAATAAGCTGGTATGAAGAATTTCCTTTATAAGCAAATAAAAGAAAAAGAAACCATATGTACTCAACAGGGTCTCTCTAATTTTCTTCTTTTCCCACTTGTAGTCTATTTCTCTGCTAACACAAGAGACTTTGTTTGTCTAATCTTGAATACTGAACTGGATGATTTCCAATTTTTCTAGCTACTTCCATGCTTAGTGTTCATACAAAGCACTCAACAAGTTGTAACATACTATGCCATTATTTGGTTTCCTGGACTATTTTCAAAAGACCACATGAGATTCATTTAATGTCCTATCTAAAGTTGCATTTATATTTTCACCAATCCAAAATTCCCCCGTGTTAAAAGACATATCAGATAATAAACAAATTGAGTGGAAAAAATGCACTGGATTAAGAGCATAAAAGAGTGCTTGTTTTTGTCTGAGAGTATTAAGCAATATAAGCCATTCAACATCATTTCCAAATATACCTTAGGGTCTCTTGCTTGGATGGGGGTTGGACTGGAGGACCTCTGGGGTCCCTTTCAACTCTATTATTCTCTTCTGTTATTCTGTTATTCTTTCTATGATTGTGTGTATTCATCCTATCAAGCCCAAAGAAAGTCTGGAATGGTATAGGACAGGGGTCTTCAAACCTGGCCCTTTTATGACTTGTGGACTTCAACTCCCAGAATTCCTTAGCCAGGCACGCTGGCTGAGGAATTCTGGGAGTTGAAGTCCACAAGTCATAAAAGGGCCAAGTTTGAAGACCCCTGATTTAACCCATTCAAAGATGTCACTGTAAGATTGCCTATTGAGGGAGGCTAACAAAAAAGCATGAAATACATGGCAACTATTTCTAAGTTCAAAAAAATTGTTAAATTAATTCTTTTCATTGTCATGGTAGGAGTAGAGTTACACAACAAGCTGCCACATCAAAGCAAGGAGAAATCCTTCATTAGAGACCATTACCTTAAAAGGGTATCCTCCATTTGCCACTTTCTCTGTTATCTGCCCAAAACTTCAGAGAAGTTTAGCACTGGAGTATTTTCAGTCTGGAAAGATTAGTATTTTATCACAGTTCTATTTCAAATTTGAGAGATTCATTTCTCTGTCCTCTTCTACTACAAATCAAGACCCTGAAATTTGGGGATGTTGGACACAAAGGGAGACTCATGTGTTTGTCATGTCTCCCTTATACATTTGCAAATTGTACTGACTCAGGTAAGCAAAATATAACTTTAAGTCATCCAATTATTTTAAGTTATTTTAAAACAAAAATGCCCAGTTAATGACTACGCTCCAATGACAGCCCAGTCATTTGGTTGAGAACTTAAATAAACATCAACACCTTTTAGTTTTAAGAGGGAAAAAGTAAGTTTTACAACCAATTCCCCATCCCACCCAGGAGTTCTACTTGGATCTGCTTAACCAAAGATTTAATAAGATCAAAATCCTCTTCTCTCCTTTAAGATGATAATTACTTATTCAGAGGGAAGCATACTCTCCTTCTTGGACACGGTCAAGTAGTAAATAGGTAGTCATTTGCTGGAGACACTTTAAACTGGGCCTTAATTGAGTAGGGGGCTGGAGTGGCCCCTTCTACCTCTTTGATACTATGAATGTTTTCCAGCAGATGAGAAAGTCTTTTCGATATTTTGGATAAAAAGTACAGAGAGAAATACTCCTGCAGTTTCTATATGTAGCTGCAATAACAGCAAAACCCAGGGCCAGTTAAATCAGTGGTAACCAGTTTAAAAGCTTTAGAGCCAAATCCATTGTGCTTTTTAAAAGAAAGGATTGCTCCACTGATTTTGCTTGTTGTTTAGGCTGCGGTCTAATGGACCCTGATTTGGGAATAAGCTAATGACTGGAAACAAAGTGGATAGAATTGAATCTTCCTACTTTCTGAACTGTGTCCGTTAATAGAATTAAGTGGGGAAATTCTGGCTTCCTCCTGCACAAGGAAGGGCAGAAGCAAAACTCCTACCATACAAGTAAATATTAACTTTCCCTGAGAGGGAGATTTACTTCTGAGTAAGCTACATAATGCAGCTCATGGCTTGGCTTCAGATTATCTTCAGAACTGGCTGTTCTGACTACCACCCAATCAGAAGAACTTGTTCTGCATTCCCACCCCACTTCTGCACTTAGCCAATTTGTGATCACTGTTTTTCAGTAAACACTAAGTCCAGCAGCAGGGATTTATTTTTTTAATCCCCAAACGGCAGGGAGGAATCATGAGTTATGGTCCAAAGTAGCTACAGGCAAGTATGTGCATCAGATCTGAACAGATTCATACTGGATTATGTGATAGATTTAGGAGATGCCCAAATCATGAGTTCAAGTCCCACCTTAGCCATGAAAGCCGGCTGGGTGACTTTGGGCGAATCACTTTCTCTCAGTCCAACCCACCTCACAGGGTTGTTGTGGTAGGGAAAAGGGAAAGAGGAAGGTGTGTTAGGTATGTTCGCTGCCTTAAGTTATCAGTAAAAATAATAAAGGCGGGATACGAATAAATAAATAAACTATCCCACACTCCCCAAAAAAATCAGAGAAAGGGGAGGACAACTTCTCACACAAGAAATAAACTGTATGTGGCAACATTGCTCTAGAGTCTAGCACATATTTTCACAATAGGAAACAACCAGATCTGGTAGAGAAGCATAAAATAATTCTGGGAATGATTTTGTTTTTGTAGGCTTGATGATAAACCATTTCAGCGTATAAACAAAAACAAAAGTTAAATAGACATGCAGACAGATATTTCACAGATTCTCTTTTAATATATGTATCATTGCAACTACAGGAACAATTTTAAATGCATCTAGTGATTTTTCACATGTATTATTAATATTCGTGGTTTTGTTTTCTGAACCCAGATGCAGGAGCTTAGGTTGGGCTGCTATTGTGTTGGTGCACAACACAAAAACAAATTCAATGTTATAAAACAGTTAAAACCTCAGAACTATGAAAAGGAAATGGAGCTAATAAAAAATGGAATATCTGTATCAGAAACAGAATTAAACAAAGTATATTTTTGCCGTTGTTTATCAAGAACTGCTAAACTTTTAAAGGTAATATAATAGAACAAGAAAGTGAAAAGGGGACAGACTTTCCACATATGCATATTATACACATGGATACACAGAGGTAACACACTGCAAAGACAAAATCCACCACACACACAGTGGAAGGAAAAGGACTCAGCTGCAGTACACAAATCCTGAGAACTGGGAGACATGCCTTAAAAAGAAAAGGAGGGAATGGGGGAGCAATTGGGGGGGGGGAAGACAGACACAGAGCGGAAAGGAGAGGAGTCTTTATGTGGACAGAGGCTGTTCCCAGCCCCAAACTGCCCACTTTGCTCAACTGTTCTGACTGAAAGCAGAATGAAAATGTTAAAGTTATTTTCTGCTACTGCTAGCCAAGCTTTCTTGGATTAAAGCCCCTATTTAATTGGAGAGATTCCAAGTCAGTCTGAGGCAAAGTTGCCTCAACATGGAGTTTCTCTGTATTATAGAAAAAGTCCTCTGAGGTGAGCTGATGACTCTCCATGGATAGCTCCAGGAAGACTTCTTTATATTATATACAAATGTATTTCCACTTGCCTTCTTCCAGGGATTTTTTCCCCATTTGCCTGCCCATTCTACGACCACGTAGAGACCCTGCGGTCTCTCAGTATCAACCACATCTGGCCCAGCTTCATTTGTAACCAAATCAGACAAGGGCAAGGCAGGGCTAGATCAAAAGAAGGGAGCTTGCTCAAAGGTCCTGATCAGGGGTCTTCAAACCTGGCCCTTTTATGACTTGTGGACTTCAACTCCCAGAATTCCTCAGCCAGGCACGCGTGCCTGGCTGAGGAATTCTGGGAGTTGAAGTCCACAAGTCATAAAAGGGCCAGGTTTGAAGACCCCTGGTCCTGATGCTGCAAGCTAGAAGAGGCAGTGATGACAGAGAAAAAGCCTGCCTTTCATTGTCCCTTTACAACAGCTACGTTCTCTGTCTTTACTGCTGAGAAAGGGGGAGACTGTCCCCCTTCCCTCCAGAGCAAGGAGGATGAAACACCAGCTCACTTAATGACAGCAGCAGCCAACCAGCTCATGGAATGGCTACCGGCCAAGTCACCCCCCAGCTGAGAGGCTGTAAGAGCTACCTCTTTCCTTCCCTGCGGAAAACAGCTTGGCCTGCCTATGTCAGCCTTTAGCCTGGAAAATATCACTTTCGCCTGTGCCCTAGAAACAGCCATCTGCTCCTGGCCATGACTTATTCTACTTCAAGGCTGTCGCTTCCCCTGCTATTTCAGCCAGAAAACAATACTCCTCAAAGGGCAGAAGGCAGTAGTAGGCCCACTCCCATTTTTTTTCCCTCTCCATTTTGTTTGTTGGGCTGGTCTCCTACATCTCCACGTGGCCCAGCTGAGTTACACCTCGGCAAAGAAGTTCCCATTCCCATCTTGGGGTACCCAAGATGGAGGAAATGAATGCAAGGAGCAAAGGGAACTAACTCCAAGCAGATCCCAAGAGACCACCTCAGAACAGTTGGTTTGAAGACAGAACAAGTCCCCCAATCGTTCCCAGTTGCGTTTCCAACAAGAACACACCCTCTGCCTTTGAAACAGGTATGAGAATAAACTCCGTCCATCTGCCTTCCCCTATTTTTACAGGCAGTTTAAAAACTAATTCCCCACCTCTATAAAACCCATCTCCTCCCACCTTTAAAATATATTTAAGAATAGATCCTTTCTCTGCTCCCAAAGAAGAGGGTGGGAGTTCTGACCTGCCCCCCCCAAGGGTCTCAGTTCTCCAAAAGAGTCTCCTCTCCATAAATCAATCAGGATATTGCTTCAGCTGGCTAAGGTATACAGACTTACCACCATTATTAGCTCTGTCTTCTCCCCCAAAGATCCTCTTCATTAAGGCTCAGAATCTGCCACTGGTGGAGAATGTAGCCAGATTAAGGAGATGGCAAAATGAGACCATACAATAGAATGACAGAAATGGTTGTACTGATTGCTGGAAGACTACTAAGCCTAAGGGTAAGATGATAACCTCTGTCTGTAAAATCTTGGAAGCAGCAAAGCTGGCTACCGAGGTCTACTGGGGATGCTGCTTCTGTACTCTGCACTGGGCAGGGCAGAGCCTTCTCAGTGGCAGCACCCCAACACGAAACCCTTCTCTAAGAGAACTCCCGCTAACTTCCAGGTTGGCTTCTTTTAAGCAAGCTGAAGACGCGCTTGCTCACCCTATAATTAGACCAAAACCAAACTATCTCCTACTTTTTATATAGGAATTCTGTCTTACTCAGTATCAGTAGTTGAACTATTGATTGTTTTAGCAATAGCAACAGCACTTAGACTTATATACTGCTTCACAATGCTTTACAGCTGTCTCTAAGCATTTTACAGAGTCAGCATATTTTCCCCAACAATCTGTGTCCTCATTTTACCAATCTCGGAAGGATGGAAGGCTGAGTCAACCTTGAGCTGGTGAGAATCAAACTGCCGAACTGCTGGCAGTCGGCAGTCAGCAGAATTAGCCTGCAATACTGCATTCCAACCACTGTGCCACCTTGGCTCTTTTTAACTGTTTTTTTTTTTTTGCAATAAAACTGTACAAAAATACATAACGACTCTATGAAATATGTCCTGGCAAATAAAAGATAAATCAGCAATTCTCGCTGGCTTGGCTTTACTTTCAGAATTGGTTTCCTAAAAGTCTTTTATGTCATAAGGATTAACACCAGACAACCAAACAAGCAGAAAACAACAGCCTAATCAAGAAAACAACACTCCCATCAAAACTGACAGGGCAAGCTACTATATATAAACACAGAGCAAACTCCCTTCTAAAATTACACAGGTATAGAATAGGTGGAACTTGGCTCAATAGCAAGATGGCTTGGAGTCCTAATGGACAACCACTTAATTATGAGCCAGCAATTTGCTGCAGCTGCTAAAAAAGCCAATCCAGTCCTAGGTTGCATTAACACAGGGATAGAATCAAGATCACGTGAAGTGTTAGTACCACATTATAATGCCTTGGTAAGACCACATTTGGAATATTGCATCCAGTTTTGGTCACCACAATATAAAAAAGATGTTGAGACTCTAGAAAGAGTGCAGAGAAGAGCAACAGAGATGATTAGGGGGCTGAAACATATGAAGAACAGCTGCAGGAATTGGGTATGCTTACTTTAGTGAAAAGAAGGACTGGGGATGACATGATAGCAGTGTTCCAATATTTGAGGGGCTGCCACAAAGAAAAGGAGTTAGCCTATTCTCCAAAGCATCTGAAGGTAGGACAAGAAGCAATAGATGGAAACTAATCAAGGAAAGAAGCAACCTAGAATGAAGGAGGAATTTCTTGACAGTGAGAACAATTAACCAGTGGAACAGCTTGCCTCCAGAAGTTGTGGGTACTCCATTACTGAAAGTTTTTAAGAAGACACTGGACAGCCATTTGCCTGAAATGGTATAGGGTCTCTTGCTTGGGTGGGGGGTTGGACTGGAGGACCTCTGGGGTCCCTTTCAACTGTATTATTCTCTTCTGTTATTCTTTCTATGATTGTGTGTATTCATCCTATCAAGCCCAAAGAAAGTCTGGAATGGTATAGGACAGGGGTCTTCAAACCTGGCCCTTTTATGACTTGTGGACTTCAACTCCCAGAATTCTGGGAGTTGAAGTCCACAAGTCATAAAAGGGCCAAGTTTGAAGACCCCTGTTGTATAGAATCTTCTGCCGCGGGCAGGGATTTGGACTGGAAGACCCCCCCAAGTTCCCTTTCAGGTTTATTCTATGTTCTATGTTCTAATACTGAAGATGTTATCTAGTCTGGTAATGAAAGGTTTGCAAGCAAACAGCCAAACTCGCAGAGCACCAGATCTCCACAGTTCAACCCTGAACTACACATATTTTCTTCTACTGATAGAACAGATAGAACCAAGTATCTCCTGCTGCTCTATCACTATCCTGTAACGGCTAGCTCAGAAAAGCGATTGGACAATCAGGCCCATCAGGACAGGAGTAGGTTTATCTTTGCAAAAGACTCCAGAGAAAATCCTTTAATCTGGCAGCTCCAACCACCATTCATTTTTCTAATCCTCCCTTCCATATAAACGTGTACCAAGTGCTGAACCGCAATTAATATCAATGCAAGTAGCATTAGCAATTACAACTGGGACTTGCAACTTGGTAGTTAAGCGAGGTAGTTGCTAATTGAAACCATTACTATGCTTTATGATCTTACTTCAGCTTTCCTTTTTTTTATATAGACCGTAAATGTAAAGGACTGTTCACAAAGTTTCTTTTTTAATCATTGTCATAACTGCAAATAGTGGGTATATGAGGCAATCACTAAGCTATAACTATTTCTTTAAGAACGGAGAGAGATTCAGATTCCTTCTTTGTGAGAAACAGATGCAAATGTCCATCTATTTCCACACCATTTTAATACCTGGTTGTATCTTAGGACACACCTGTGCCATCTGGGTACTTTAAAACTATAACTCTACAAATGCTCAGGAAACATGGTCTTGGTAGTGCTGGCTGTATTTTCTGAGAGTTGCAGTCTTAATGTGGGTGTATAAATGCATCTATACCCGATATGGGTTTGTTTTCCTGGTAAGAAGCATCATATTTTGCCCTCTCCTTTGTCAGTCAGAAGATAGAATCAGAAAATTGGTGAGTGTTGAAATTTACTTTGTGATGGAAAAGTTCTTAATACAGTACTTGACAAATTCCAAGAGGTTGTAACAAAAGTGTTGTTTAATGCTAATTTTTAACAAGATTAACTAACTAGGCTATCAAAAATGACTTTTGTTATAAAAAAAAAGATGACATTTCAATGTCCAGTGAACATATTTCTAATCAAGGCTGGCAATTAGATAACAAACACTTGGTTATTTTACTTTATAATCAAGTCCACTGGTAACAATCTTAATTTTCCATTCCTAAAGACTGATTCCAAAAGTGGACTGGAAGAAAAGAGGCAGCACTCAGTGCTGTCACAAACTATCCAGGATGCAGCAGGAATGAGCGACAGCACAGAAGTAGAAGCGCGAGCTTGCAATGATAGAAATGCACCGTCACATACATTGCAATATTGCCAACAACAAAAAGCATTTCTTCAGCTCTCATCAAACATGATATTTAATCCAGTCATTAGTAAGCATGCAGGGATAGAAGCACTAGGCCAAAGGGGATTTTTCTCCTTATCCTGCAGATAAAGTTAACATCTGTTTCCCTGACAGCAAGCGTGGGGAGATTCACAGCATCTGTATTGCTTTCCTCTTTACAGTCAACTGACTTAAATCCATGCATCCTGCTAAACAGCGCTCAGCCATGCCAGAATCTTAGCCAGGGCTCTTTTCAAACAATATGCTAAGCCAAGACCAAACCAAACACATCGCGCTTCTTGCGATGGAGGAATCCAGCCTTAAGTCCTTTTCTCTGTCCCACGAATGCATCCGATACTATTTATTTTTTCTGCAGGCAAATCCCTAACGCCAAAGTCACCCAATTCCTTGGCGCGCGTTCCAATCACCTTTAGCCTGCCGATGCCCCACAGCCCTGTTTCCCCTCCAGATCACCAGCCCACTTCCCCCGGCAAGGGCTCCACAAAAGGCGAAGCGACGCGCCGCGGCCCGGGGGCTCTTGCGCAGGAAAGACGGGCCGCAGCAGCTGGAAGGTCCTGGGGCATGGAAGCCCGGGAAGAGGCGGATGCCTCCGCTTGCCCATCTGCGCAAAGGGCACCGGCTCTCCACTTCCCCGCCGCAGCCCCGACAAGGGCGCAGGAGCTGACCTTAAAATGGACTCCATCCGCTTCCCCTCGGGCGGCCAGAGCAGGGCTCGGCAGAGCCAGGATGTGGCGAGCCCGGGAGACGCCTCCGGCAGGACCGCGGAGGAGCGAGTCGCCCAGCCCGCTGCTGGTGCGCCGCCCTTTGACCAACGCTCCGCTCTGGGCACGAGCGGGCGCAGCGGCAACCCAGCCCACGCGGACCGCCCCTTTGGCGGATCGCAAGCTCACTTGCCCCGCTCGGCCTGGCTCCCAGCACCACCGCCAGCCGCTCTTACCTTACCCGGCGGCGCCGCCTCCTCCTGCTGGCCGCGCCTTGCAGGCCGAAAGCGCAGCCCGGCGGCGCCGAAGAGGGGGCCGCGCGCTTTCGCCCCGGCGCCCGGCGGAGCCGGAATCTGCTGCCCGCTGCGCGAGCGCCAATGAGCGGCCTCGCCCGCGCTCGGGAGAAGAGCTGGCGGAGCTCCGGCCGCGGCGGGAGCGCCGGAAAGGCGGCCCGCTTGCCTTTGTCTCTCACGCAGAGGCAGGAAGCCGGGCATTGCCGGGGCCGGGGGCCTTAGCTTCCCAGCAGCCTTCGCCCCCCCACACACACGCTCTTCTCGAGCAGGGCAGGTTAAGAAAGCAGCGCCTCGAGTAACGGTGCGGCGGCTCGCACCCTCCGAGCGCTGCAGCTTGATCCGAGCTCGACCGTGTTCACATGGCACGCCAAATTCGGCGCTTATAACAGAGCTCTGCGGGTTCGCCAACGCGCTGGACCGAGAACTACGCGCACAGGCTGAGCTGGCACGACGCACAGGGCTGGAAAGCGGTTGGCTGCGTGGGTGTCGCGGGAACACGGCCATTCACTGACAAGGGTGTAAATCCACACACACAATACCACATCACTCAGCCTAGTTTGCACATATGGCCCTTGATTTTCAGGACAAGTCCCTGAAACTTGCCAGAGATAAACAATAATCCATGTATTTGGGATTGCGTTGAAAGAAAGAACATGAAAGGGAATTAGCGTCAAATCCTAAACCGATGACATTTCCTCTAACGGTCCTTCGAAAGATTCTAGCTTGGGGCTACGTAGATCCCACCGTTTCTTTTGGTTGACTTTAATGAACATCGCGAGGCCACCGGGTTTTATCTGTTGAAAAATAAAACGGATCTCCTGCTAACAACGCCCACCTCGGTTCTTGGATTGAAACAAAAATACCTAAGTTGATTTTCACAGCCACTTTTGGTTTTTTCTCTTTGCCAGTGGTTGCTGCTAATAACGTATGTACAACAACGTCTTTCCATTCCATTTGTCGAGGCTGAAAATGTCTTTACTGGTCTTTAACTCTCTCTTTCCTGTTCCTTCTTTTTCTTTTTCTTTTTGCCCACTTCAAAGAGCAAGTATCTCCCTTCCTCTCCTCATTTGGAGAAACTGCACTACCACATTGTCAGCCATGCCAAGGCTTAGCTGGCGTGGAGTAGCCGCCGCAGCGGATCCTGTGGGCCCTTCCCACCACCGACTAAACTCCAGCTGCGCATCGTTAAGTGCATGGGAGATGACAAGCGAAAGAGGGGCAGCGGCAGTGGTGGGATTCAAATATCTGAACAACCGGTTCTTTGTGTGGATGCTGCTTCCAGAAGTCCATTCTGGGCCTGGGCAACAAAAAAATTAGCTATCGGTTCTGCCGAAGTGGTGTGAACCGGCTGAATCCCACCACTGGGCAGCGGGATAAGGTGGGGGAAAGTAGCTGAGGACAGAGTAGCATTGATCTACATGGGGCTCTATTTCAAACTAAATAATGTTTCCATTTTGACTACTGTGTTGTTCAACCTTGGAAAATTTAAGAATTCCCCAGCCAGCATTCGAAGGAATTGAAGAATTCTGGGAGTTGAAGTCCACACGACTTAAAGTGGTTGAGGTTGAGAAACACTGGTTTGGGAGATTTGGCTTTCCCCAAGTTGGGTACACAGCCCTAGTTGAAGGGAGGGGGCAAGTGTCAGAACCCTGTCCTTTTATAGGCATGGGGTTTCTTGTTCTTTTCCGGTTCTGCCATTCTCCTGGGGGAGGAGGGGGAAGCTTGGGGTGCTGATGTGTATTTCCTTTTGCTCTGTTCCTTGCTCTATCCCGGGGGTCCTCAATCTTGGCAACTTTAAGACTTGTGGACTTCAACTCCCAGAATTCTGGGAGTTGAAGTCCACAAGTCTTAAAAGTTGCCAAGGTTGAGGACCCCTGCTCTATCCTCTTTGATGTTTCTCCATTGGGGTGAGAATGGAATGTGCCTCAGGCCATCTGCCTTATCTCCGAGCGTGGAAGAAGCGGTGCAGAGAGACCTAACAGCCTTGGAAGCGGCGCCTTATCGCCCCGTTCCCACAGCGTTTTCACACCTGAGGATTGGCCTGTTTGTACCATCCAGATGGATGGTGGGGTTATTGATTCTTTTGACCTATTGTTTCACACGGGAAATCCTCAGATCCTGCCTTCTATTCCTGCTGTCAATATCTCCCAATAAAAGTTCCTTTTGAAATGATGTCCGTTTCAAGAGTTCTGCTTTCTTGGGAGGACTGATTGAGGCAGGTCCTTACAGCAGCAACTTCTCTCTTGGTTTTAAAAGGATAAACTCTTTTTCATCTCCCAAATAGAGGGAAAATCAATGGATATTATACTTATTGGAAAATGAAACGAAACTATATTGAACTACAGAATAGTCATCTATTTATATGTATAATAAAAACTAGGGATTCCAAATAAAAACTTCAAAGAGGATTGATATATAATGAGAATGGACTAAAAGAAATGTATAGTGAACTTTAATTTTAAATTATTGTTCAGAGCTGACAAGTCATCAAAACCATTGTAATAACAAGCAAATAACTATTAAAACTGGTAGAGCACCTCAAGACCAAATTCCTGAAGATGGGAGCCCACAATTCCATAACTGGTACAAGGAAAATGAACACTCAGAATGAACAGATGTTCCTAATAACAATAACAGGTTTCTTTTGTTATATTCTTATTACCTATGAAAAGTCCTGGAGAATGTGTGATGAGCCTGGTTACTTGAGGAAGGCAAGTGTCTCTGTCCTCAAATCAGGATTAAAGGAACAGCTGGGCAATACAGACCAATCAAATCCATCTGCAAGTACCGTACTTGGATTATTAAACTAGCCATTTAATCACTAGTAATTGAGATCAACAAACTTTGTCAGATAAATTTTAATTTATAGTTTGACTGAATAGTTGTTGTTTTTTGTAGTTCGCAGGAGAATGCTGGGGTCCTGTTCAATTTTTGTTACCATGTGGGTTAAAAGACAAACCGAAAGGTGTTTTTTCAAAAGGCAACTGGACTTTCTTGTTTTTTCTTTCCTTTTTGAAAAAGCACTTTTGGGACAACCATGACCTGATGATTAAGAATCTCCATAGAAAGAAGACAAAATTAGAAAACCATATTCAAAGAATACTGGAGTTAGGCACTAAAAGACTTGAACATGGAACTCCACATGTTTATTACTCATTTAGATGAGAAGGTAGAGAGGCAGTTTGCTAAATCTGCAGATGACACAACATTATACAGGAAGCTAATGTAGAAGAGAAAAATAAAATTCAGCCCAAAGAACCGGGCTGGAAATAGTCACAGAAGCAAATGTGAAGTAGGTAACAGAAATCAAATGCAGATGAAAAATACCTTTTTGGAAGATAGCCCTTGAAAAGTATCTCTTGAGATGTTGGTTGATTACAAACTGAATATGAATCAAGATGGAATGCAGCTGCCAAAACCCCCAGAAAAAAAATGTACTTTTAGGCCTTATCAATATAAATACATATCCAAAGCATAATTTCACTTTATTCTGCACTGGTCAGAGCTGAACTGAATGAATTGCATTCAAAGATTACACATGAAGTAGGATCAGGCAACTTGAAGCTGGCTGATGATATCAATTTCTTTTCAGCAGAAAAAGATGAAAAGAGCCAGTTGGCTCCAGTGGTTAAGGCATCAATCTAGAAATCAAGAATTCTAGTCCTGCCTTAGGTACGAAAGCTGGCTAGTCCAAAGTGACTTTGGTAGTCACTTTTTCTCTCAGCCAAACTCACCTCATAGGGTTTTTGGCTGGAAAATAGGAGGAAGGAGGAGTATTCTGTCTGTTCGCTGCCTTGAGTTATTTATAAAAATAATAAAGGCAGGATATAAATATATATATATATATATATATATATATATATATATATATATATATATATATATATATATATATATATATATATATATATATATATATATATATAAATATGGGCGTTCAGCAAATGAATGAACTGGGAAGCAGGGGATTGGTGTGAAATCAAAACAGACAAGATGGGTGGCTGCAACTGTCCGATCAATCCTTTGAAATGCCTTTTGAAAGGCAGGGCTTTGGGTGCATGATCGTGGCTGCCGTCTTGACTTTTTTGACCCTTTGCAGACACTTCTGCTGGAGGAGGGGAGGGCAAAACCGAAAGGAGAAGAGTACAGGGAAAGGAGAGGAGAGGAGCATCTGGTAGCCTTGTGAATCTCCAATGGCATCCAAGCTAGCAGTGCCTGCTGCCTTTTGCACACACACCCCTCCTCCTGTTCCCTCCTTACAAAAGTGCCTTTTGTTTTCAATTTATGTAAGAGGATCCTTCTCCGTAATCCTTGGTCATTACTTGTGTCTTCCTCAAGGGAAAGATGAAAAGATGAAGCGGAACCAAAGGACGGATACTTGTGCCAAGAATATGTTTGTCTACTCTAAAGAATCTTTTTCACCGGTCAGTTTAATGGAAAGAAGGGACCACTCCTGATCAATTAAGCAGATTCTTCTGAGTGAAAACTCGTGAATAACGAGCATTTTCATTGCAAGTTGAAAAAAATGAGCTCAGATGAAACATTTTTTTTTCTAAACAAATGCTTCTTTCATTTAAAATCATGTACAACCTTTCCCATAATGTACAAACCATTATTGTAACGTTAAACAGAATATGTCACAGCCACATGAAATGTTGGTTGCTTCTTACCATTAGTTCCTGAAATTATCAATATATATGTAAGAAAATGCAAGAAAGACCATGTGTTTCTGGAAGATCTTAAAATAATGTTGAGTTTTGCAAAAACCTAGTTAACAGTGTGCACGCATACTCAAAAAAACACATTCCATAACCAGAAAACTTCTCTGATTTTAGAAAGCTGAGTTAGAAAAACTTCTCTTAAAAGACATAACATTTTATAACAAATCTCGGGTGGTGTAGGTCTTCCTCTCTTACTTATTCAATTATAAACCAAACTTATTCAATTATTTATGACCTGGTTTTGGTACTCTTTTCAGTTAGGCAGGCTGAGCAGTAACTTCTCTTGGGGGGGTGGGAAAATAGGATTCTCTCCACGGAACCGGTCCCTGATGCCCAAAAAGTTGGGGACCTCTGTTCTAGGTATTCATTGTCTTTTTATCTCAGTTGCAATTAAAAATAAAGCTGTAATTTTATATGCGTACACATCTATCTGCACGTATACAACTAAGAATGAAATGGAAGCAGTGTAGGGCAGACACAAATGCCTAAGGACAGTAATTATAAAACCTTCAAATCAGTATTACTTCTATTTATCCCATATCCATAAATCTAATTAAATCATTGTGTGACATAATAGGTAGGAAGGTGAAAAAAAGAATCCTCTTTAAAAGAATTGTTGTTGTTAGTTGCGAAGCCGTGTCTGACCCATCGTGACCCCATGGACAACGTTCCTCCAGGCCTTCCTGTCCTCTACCATCTTCCGGAGTCCATTTAAGCTCACGCCTACTGCTTCCGTGACTCCATCCAGCCACCTCATTCTCTGTCGTCCCCTTCTTCTATTGCCCTCAATCTTTCCTAGCATCAGGCTCTTCTCCAATGAATCCTTCCTCTTCATTAGGTGGCCAAAGTATTTGATTTTCAACTTTAAAAGAATAAAAAAGTGCTATTTGTTTCACAGATTATATTGTCAGACAACTCGTCAATCCAAGCTGTATTTTTAATGCGTTATCATAAATTGTGTGTTTGTTTTTTTTTCAGGAAAAGTTTGCAACCAACTCAACAATTACAGATAAGACAAATAGTTAAATGTGTGGCCAAAAGCAATTTTATATCTCTGGTACGGAAAATGTTGAGCTTTAAGAAGTTTCCCTCTTTGGCCATTGATTGTGAGTCAACTGAATGAAAGTTCTTAGTGGGAATTACTTGGATAGCCAAATTCTCCTGCAATGGTGTCAATCCTTTGCTGGAGCCCAGTCTGTTGAGGGCCTTCTTCAATGGGGTTTTTTTCTTGCTTTTCCTCTGCAGTGAGGTCAAGTAGCTGAGCAACTTGGTCTTTGTGATTGGAAGGCCTCCTGGCTGCCAGATCTATCCCTCCAACATTTCTAGTAGGTGGGCATTGTCCTCACCTCCAAGAAGGTAATGCTTGCTTTCCATTCTCCTGCTTCGTTATCCAAATTCCATGCCCCCTGCCCAGTTCAATATTCTGCTTTTTGTGTTGCATAACTGAGTTTTTCCCCCATCTCTCTTGCTCCTCCTGGTTTAACAGTTTGCACTTAGAAACAAGAAGGTCTGCCTTAATGGAGCATAACTTGGCAGCGGCAACAATTTCCCCTGCATTTACTATCTTAGGATTTTGTTTATTGTTCACATACTTGGCCCGCCCAAAATTTCCCATCAGTATCTTTGGCAAGAAGCCATGAATATTTTCCCAATGAATTAAGGCATTCTTTTAACAAGGAATCCTGGCAGAATGAAATCAAAGGCCGATCTAAAATATTTTGCCTATCTCAAGCTTCCATTCAGAGCACTGTGTTCCTAAAGCAAGCATCTCCCCTTGTTCTTGTTCTACTGATGAGCCAGTCACACATCTTAGCCAAAAACAACCTTTGTGGAAAACCTTCCTCTGCGCACAACAATGGAATAAAATGGAAAACAGAGGAAGGCTGCGCCTTTTAAGAGTATGCTATCCTTTTAAAGAGTTGCGAAACAGTGGTGGCCTTGCCTTTTCTAGCAGAGACGGCTAAAGTCTCTGCTTCTGTCAAACCCCAAGGCTGGAACTTTTGCTGATGGAATTGGGGGAAAATCAGGTGAACCCAGGCAAAATAAGTAGAAATGACTAAAGAGAAAATTATAAGCCTAAATGACAAATTAAGAAAAATAAATGTGGGAACCAACAGTACCAGCCTTTAAAAGGTGTGTATGTGTGTAGTTGCTGATTCAACAAAAACATGCAAATCAATCTTTTATTATAGCTTTGAGGCCAGAAAGAATATACAACTTTTCTTTGAAACTATCTGTTTTCCATGCTGGGAGGTGAATTGAAGGGAGATAAGGAGACTCTTGACCAGTTAATCTCGCTTCCATTCTGGGTAAAATGGTAGGAGTTCTTATTAAATAAAAAGGAGGATTTTTTAAAGATAATGTCAAGGTCTTTAGGGCAGAGGCTCTGCCTTAAATTTGGAAATTGTACATAGCTGTTGGTTTCCCAACTGTCTCCTGAATCTTTATCAGCCTGCAGAATAGAACACTATAACTAATTGGATGATGGATTGCATTAGTTTTATGGCTGAACCTCACATACTGCATACTTGCTTGTTTACTAAGCATATGATCTGAATGGTAGAGCACTATAACTATAGTTGATTCCGAGTCAAGTGGCAAGTTAGTAGACAGAATTACACTCCTCAGTCAATAGCTTAATTATAGCCAGCAGTCTTGGGAAAGAGTAAGGCAAGTGAAGGATATGAGCAACCAGAAGGGCAAACTCAAAACAGGGGAGATTTGAAAGGGAGCTGGAGAAGAAATTTAATAATACTGGAAAATGTGAGCAGGAGATTGCAGCCAGAGTTCTTAGGAGAATGCAAATCTCTCTTTAAGAAAAAGCTAGAATATTTGTGACTTTTAGCTTGGAAAAAAAAGAACATGATTGACATACATAAAATTATGCAAGATGTGAAGAAAATGAGCAGAGAGTTTTTCTTCTCTCTCAAAATGTAGCTCAAGTGTCATCCAATGAAACTGAATACAAAATAATAAAGTAGGAAGGGACCTTTGGAGGTCTTCTAGTCTAAACCGCTGCTCAAGCAGGAGATCCTATATCATTTCAGACAAGTGGCTATCCAGTCTCTTCTTAAAAGCCTCCAGTGATGGGGCACACACGACTTCTGAAGGCAATCCATTTGACTGGTTGATTGTTATCACTGTTAGGAAATTTCTCCTTAGTTCTAGATTGCTTCTTGTCCTGTCCTCAGGTGCTTTGGAAAATAGGTTGACTCTCTCTTCTTTGTAGCAGCTCCTCAAATACTGGAACATTGCTATCATGTCTCCCCTAGTCCTTCTTTTCTCTAGGCTGACCATACTCAATTCTTCATATGTTTTAGTCTCCAGCTCCTAATAATCTCTGTTGCTCTTCTGTGCACTCTTTCCAAAGTCTCAACATTATTTTTACAATGTGATGACCAATACTGGATGCAGTATTCCAGGTGTGGTGTTACTAAGGTTTTATAAAAGTAAGATAAACAACTCCAAACACAAAAACCCAAGAAGGTATAAAAACCCACCACTTCCTGCTCCATCCGGTCAGCTTTCCCAGAGCCACATTTCTGTCTGGTTCTGCTCTTCAATAAACTACAACCTTCTTTCTAAAGCAGTCTCCATTTTGTTTATTCCCGGCTTGGACTGGACCCTGATGAAGATTTTTCTTTCTACAGTAGGTTTCACAATTGACCATACCGATATTATGTATCCAATACAGTAAACATGTGCTTTGAGGAAAATCTAAGCCTGGGAGTTCTGATTTATTTGTTTTCATTCATTGGAACCATGACACATGGGTTATATTTGTCCATATTTTTGTATAAAACAGTAGGACTGATGCTAACTCTTCCCACTTACACAGTGAACTCTGCACAGCCAATCATAGTGGCCAATTAAAATAAGCTTCCAGGGACAAATAACCTCACATGCATATCTCAAGAAAAGCAATTATTTCTGAGAATAAACTAAACATCCCTAGAATATTCTTGGACTGAATTTCAATATAGTGCTTTCAAGTTGGGATAGCTCTTTAAGGTTTCTTCTTGTTACTTGGTGCAATATAATATCCCAAGTTGCATTTTGGTTTTTAGCTACATTCTCTACAAAGGGCAGCAATGCCTTCAGCTGAGGGCCAGGAGAAAATGTTCCTACTTTTGATTAATGTTATCAAATTATCTTCTTTGAAAACAAAATTTTGGGGAATTTGATCAATGCCTGTCAATTCATAGAAAAGATTGCCAAAGTTTCTGCTGTGGATAGGGAATAAGATTCTTTACACAGAAATCCAGACTACATGATGAACAAGCAAGCACAACCGAGTGTAACAGGACTTGAGTTTCCTTTTAAAGGCATTGAGACTTATGGATGCAAAAAGCTAGCTGATCTTCCTTCTTTGGTCACGTCCCTGTTGCAGCTCAGTAAGGCTAAGCACTGGAAAAACCAGGAAGTGTAGGAACAGTTCTGTATCCACACTCACTAAGCAATGATAAATAATTCTAAAGATTACAGTGCCACACACAAAAGGGATAATATACAGTGTTATTTTGTTATTTAAAAAGGGTGCACTTATTAGCTAGGAAAGAAAGCACAAATGGAAACAAATTTTTGTAGCGAGGGTGCTAGCAGGCAAGAGAAACATTGATTTCTCTCAAACAGAGCAATTTTTTCAACACATTAAAAGAGAAAAAGAATTTTCTATTTGATAGTTCAAGGCATGAAACTTTGAATAGCTACACCAGCTGGGATCACGCATGTTAAACCCAATCTAAGTGAACTAAATCATAGCTTAGT
This sequence comes from Azemiops feae, assembly GCA_023970755.1. Classification (NCBI taxonomy): domain Eukaryota; kingdom Metazoa; phylum Chordata; class Lepidosauria; order Squamata; family Viperidae; genus Azemiops; species Azemiops feae. Next base: position 194,560 of record JALGBA010003861.1, on the reverse strand, counting down.
TATGTAGCTGAGCTGGAGTATTATAGCACCAATGCTCTCTGAGCACCCACCTTATTTAATTTCACAATTTAGAATGTTTAACATTGTAAAAAAAATGTTTGAAGTAGTTATCTGGCTTTCCCTCCTTCATTGGATTATTCCAGTGGTACAACATTGCTGGATCTTCATTTGGAATCTATTATATTTTAGCTTGAAGCTATTTTCCAAAATATGGAATATTGATATGCAAGACAATATTATACTTAATACATTTGAAACATGGATTTGAAAACCAGTTGATGTTCCTCTGTAATCTGTAGAGAGGGTGAGTAGAGACAGCTCTTCCCACAGAAAAGTTGCTCATCTTACTCATGCACCATCCTATAGTGTTTTTTTTTTTTGTAAGAAAGGTATTTTTAATTTTCTCAAATGTTTTAAAATCTGGGTTTGTTATCTGATACAAACAGCAATAATAATAATAATAATAATAATAATAATAATAATAATAATAATAATAATAATAATAATAATAATAATAATAATAATAATAATAATAATAATAATAAAAAGTTGGAAGGGACCTTGGAGGTCATCTAGTCCAACCCCCTGCTCAGGCAGGAAACCCTATACCATTTCAGACAAATGGCTGTCCAGTCTCTTCTTAAAAACTTCCAGTGGCTTCTCTCTCTTGGGGAGGGATAGGAGCAACTGATTACAGATAGTCCTTGACTTACAACCCTCCATTTAGCAACTGTTTGAGGTTACAACGGCACTGAAAAAAATGACTTACAACCACTTTTAGCCATTCAAGCATCCCTACAATCACGTGATCAAAATTTGAGTGTTTGACAACTGGCATGCATTTACGATGCACTGTCCCAGGGTCTTGTGATTCCCATTTGCAATCTTCCCAGCCAGCTTGCAACACGCAAACTCAATAGGGGAAGCCAAATTTGCTCAATGACAGCATGATTCACTTAACAGCTACAGATATTTGCTTAATAGCCAAGGCAGGTCATAAAATTATTTGCGACTCGAACAACAATTAGCAATGGAAATTCTGGTTCCAAATTGTGGTGGTAAGTTGAGGACTTCCTGTAACTTACAGTATATCCATTATTCCATGTTGTGTTCCATATTTTGGAACACAAGAAAATCAGTGTTGATTTTCTTCTTTATGACATCCTTCAGGATTTGAAGAGTGTTTTCTTCCAAAAGCTGGCCCTTTTGGGAGAAAGTTCTCCCAGGCCTTGACTTAGGTTGGTTGAGGACCCTGCTGGATTATGTGCAGATTTGACTAGTCAGATCCACTATCAGTTTTATTGTTTATGCTTTCATTTGTTTGTAGTTATTATATTAAGTTTTTACATTGTTGGTTTTACTGTTCCCCACCCAGATTTGGTTGGAGTTGGGCAGTGTCTAAATTGAATAGATTAAAATGAAATGAGAAACTTCACGTTTTATCCTTGTTAAATTCTGTTACATTCAACCCATTTCTCAAGTTATCATAATCATTTTGAACTTTCTTTTTTAGAATATGAGCAATTCCACCCAATTTTATATCTGTGAATTTAATAAACATTCAATTCATCAGTTGAATCATGCAAATATTGAAGAGCAGAGAGGCCAGGGCTGAGCTTTGATGAAGAACCACTGATATGCATTCTTTGATTAAGATTTTTTGAGACAGCTTGCTTGTTTAATTATCATGCATTCAGCCCCACTTAACTAGCTTATTCATTTGCATGTTTGAAGTACTTTGTCATTTTGCTGAAAATGTATTTCATGTCTACAATGTTCTCAGTCCATTAAGGAAATTGCTTGATTAAAAAATGAGATAATATTAGCCTGACAAGATGTGCTCTTGACAAATCCATGCTGATTTCTGCAAATTACCATTTTAGTTTTCACATACTTGCTGATCAGTCTCTTTATGATCTTGTGTCAGCCTGATTAGTCTGTAGTTTGTTCTATTTGTCAAGGTAATTATAATTTAGTAGCTGACCGGCAGAAGTGATGTTTGGAGAATAGGTCAGCAGAGTCTTTTGGGAGTAGTATCCCTTTAAGAGACTATGTCTGAGGGGAATGACAGTTGGAATCTTTAGCTGCACTTGAACCGTTTGTACATAACTGACTACCTTGTATTCTGTATGCTCCCTGAATGTTGTTGTTTCATGTTGTGTATTAATTAAACCACAGTTCTTTTGATAAACCACTGTCACATGTTTGTGATCCTGTGTCGTCACAAGAAGAAAACAAGAAAAAGGCTGCGATAATTTATATATTTTTAAACAACATTATTGTTCTCCCCTTTTGAAGATAGGGGCAAATTGTGCTCTTCTCTATTAACTTCTTTACTACTTCTCCAAGATTCTCAAAGACAACACAGATGGGGTCATCCATTGACTGGTTCATCAATTCCAGGTGATTTAAATTCAAGCAGAGACGAATTCCCTGACCATGGCTCTGCCCATCAAAACATTCAATCAAACTTCATCTTGCCCTTCACAATGACCTAGTGCGATGTTCTCAGCTTTGACAACTTTATTAAACTTCTTCTTGCCCTTCACAATGACCTAGTGCGATGTTCTCAGCTTTAACAACTTTATTGTGTGTGGACTTTTGACTCCCAGAATTTTCCAACCAGCATGGGAATTGAAGCCCACACATCTTAAAGTTCTCAAGATTGAAAAATACTGTTCTGATGGAACACAAGAGATTTTTGGTTATCGCTGGAAAAGTTTGAACCAAAATAAGAGTTCAGTAGCTCTGCATTTTGTTACCTTTTAGTATTTTGCCTCCTTCATTGAGCATTATGTATTTGCTTTTTCTTCCCTTTTATTCTGAATATATAAAAAATAACCTATTTGGTTATTCATAAAATCCTTAACATCTTTCTATGATTCTGAGCTTTTGCTTTCCTCTCAACAACTCTCTAGTTCCAGGTACCTCTCTGTACTCGTCATATAAGACAGGGCTTTTCAACCTTTTCACAGATTGTACCACTTTTAGGATCTGGCAATATTCGAACACCAGTCGCCTAGCAAGGTGTCAAAAACTTGATGACCAAAAAAAAAAAAAAAAAAAGAAAAAAAGTGATAAAGTACAGGTAGTCCTCGACTTACAACAGTTTGCTTAGTGACTGTTACAACGGCACTGAAAAAAGTGTCTTATGACCATTTTTCACACTTATGACCGTTGCAGCAACCCCAGGGTCACGTGATTTATACTTGGATGCTTGGCCACTGATTCATATTTGTGATGGTTGCAATGCTTCATGGTCATGTGATCCCCTTTTGCGACCTTCTGACAAGCAAAGTCAATGGGGAAACCAGATTCACTTAACCATGTTACTAATTAAACAACTGCCGTGATTCACTTAACAAATGTGGCAAGAAAAGTCGTAAAATGGGACAAAACTCATTTAACAAATTTCTCCCTTAGCGAGATAAATTTTGGGCTCAATTGTGGTCGTAGGTTGAGCATTATCTGTATACCCACAAACCACACTTTTAATGGGAAACTTGTGCCTGTTTCTCTGACATTAATCTTTGCACTGTTCTATCCCCTTCTCTCCCTCTGCTTGTCTCAAAGAAGGCCTCTCCTCCATCTCTCTTTCTCCATCCCCTTCTCTTTCCCCACTGTCTTTTCTTCTCTCCTTCTCCTGCCAAAACCTCATCATTTTATATCCTCTCCTCTCTCCCCCCTCCTCCTCCTTTTCTTCTCGGTGCAACTCCAGCTGACTCCTCTCACCCAGGCTGCGTGCTACTCCTGGAAGCGCCAATCAGCTGGAGCCCCACACTGGTCCTGGGCGCTCAGTGGAGCCACGGCAACAATACAGCTCCAGCTGACTCTCCCACAGGCCTGTGCGATGCTGCTGCTGCTTTAGCTCATTCTCCCGCTACAGCTTTACACTTTTTTTTACAGTGCTTTTTAACCCGTCGTAGGCGTACCACCTTCCAGATGCCGAGGTACCACGGGTTGAAAAGCACTGATATAAAATATTTCCATATCTTCCTGTGCAGCCATGTTTCTTTTGCTGTGTCAAAATAAAGATAATTATTTATTCTGTATTGGCTAAATCCTACCTAAAATATCGCCTATTCTGGATGCTATGTCTTTGGAAGAACACTTAAAACCTAAATCACCTCCAGAGGAGAGCAACCAAACTGATACAGAGTCTGTAGGAAGAAATATTTAGGAGGAACAATCGAAGGTAATAGGTATATTCAGCCTGGGGGAGAGAAGACGGTCGAGAAACACAATAGTCCAAATATCTGAAACGGCTGTCAGGTAAAACACAGAGTGAAATTTTATAGAGTTGTTTCAGAATACCCTAATCACCCGAACTCTTGGAGTCTTGAGCTTCCTTCTTAGAAAGTAGTACAGTTGTAGCTATTCTTTGAAATATCTCCCCAAAGGTAGTAGCAAGAGACAATTGTCAGTGGGATTAATAAATCTTGGAAATTGTACTGACATGTCCTTAGACTTTGCTCCTGGTAGATAGCATGCTCATGAACTAGTAGTCCAGTCAACATGTTTGTTTCAAATCATTTTGATATAGAGCAGAGAGCTTCCACTGCCTATTTCTGCTGTAGGACTTACTTCACTGAACTGATAAATTATTATCCCTTCTTATCAACTGCTATAAACCTGAATGTATTGTAAATATATACCAGGAAGGCTGTTTTTAGGCAGGAAGAGAAATATGCCATAAGCAGACAATGATTCCTGCTGTTCTTAAAGGACCACCGGTAGACTTTTAATTCTTGTGGTTCTTTTCTTACTCTTCTCAGGCTAAAAGAATGATAAATTCTTGGCCTAGCCCTAGTTGGGAAATTTTAATCTTCATTGAATCTTCCAGGAATTTCAGTTTTCTTTATTCATTTGTTCAGTAAAACAATTCCATGCTCTTTACCCGGATAAACCTAACTATGTTATTTTGTTCTCTCCCCTTTATTGTTTTGCTCTGCTCCAGGTGGATTTCTCCTTCTTTTAGGGGAGGCAGTATGTCAGGTCCCTATAGATTTCTGTCGAGACGCTGCCATCCTGATGAGAGGGGGGACCTTTGGAGCTCTCCTGTGATGTTTAGCTTTGCTTTGTTTACTCTGTTCCTCTACCCTTTGATGTAGCTTTCTGGGGAATGTTAGGGGGGAGGGAAGTGCCCGAGGCCATCTACTTTGCCTCACACCAAGGAAGTTAGGTTTATCCCAGTAGAGCATGGAATCGTTTGAACAGTCTAGAGGCTCTAACATATTTCTTATGAACTCACCCGTTTTGGGATATGGTGAGGTCTTTCCATGCTATGAGGTATTGTGTTGTTCCATGACATTTACAGAATCAAGGATCTCTTCAATTTCAAAATGTTGCCTGGGAACATCTGCTTATCGTAGTTTCCGTCCAGAGTTCTCACAACATCTTTGCAACTCTGGATTGGCTCTTATGGACTGGGCAGTTGGGAGGGGTTTTTGAACAATGGGGTTTAGCCTAATGATTTCACCTGGGAACTTCAGATTCTGCCTGCCTTCTCTTGCTTTCACTAACTCTCAATAAAAGTTCCTTTTAAAATGATGCCAGTTTCAAGAGTTCTGCTGTCTTGACAGATTCAGCTGAGGCAGGGCCTTATAACATCGACAGCCTGTTTCAACACCTCCAGCAAGTCACTAGAACAGGCATTTTATTCCACTGGCTGATAGCTTAGCTTGTATAGTTATGACATTCCTCTTGATGTCTAGCCTCAGTCTACTTCTATCTGGTTTTTCCCATGGGTTTTGATCCTGTCCGCTGGGCAATAGCAGTATCGCACTGTTGGCTCATGTTTTAACTTTTGATTGACAAGGACATCAGATCTCTCTCTCCTGTACTACTGCTACATCAAATCTCTCTCATTTTTTGTCTTTCATGTGGCATGTGTCTGCCGTTCGCACAAATGGAGTTGCACGTGTGTGTGCTTGCTCACCGCTCATGTAAATGTGTGTGCATGCGTGCGTTTGCCCAGAACCGTCCCCTCGCCCCATCCTCCCCGTCGTCTCACAAAACCAGAAAGGTTGGGGAACTCTACTTTAGAAAAATATATTAATAAATTTCCTCCTCTGTTTAATTGCAGAAATTTGTTACAAGTTCCTGAAATCTCCATTTTGTTTTCTATGCGCATTTCCCCCCTTTCCCTCTTTAATATTATTTTTTCCCTGATTCTTTTCATGATATTGGATGATGATTAAGCTATGACCACCTCAGGTTCTTAAGTTTCAAGGCTGTGGTAATATGGTTTAGCTGTTCTTTGTGGTATTATCTGTCCCCATATGTATCAGTGGGAAGGGGACTTGATAACTCTTGGAAATTCTTCTATCTTGCCCTATATCTTGCTCCTGGCAATCAGCATATTTCACTAGCTGATAAGATACTACCAACATGCTTGTTACAGTTCTTCAGAGAAGTAGGATACCAACTGCTCTACCATTGAGGTTTTTTAAAAAGAGATTGCACAGCCATTTGTCCAGAATGGTATAGGGCAGTGGTGGCGAACCTATGGCACGGGTGCCAGAGGCGGCACTCAGAGCCCTCTCTGTGGGCACTCGCACCATGCCCCAGAGATGGCAACCATCCCTCTTCAAGCAGCCGCCCGCTAACTCGCCAAGGTCCCACATGGCCAGATGCATCCCAGCACAGCTGTTTTCCCTCCCACCCATCCCATCCCTCCTGGCCTCGCATGCTCTCCTTTTCCCGGGCACGACCCACTGCATCGCCTCCTCAGCTGTTGGCCGGCCGTCGAGCTCAGAGGCGGCTTCTCTGAACTGCTGGCAGCGGGCTGCGGAGCCCTAGAGTGTGCCGGTTGAGGGGCCAGCAGGCTGTGGCTGCTGACAGACACCGTTGGCCCCCATGCACTCACTGGCCTCTGTGTGCGGGGACCGATGGTGTCAGGCAGCAGCCGCCCTGGCCCCTGCATCGCCTTGCCCTGCGACAATGGCACCCCCGCCCTGCCTCGCCTGGCCTCACCCCGCAGGACGAGCCTCCTGCCCACCGCTCCACCTGCCAGAGACCCCCTGGATCTCCCCCAACCCTGTCCGGCCCCCACAGGAGGAACATCGAGGTGACCACGCCCACCTTGGCCACGCCCACCCATTCTGCCATGACCACCACAGCCACGCCCACCCAGCGGGCCACGCCCACCTGGCACCCGGCGATAAATAAGTGGGTTTTGGGTTGCAGTTTGGGCACTCGGTCTCTAAAAGGTTCGCCATCACTGGTATAGGGTGTCCCGCTTGAGCAGGTCTATAGATCTTGCACTGTGTTGGAGTCTACTTCTTTCAACTCCAGAACACTGAAAATCAAAAAAAAAATAATCATGAATGTTTTGGTTCAAGAAGACATGATATTCTTCACTGAGAAAATGTAATTCTAAATTGGACTACACTGGATGTTGCTATAACAAATTCATGCACTCATGAATTATTATTCTATATGACTGAGTAAGCCATGTGCCACAAGTGGGCTGTTGATCTACAACACAGATCAGTTTCAAATCCAACCTAAACTATTGAAGCTCCCTGGTGACTTTGGGCCAGGTGCTCACTTTCAGTCCAGTGTTCCCCATGGGGTCAGTTTCTCTTTTAATACATATTATTAGACTCATTCATTTTCTTGGCCTTGTGTTCAATAAGCTTCTCGACTCTCTTTTGTTCCTTTTTGCTAATGAGTATTTTAATCATTCTAATCTTTTAACTAATTTGCAAATGTAAACAGTTTCATGAATTCAAATAGAAGTCTGGATATTCTGCCTCCTTCAATTAATTTCCTGATTCTTTCAACTCTGGCAAAAAAATATACAAAGAGAAACTCTTCTTTTAGATGAATTGAATGTCAAACTATTGTCAACAAAGTCTAAAAGATGTTCAAACAGAATATTAAAAAGAAACAAAAACAGTATTAATTGGTGACAGTAAAATAGCTAAAGACAGATAAATGTGCTGTACTGTAACTCTTATACAAAGTTAAGTAATACTTGCCAGGAGCAGTGATTAAACAAAAACATATTTCAAGCAAAATAGCATTTATTTGTAATGTCAACACAAACTGAAGTAGTACAATCAAGGGTTGTAAACAAATACTCTGAATATCTTCTGTTCATAAAACATACTAAAAGCGAGAGGTAAAAAATTAGAAGTAAAATTTCTTTAGCCGAAATTCTGCAGTAATGTGTACAGATTAGTCAGTTACCAACTACTCAAGACAAAAATAGAATCTAAAATTTCTCAGGTATTAACAAGAGGCTACAAGATCCACTTTTCATATACAAAAATGTAGCAACTAACATATCAGAGCTTTTGACAATAATGCTTTTTGAAACAGAGACCAACAATAAGGTAACTGTTATAAGAGTAACTAGGTTCAGTTTACAAAGGGACAGAAATATTATTTACGTGCCCAAATTCTGAAGTACAAGTTACATGCTAGGATCATCAGTGTTCTCTAGTGTCATAAACTTGCCCATTTTTTCTTTCAGTCTCTCAGAAGTTTTCATCTGATCTGAAAGAAATGAAGCACAACGCTCAGAGGACCACAGACAAACAGCAAGTATTCTTCACAGATTTCCATTTAAACAAAACCGGGCTTCTTAAATGTCTGAAAATCCATCATTCTTTGTGTGGAATTCGAATTCCATTTTTTTCAGGAGGTAATTTTTTAATAGTTAACATTTTTTTTTGAGGTGGGTAGGTTACTTTCAGGAATAGAGATAAAACTCTTGCTTCTTTCGCAGGAATGCACAATTATTGCTATAGGGCAAAATTGTCTCAGGGCAAATTCATCCCATAGCCATTTATTAAAATGACATACAATGTTTTACCATTTCAAGGTTCTGACCCTTATTAAAGATACTTACGTATTTGGAACATAATGTGGGAAGATTTGGAAATCTCTGAATGTCTGAGAAGTGACACAAGGAAACAATTTCATGCGTAGAGATGTCCAATATAATGCAGGGGTTGGTAAGCCCCAGGCAGCTGACAGTCTCCAAAGGCTGGAGTGTGTCCCCCATTTATCTCACTCACTAGAAGGAAGCAGGAATTTGCTTTCCTTACAGTGAAGAATGTGTGCCAAGTATGTCTGGAATAGAAAATTCATCCAGACCTGGTCACACACTTTGATGCTCTGCAGCCAAATATTATGTCAAGTTATGTGGATATAGTAAGCTTTCTATTTAACAGATACTGGTTTATTTATATATAATTTCTTTCTGCAATGGATAAAATCCCACCTGCCATTTGATACATGCGTAAAAATCCCATTTTTAAAGCAGACCACCTGCTTTAAAGGGTACTCCTGTGCCCTGATTAGTCCATTAAGAGTTTTTTTTTAAAGCAATTAAGCTCTGTATGGCTATTTTACTGTGTAAATGGAGAAATAATTGACTGGTGTGCCAGTAAAGAGAATCAGAAGGAAGGGTCTGTCTGACCACAGCATGAGCATTACATCCCCCTTAGAAGGAGTTTGCTTTGAAAAGAGTCCAGAAGAATAATCAGCGTGTTTATCCAAATTAAGCTGCCGGTCTATACTTCCCTAGCCCAACAATACTTACAGATACTCTGTTGTTTTTGGCAACTCTAGAAATTACATAAACAGCAATTATAACTGAAATCTAGTCTCCAGGAATCTCATCTGTGTGGTACTCACAAAAATAAGGCAATTTTGATGCATGTAGTAAGATTGAGACTTGGTGGAAAGTTTCCACTTAGAAACCCTGAGATTTGCTAGTGAGGATAAAACAGTGGGTTTGCAAGCACTTAGAAAAAGAGCAATATAATTACTAGAGACCAGCAAGGGATTGTTAAAAATAGACTCTGGCAAAAAAAAAATTATTGTTATGACAAGGTGATTAATATGTCAAGAGAAAGCTGTGGACACAATTGACCTAAAAATCAGTAAGGCATTTGATAACATTGACTAAAGCCGCCACCTTGTTAAAATGGAACTATGTGGGATAGATGGTCTCACTACCAGATAGATTGATTCATAGTTCGTTGTGCAAATGTGCCCGATGCATGGTCCTTCATGGATTGAAGTCTGAATGGAGAGAGGTGTGCTATGGGGTACTTCAAGGTTTTGTCCCGAGTCCAGTGCTCTTCAACATTTTTACAAATGACTTTGACGAGGGGATAAAACAGGTGTTCATCAAATCTACGGAGGACACAAGCCTTGGCAATTGCTAATCTTAAAAAAGATAGAATCAAGATCCCAAGTGATCTAAATAGACTTGAACATTGGGCTCTATCCATCCGAATCCTGTTCAATGGAGAGAAATATGGGTTCTGTACGTAGGTTGGAAAAACCATTTGCACAGGTACAAGCATAGGCAGAACCTGGCTAAGCAATAGTAATTGTGAGAAACACCTGGGTATCCTAGTAGACCAGGGGTCTCCAACCCCTGGTCCGTGGACCGGTACTGGGCCGCAACATGCCAGCAACCGGTCCGCACAAACAAGCAAAGCCCCATCCGTGGGATGCAGGCAGCACACAAAACCATGCACTCTCTGGTCCGTGGAAAAACCTTTCTCCATGGAACTGGTCCCTGGTGCCAAAAAGGTTGGGGACCTCTGTAGTAGGCCACAGATTAATCGTTAGCCAGACGTGTGCTACGGTTCCTACAGAAGCCAATGCAATCTTGGGCTGCTCGACAGAGATAGCAAAAGTAATACCACTTAAGACTTATATACCACTCCATAATGCTTTATAGCAGGGGTCCCCAACCTTTTGGGCATCAGGGACTGTGGGGAAAAAAAAATTCTACAGACCGGGGGACATGGTTTCGCATGCTATCTAGATCCTGTGCATGAGCAAATGAAGCTTTGCTCACTTGTGTGGCCCAGTTCCTAATGGGCCATGACCCGGAGGTTGGGATCTCTGCTTTACAGCACTCTCTGAGTGGTTTACAATGTCAGCATATTGCCCCCAACAATCTGGGTCCTCATAGTGGTCAGGCTCGAACTTCTGGCTCTGGGCAGTTAGCCTGCAATGCTATATTCTAACCATTGCGCCACCACAGCTTCTGTATTAACAGATACAGTGTGATGATAACTGCTCTATACTGCACTGGTCAGACTGCACGTAAGAATACCATATTCAGTTTTGCTTGATTGCCAGAGTACAAGAATGCTGAGAAACTGGAAAGAGTGCACAGAAGAATAACAAAGATGGTGAAGAACTGGAGGCTAAATCCTATGAAAAATAGTTAAAGGATCTGGGTGTGGTCAGCCAAAAGAAGAATGAAGGGAGACCTGATAGCAGTCTTCCAATACTTGAAGGCCTTTTCCCACAGAGGGTATGGATTACAGGTGTCTATAGTCGAAGTTTTATCCATAAGGCATGGAGTTGAAACTGTGGAAAATTAATACAGTATAAAACTGTTCCTTTTTAATCCACCAAAATGCCCACTTTATGGAAAATGAACCTTTTAGACCTCACAAATTCTATCACCAGATCTTTAGGATGGGCAAAAAAGAAATATCAGAGACATAATGGTTGCTTAATAGAGGTAGGGAAATACTTGGTGGTGATGTATGGTATTAAATTGAGGTAAAGGTATGGGGTAATAACATATATTTATCAGGAAGCCCAAGAGTATAGGAAAACACTACTCAAATGACCTAACTGAGGACCTGCACAGTGTCAGTGATAGTATAAGGCCTACACTATAGGAAAGAGTTATTGGAAAAGGCAACGAGTCACATTATAAAGGGAAGGGCCTGTATTGATTAAAGACAAACATCAAAGTTATTGGTCTACTCAAAACTCTCTCTCTCTCTCTCACACACACACACACAAACTACAGGAGAAAGACTTGTTGGTGGGGTGGAGACAAGAAGAAGGAAAGATCAGAGATATAACTGGAAACAGAGTAGTAAATGTTTAATCCAGTTTCACTGGTTGGGACAGAAATACAGATGATGGAAACAAAAGATTTTATATTGCTGTGACTTAACCCAGAGGCTGACCACCTTACTTCAGGGAAACAGTACTACATACATGTGGTATATAGGTACAACATAAGAATCATAGGGCTGGAAGGGACCTTAGAGGTCTTCTAGTCCAACCCCGATTAAGGCAGGAGATCTTATATAATCCCAGTCAAATGGTTACCCAGTCTTGAAAACCTGAAAAGTTTGAAAAGTGATCGAGTATTCACAACTTTGGGAGGCAAGCTGTTCCACTGATCAACTGTTCTCACTGTCAGGAAATTTCTCATTTCTAAGTTGGATCTCTCTTTAACATGCTTCCACCCATTATTTCTTGTCCTGACCTCTGGTGCTTTGAAGAATAAGTCAATCCCCTGTTTTTTTGTGACAGCCCCTCAAGTACTGGAGGACAGTTATAATGTTCCCCAAATCCTTCTCTTCGACAGGCTAGACATACCTAACTCCCTCAACTGTTCATCATATGATTTAGCCACCAGATCCTGTATCACCTTTGTTGATCTTCTTTGCACGCTTTCTAGGGTCTCAGCATCTTTTGTTATAATGTGGGGACCAGAACTATACTACAGAACACAGAACAATATTCCAAGTGTGGCCTCACTAGTGCGGTATAAAGCGATTATCACTTCTCGAGATCTTGATATCCCGCTGTTGATGTAGCAAAGGACTGCATTGCTTACTACTGTTGAGCCAGATACTGCCTATTCCACACCTACAGATTTAGGTTTTCCTGCCTAAATGCAGGACTTTACTTTTCTAAACACTGAACTGCACCTTATTAGATAGAGCCCAGTGCTCAAGTCTGTCAAGATCCTTTTGAATCTATCTTCCAAAGTGTTAGCAGTTCCCCCTGCTTGGTGTCATCTAAAAATATGATGAGTTGCCCTTCTATCCCCTCATCTAGATAATTTACAAAGATGTTGAAGAATACTGGGCCCAAAACAGAACCTTTAGATACCCTACTGCATGATTCCCTCCATGTAGATGGAGTTCCATTCAGGACTACACACTGGGTGTGGTTGGTCAGCCAATTCGAATCCATTTGGTGATGGAAGTGTGTATCCTTACCAAGAAGTAGTCTGTGGTCTACTTTGACAAAGGTCTTACTGAAGTCCAAGTATACTATGTCCACAGCATTGCTCTGGGTCCACTAGTCACTTTATCAAAGAAGGATATAAGGTGTGTCTGGCACAATCTGTTTTTAACAAACTCATGCTGACTTCTAGAAATCATGTTCATTTCTAGGTGCTCACAAATCTTCTGGTTATCTTTTCCAGATTTTTCCCAGGTATTGAGGTCAAGCTAATTGACCTATAACTTTCCCCCTTTTGTAGACTGAAACCACATCAGCTCTTTTCCAGTCTTCTGGTAGCTCCCCTGTGCTACAGGGACTTTGAAAGATTATATTCAATGGCTCTGAGATTACATCTGCCACCTCCTTCAATACCTTGGGATGCAAATCATCTGTTCCAGGGGATTTGTGCTCGTTCAGGGTGGATAGGTATTCTCTTACTATTTCCTTGCCTATCTGGATTTGTATACCTGTTCTATTTCCCTCGGGGCTGCTTTTGATAAGGTGGGCTACTTTTTCCTTTTACATAAAAAAAATGCAAAAAGGGATTAAGCAGTTCTGCTTTCTTCCTGCTGCCTGGCACCTTCTTGCCATCTGCTTCCATTAGTGGACCTATTGTTCCCTTTACCTTCTTGTTCCTTACATACTGAAAAAAAAACCCTTTCAATATGGTGTGAGCAGGACACACCCTGGGAAGAAGGCTGTACTGTGTTTATGTGTGGTTGCTATGATATTTGTCAGAGAGCTAAATGTAAAATAACAACCTGGAGAGAGCAAGAGGGATATTCATAAGCATACTGGTGCTCACTCACCTCAATACTACATATACATTGATATTTAGAATGAATTTTTTAAAATAATGCAATAAAACAGAAGGCATACCAATATATCTAATACTTACTGATAAGGTCACTTCTGTCCAGTAGTAGCTCTAAATCTTTGTCAGTTATTACTTTTTCTCTTGAACCTTTAATTTCTCTAGAAAAAGAAATATTTTATTAAGTTCCCTGGCTTAACTTCTTGGCAATGACTTTAGCTTTAGTTGTAAAAATGCTTCCTTCATGTAATAATTTGTTCCGTGTGGGGAACCAGTGTGATGTAGTGATTAAGGCTTGAACCAGGAATGGAGAAATTCAGGTTCTGGTCTATCTTCAGCCACCGAAACTTGCTAGATAATGTTGGGCTTGTCACTCTGCTTTAACCCAACCCAACCCACCTCACAGGGTGGATGTTGTGGGATAACAGGAGGATAAAGTGCTATGTATGCCACCTTGAACTACAAAAAGAAAAAATAGAAAATAAATCAAATACACAAGGAAGCAAGCAGATCATACCTGTCATAATCCCTGGACTGCAGCAATTCTATTAACTCTTTGGGATCTAAGCAGCTCTTTGACTGGTTCACTCCAAATTTACCACCTTTGAACTGATCTTAAAGGGAAACAAGAAAATATATATATTGTTATTGATCAGCACTCTCACTCTGTCATTGATTTTTTTTTTTAATCAAATATACTGTATAAACTGACAGTCATTTTTGTAATTCTAAAATAGAAGAATGATAAAATTATAGTTACACAAAATTAATGCAAACACACATATTTTCCAAAAGGAGTTCCTTGATATTATATATAGAGAGGAAGAAAATAATCAATTCGGATTGATGTTTATATACTGTTAGTTGTAGATATTAAAGAACTAATGCAAAAGAAGAAATTAAAGCACTACATAAATAGCATCCCATTTCCAAGATCACTTGACTTAACACAAGTAGGCATCATTGCTGTCAGAGAGAATACAGGGCGAATTACTTTGAATCTAGCAGTACAAAACTTAACTATCTTTAGACATTTACTCAATATCATTTTCTGATCTATTTCTCAGGAAAGAAGTCCCTTCAAAGACTTTGTTTTTATCGTCCTAAAAGCTGGATTCTGAAAATGGAAAGTTTTCTTAGAATCAGACTAGGTTCTTCATTCTTTTACACCGTAAATATAAACTGTAAGCCGAAGTACACAATTGTTTGAGGTACATTATTGAGATAATAATGTATCTCAAACAACCTGACCTACCAATGACTTCTTCATTTGCTCTCCATTTAGCAACTGAGAATCTCCCTTGTTCTAAGGAGATTTCAGAAGTAGATTGTTGTGAAAAACACTTGAGAATGACGGAATGCAAACTTATCGCTTACCAAGATTATTTGTTATGTAATTGATATACCTAAGTAGATTGGTGCCCCCTGTGCTGTTTGGCAGTTGTGGAAAAACAAGTGTGTCCCCTTTTCTCAACTGTCTTTTCTCAAGGCTAAACACAGCCAGTTCCTCCAATTTGTTTAGGGTATAGTTTCTAGCACTTGATATAAACAGATTATCCTTGCTCCTGTTTTGAGACTTTGCAGCTTCTAGGAATCTATCTTGAAGTTTGGTGTTCACAAAAGACACAGCTGAGATCTGACTGAAACAAAATGAACTGGGAAGGTTTATTCCTTGTGGTTTGGGAACTGTGTGGATTTTGAGGCATCCTAAAAGTGCGTCCTCCCACCTTTTCTTTGTAGTAACATCTCAATACTGCCTCATATTCAGTTTGTATTCAGCTATTATTTCTTCGGCCGCAGAAGAAGTGGGCCGGCGAGGCAAGTGTCGATCCATGGGAGGCCTGGCTGCAATGGTAAGCTCCACCCCCACCCCAGCTTGATTTTTAGGCTTGCGCCTCACCCCAAAACTAGGGGTTATTTTGGGGGGTAGGTCTTACTTTTGGAGAAACACCTCGTAGCTAGTGGTCCAACAAAGAAAATTGTGAACATGATTTCTAAGAGTTATAGAGATATTACTAACTTTTGTGGATAATCAGCTTCTCTAATTTCCTTTTGGCAGCAGCCCTTTCCACAATCTTCTGGTCAATAGTATTTGCGGTTACAAAACGATATACAACCACCGGCTTTGTCTGACCAATTCTGTGGCATCGGTCTTGTGCCTGAAGGTCAGACTGAGGGTTCTATGAAATGAAAATATACGAATTTAATATTTATCTTTTCATCTCCATGTAAACAATTCTTCTTAGGAAAAAGAACTTCTGACTTGTTAACAATTTGGGAAAAAAGTTCTCTGAGAGATGGGGACAACTGACTATGACTTTTATCTACAACACAGTGCAACAATAACAGACACCACACATCAGGGGAAGAGGCAACTGTGCCTGCTCAGAAGAAGATGCAGCTGCTTTAAAGCATTCCTAATAGGTGCTACATGCATACCTCCACATGCTTCAAATCACAAGTCACCCTTCGAATCTGAATCTTCGTATAGCCTTTATTAAAAATCCTGAATACTTTATATGTATTCTTGATCTTTAAGCATGTCAAGAAAAATGGAATACTTTCTGGTCTATTCTCAAATGCAACAATAGACAACGTTTTCAAGTGCTAGGTGACCCCAAGAAACCTTCCACTCTAAGCTGAAATATCATAAGAGAGTTCATCAGATTTTAAGCATTTAAAAGTATTTATATATCTACATTTTTATTTAATTCCAAGGATCTCCTATGTTTGGTTAAAGATGTCAAAGATGCTTTGGGGCCTCCTGGCTCAACATTGCTCAGGCTTGTTTATTGTGACAAGCAGATGTTTTTCATGTTCTTACACGTGGTAAAAAACATTCTTGAAGAAATTACAGAAATGAATCTGGCATTTTCTGGACTTAAAGCTTCTCCTTTGGCACCAAGTTGGATTCTGCTGGCTGTTAAATTGCAGAAAGTGCAACACAGGTACTGCAAAGGTAAGGATAGAGCAAACTTTTGTATGGAATTTTATAACTATAATAATGCTGTGGACTGAATTTTTGACAACTGTACACATAGCTATGGATTCTCCCATCCTAAGTGGCCACAGAAGAACTGAACTGTGTTAATTTTGTTATCCTTAATTATTTTGTCTGTTTTTGAAGTGTGCCAAGCTGAGGCCTTTAATTAGGAGAATAAGAAAAAATGTAATGTTCCCCAGTTAAAATTTGAATTTGAGAGACAAAGTCTTGTTAGAAACATTTACATTGTATCTATGGTTGGTAGAATTTAGCATGCTTAAGGAAAAAACTACAGGACTCTAAATGGCATACCACCACAGATAGTTCTTGACTTACGACAATTGAGCCCCAAAATTCTGTTGCTAAATGAGACAGTTGTTAACTGAGTTTTGCCTCTTTTTACAACTTTTCTTGCCACAGATGTTAAGTGAATCGCTGCAGTTATTAAGTTCATAACACGGTTTTTAAGTGAACCTGGCTCCCCCATTAACTTTGCTTGTCATTAAGGTCGCAAAACGTGATCATACATGACCACAGAATTTTGCAACTGTCATAAACGAGAGTCAGTTGCCAAGCATCTGAATTTTGAACACACGATCACGGGGATGCTGCAATGGTTGTGTGAAAAAAATGGATAAGTCATTTTTTTCAATGCTGCTGTAAGTTCGAACAGCCACTAAATGAACTGTTGTAAGCCGAGGACTACCTGTACTTACATTTAATAAGGAAAACTATATAGCTATGTTTTACTATGTTTTTTTTTTTTTAATGCTTGCGAGTCCATGTTCACTCCTGGTGACTGCCTGGACTAGTCCCTGCAATTTTCTTGGCAAGATTTGCTGAAGTGTCTTGCCAATGTCCCCCTTCTTAGAGCGAGAATGACTTGTCAGTTTACCAAGTTACTCAGCTGGCTTTGTGCCTTTAGCAGAAGTCACAGTCTCCCAATTTCTAGCTGGTGCATTAACTGCTATATCAAACTGGCTCTCGCTAATTTAATTAGCATTTATTTTAAAATTGTACCAGATTTCATAGGCAAATTCCAAGTGGATTTTAAAACTGTACTCTATTGATGGAGCAGATTATACAGATTATACATACCCAATCACTGTCATAAATTATGACTGTATCCGCTGCAGTCAGATTAATGCCAAGACCTCCAGCTCGTGTGCTCACCAGAAATATAAAAACTTCAGGGTCTGTATTAAAATTCTTCATCTATAAAAGGCAGAATATCATCAATTTAACATAAAATAGGAAAATCAGCATGCTTGTCCTTAAAGATAATAAACAGAAAGAAACCTTTAGCCATTTGGCTACTTAAACTACAAAAAAATATAGGAAGAATTATATTATGGCATGCTCCTATATTTCACAATGTTTTTGGGGTTGAGAAGGTTAAGAACATGTTAAAAACAGTAGAAAATTTAGTAGTTTTTTTTTTAAATTCCTAATGAATTGTTTGAAAACTAAAAAAAAAAGAGCCATCACAGGATACATTTTAAAAATCCAAACAAATGAAAATTTATTTAAAAAAAGAGGCATGAAAATTCAAAACTAATTTGAAATTATGCTCTTCTATCTGCAATTATTCATGATAACCTACATTTTGAACTAAGCATGGCTAGGGAATTCTGGGAGTTGAGATCCGCACAACTTAAAACTGCCAAGTGGAAAAACACTGATCTAAATATTTTGGATATATATTTTTCATCGCAAATGTATGTTTCAAGACATAATCCATTAATCCACACGAATTTCCAAACCATAATCCAAACTAACTTCCAGCAATTCTATAGTAATATACAACATTATCATCTCAACAACAACTCTACAACATAGAGCAACAGGACTGCAGAGGCTTCCCAATGATTTTTTTGCAGAGGATAAGTTGAAGTCAAATAGTTTACTCCCAGCTTGCTTTCTTGATAAATCTTAGAAAAATTAAGCAAATCAGGTGAATGTTTCTGAGGAAAAAAGACACCTACATTTTCTTCTCTGTCCGCATAAGACATGCTTCCATCCAGACGACTAAACTGGTAATCTCTCAGATAGCAGTAGTCCATCAAAATATCCAACATTCGGGTCATTTGTGAAAACAGCACCACCTAAATTGAGGAAATATTCCTTAGTAACTTATCTCAGAGGTGTGAAATATATATATATATTTTACTAAATTCAACAAAATACCTTGTGTCCTCGCTTTTTTAGTTCTGGTAACATGCGATCCAAGAGTAATGTTTTTCCAGAATTCTTCACTAGATCCTCGTCCACCTTCGCGTGAGAGGGGAAACAACAACAAAAACTATATTAGGAATATATTATAGATACTGCTTTTAACATGCTGCTTTGCTTGGCGTTTTGAAAGCAATATATTTAAATATGGTCTCATTTCCTTTATTATCAGAGAATAGCAAAGAAAGGCATAGATTCCAGGAAAAGATTCCTTAGACCGATGGAAGACTTTGAGGAATTTAAAAGCAGAGTGGATCTATGGAAAGCTACAAAGAACCAACGCTGGATGGAAACAACGAAGGAGGTGGTACCTGGGATTGACAAAAGCTGGGGAGTATGAAAATCGTTGAACAGACTGCACACGAGTACAACAAGGTCCAGAGACACTCTGAACAAATGGGGCTATCCAGTGGCTTCTGCTCTTCACGATTGTGATGACCAGCAGAAAACAACACATACATATAACTGCCCTTTTATGTTCCGATCAGGGTACACTTGAGGACCTCACGACAGCATGACAGAACACAATTAATGTTGCTAGTTTCTGGGCAGGGTTTGTTTAATTTGTATATATTTTAATCTTTTACTTTATATTTTAAATTTTATGTCATATAGCAGTGATGGCGAACCTTTTAGAGACCCAGTGCCCAAATTGCAACCCAAAACCCACTTATTTATCACCAGGTGCCAGGTGGGCGTGGCCACGGTGGTCATGGCAGACTGGGTGGGTGGGGCCAAGACGGCGGGGGCCAGTCCCTCGCCATCTCCGGGGCACGGCACGGCTCTGAGTGCCGCCTCTGGCACGCATGCCATAGGTTCGCCACCACTATCATATAGTATGCCTTATTTTAATTGATGCTTCTGACATGAATGAACAAACAGATTTCAGAGATTCTAATTCTGGCAAGTATGTCTTTTTGGTTAATAGACGGAATACCTGATAACTGAAATAACTGCTAACAGTTAACAGAGCTGATGTCATCTACAAATATAAAGTGTCCTGAATATTTATAAATATTTATAATTGCCTAGTTACTGCTGAATGGGATAAACGAAAACTTTGTTATATATAGGAAAATCCTCCACTTGGAATAAAGAAAATTGGATGATCTTGAAGACAAGATTATATTTTTCTTATCAGTACGATTACAGCAGTAAAAGTGTAGACAGGAGGCATCCTTGACTGCTCCGTGCTACATGGTGAACCAGTCACTAAGTATTCAGTTCTAATGTATCTTTTATTTTCACCATAATTTCTCTTGTTGCATCCAACAACACATATTCATGCAAAATATTTTACAATTCAAGGCAATTTACTTAAGATAAGATAAACTTGATTGTCATTTTTTACTGTGGGCACATTGGCACGCATTAAAAATGAAATTCTGCTGCCTGCTCTCAAAAGGGTACACACACATAACATACATATAAACATACTATATACAACATATGTATGTACCTACACCCCCACATATAAATACATATAAATATTAATCACTGTCCATCTTGAATACATAACGGAAGGAGGAAGCTTTAGAGTTCACAAGATTAATACTGTATGGAACGAAACTGTGACTGAATCTGGATGTTCTGCTTCGGATACCACGGAGCCTCCTCCCAGAAGGTAACAAGGAAAACAGGTTGTGAAGAGGATGTGTAGTGTCCCAGACAATTCTGCAGACCCTGCTCAAGCAACACTTATATGCAGCTATATGCTTATATACTTAAATTCTGCCAAACATCTTCCCAACTTAAACTTAAAACTCTGGGAGGTTTTTCATATCTTTCTTTGTGCGATACAGGGGAGCAATACAGGTGACATTCAAATCTTATATTACATCTACAGCCACAAACGCAATATCCATATACACGCTAAATAAGGCACACAACTCCTCCAGAATCAAACTAGTTCAACATTTCTCCAGCTACACTGCCTGCACCTGCAGCTTACTATTTTCTAACTTTCTCAGTTTTTATCAATGCTTATTAGACATTAACAATACGATTTGCTTCAATTCCGCTTTTTAACACATCACTGCTATTCCTGCGTCATCTAGAATCTTTCCAGCATTCCCTCCTTTCCCTTTTTCTCTACACATATCATCTTTCTCTCATCCTTATTTTTGCAGAACTCTGTTACGTGTATTTTCCCTCACCCAAATCCTTTCCCACTTCATCATTCTGATAAGCATTATTTATACTTCCTTTTAGCACAACTCTACGTACCTGTTGTGTAATTATTTCCACTCTGTTCTATGCAGCTTCCACACATTTCCTTGTATTCATTCTTTGCCCAGATTAATCAGATCTTTTAAGATTTCTTTTTCATGTGGGGCTTAAATTTTCTCTTCTTGAAGTCATTGTACTTTCTCTTGTTTAAATTTTTTCCTTCTTTCCTTTTCCCCACTCCCACAGAATGATGTCCTCTCACATTTACAACCTCTCTTCACTCCTTACTAATCAAATTAGGCTTTAAGTTTTATATTCCTTTCTTTGCCTTATGCGTGCGTAGACAGGATTATGCTTAAGTAGCTGCATATTTTTCTACTTACCATTCCCCATTTATTTATTCCCGGCTCTCCCAAAGATCCATGACTTTTCTGTCACTCTCCTGTCTTGTTCCCACCAATTCATTTCACCTAACAAAGTATTTTGTTCCCTGGATTGTATTCATTCAGAATGTTGCATAATATCCCAAGACTCATCTCTGCTTTTTTTTTTCATTGTGCCATTCACTACTAGAGCATAACATAGAACTATGATCAACCTACGAATTCCTGCTTTCATATGAACTCCCAAAAACCTAGATAACCCCAATTCATACACCTTAGCCATTCATTCATAATTAAACTTATATCTGCACTTTCCTGCATGTACTCTTCAACTCCCATTCCACAAAGTTAAGACTATTTGAATTTGTGTCTATTATATCCTTCCTCTTAATCTCATACAATGTACTTAAATATTCTTTCATTTCACGCCCTTTACCTTTTACTCCTCTGAAACAGCAAGCTGCAATAGTCCATATACTATACAGAGGTAAGCCCACAGATATTGATCTCACCACGTATTGTGGTTTTGGTCAATCAAAGTTTTCACAGATTTTTTTTTAAATAAAACTGAGAAATATTGATTGATTTTGGTAGATTTTGACAAATTTTGGCTAGCATGCATAAACAAACTCTCATTTTACCTCAAAACATATTTATCTAATCCATGCAATAGTGTATGTAAGCCAGGATCTTTAGCTGAAAGACTACCTTGCATACCAACGTAATGTTGCCCATATCCCATCATTTAGCAGGCATATACAGGATATTTTAAACCCTACTTCTTTTGGCTAGCCAACAGCCTTGCTTAACAATTGACTAAAGCCGTAGACAGTTTTTCAACCAACACTAACAAAATAGGTCTAAACTAGACCCACAGGTTTATATCTACTCGAAGCAAAGAATAAAAATTTACCTTAAATTGCTGTGTGACAGAGTCCAGGGGATATTCAATAAGATATGGATGGTTGCAACACTTCCTCAGCAGCATCATAATGTTCTGCAACTTAAGGTTGATTTCGGAATCCAAAGGCATATCCACTGCAATCACTGGCCTTGCAAATGAAAGCAAGTTCAAATAAAGCCACAAGTAAAATCTACCAAATGTGTCATTACAGTATTACACTTCAAGAGCTATTTCATCCAATTATTCTCCTTCAGTGCTGATTGATCTATAGCTACCGGTATGTAGAATATTTTATCAATAAGATTAAGAATGATGTTTAGGTTTATTATGAATTTATTTCTCAATGTTACCTGGCTGTGAAGGCATTTTGCAAATAATCCAAACAAAATTTAGATTCAATACCTCTCTTTTTCAGCTTCTTCTTGTGTTTTACTGATCAGTTCTTCCAGTGCGTCAGGAAATTCATTTTCTCTGGGCTCACGATAATTAACTACTTTTCGACTGCGTCGCTTTGGTCGGCCTGTAGAACTCAGCTCCATAACTTCTTCCTATAAAATGCAAGACCTCATTATTTATAGCAGGGGTCCCCAACCGTGGCCACTTTATGACTTGTGGACTTCAACTCCCAGAATTCCTCAGCCACAAGTCATAAAATGGCCAAGGTTGGGGACCTCTGATTTATAGAAACGTATTCCTTGACCAATGATCAGTACATTTATACTGATGGGTCCTACACCTGCCTGGTACATTTTCCTTTGCACTCCTCAGTGGATGCCATCTCTGCTCCATCTTATTCCTCACAATTCAGCTGAGTGATAGAGCAGTGAATAATAAATGACCACTCAAATACCTAGTTCTTGTTTAATGTGTTTCTGGGATTCACATTTATGTGAAAGAGAAAAGCTAAAAACTGGTGAAGGGGAAGAGTTAAAAATGATCAAAGACATGGTCTATCACAGAATAATCCACGCTATTGGAATGCCCAGTGCTCATCATTGAAAATATTGCATATACCAGATTGTTGCCCTGTAAGACTCCGGAACAGAAACACACATGAGAAAGGATGACTTTGTTTGCATTAGAAACAAAACTTCTACAGCTTGTAATTATAATAAAACAATGGAGACAACCCATACAGAGGTAGAAATCCAAGTCTGAATATCATGTTTTTCCAACAGCATGCAAATAAATATTTATCTGCCCCAAAGATGAATGTTTTTTTTGCAAACAGACTGCCAGGTTGTCTATATCTTTGAAGCAGAGAGGGAGTTTCTTAAAGAGGCAGGGGGACTAGTTGGGGGGGAAGAAGAACACTTATCTTAAGGAGATTGTTGCTTCTATAACAATAAATACTGGAAATGGCTGGAAAAATGAACTAGGGATTAGGAATTTAATTTGTATTAGTGAATGATAAACTCAGACAACACGTTTGTTGAATAAGCACTGTTGAATTGTATTAAAAAATCAATAAAAACTTTAAAAAAAAAACCAATAAATACAATGACCATATCAGCAGTGGCTTAAAAGACTTGGGCATTAAGACTAAAACTAAAACTAATGATAAGTACTAAGATGTATATGTTCTGACAGGGGAATATGAATTTGCAAAAAGTACAACAAAAAATCTATGGAAAAGAAAGGAAGCCCCCACTGAAGAAGAAATAATAAATAAAATTTTGTCCTGCGCCGAAATGGACAGGTTAACTCTAGAGATCAAAAATAAAACTGAAACAGAGTATTATGAAATTTGGAAAAATTTGTACGATTGGTTAGAGATAAGGAGGATCGCTGAGATGATTATCGATTGATTAGTTGATAACGCAAGGATTTCCTATTAGCATCTATATCAGGACCCAACAGAAAGATATGTAAATACAGAAGTTTTTTACAGAAGTTATATGTACAGCTTGTTATACTCTGTCCTGTTATAGAAGGTATTTTAAGTTTCTGTTTTTCTTTCTGTAATAGCAGTGTTATACCCAGGGAGGTGGAATCATGTCCACTTTTGTTTTTAAATGTACATTTAATAAATTTATATTAAAAAAAAAAATCTATCCCACTGATAACAAAAGAATGCCAGGGACCAAAGAGTCTCTGAAGAGTCTTTTTCAGGCTGACAAAATATTTTTCCCTCAACCAAGACTGTAGTTTCTTCAGGTCAAATGTTGGCAGGATGCATCAACCCCTTCTCTTATTACTTGTAATCCCAAAACTAGGCTTTTTAAAAACATGCCTGCAGAATTGTGATTGATCAAGAACTATTTCAGTCAATAGGGTGAATGGTTGCCAAAAAAGGAAAATATTATAATCAAGGAAATTGGAACAGGCTCAGAGAAGAACTGCAAGATGATCAGAGAATAGAAAATAAGTCTTGGGAAGCCTGATGGAACTGGGAATTTTAAAGAAAAGAAGGGTATTATGACAACACTTCTTAAAAAACTAAAAGGAAGTCCCACAGGGGATGGTCAAGACCTGTTATCCATCATTCCAGAGGTCATAAAATAATTATTCTGAATTACAGGAAAGCAAATTCTGAATGTTAAGAATAAAGTCCTACCCACTAAGACCCATTAGACACTGACCTAAATTACTGAGAGAAATGATGGCTCTTCTGTCCTGGATGTGTTCAGATGAAATCTGGAAAGTCACATTTTAATTTGGAATCTTGTATTGAGCAGACTGACTTCAGTGGTTCAAATTAAAGTTGTATAAATTTAAAGTTGCACAAAATCTATAATGATCCAAATTATTTATCAGTGGGCAACTCTATTGATGGAAACATTGGTACATTGCTTCATCACCCTGTTACAATCTGCGGAATAACGATTGGAAGAGGTTGAAGCTATTTGTAAAATTGACTGTATTTGAGATGAAATGATAAGACTAAGGAAGATTAATTGGGTATTTCCTTATGAGGAAAAATGGTCAGAAAACCCAAGAATAATTCCAGAGAGATTTGAGGAGAGAAGCTGCTCTTTTTCACATGTATTATATATTGAGAAACCAGTTTTCCTCCATCTTCTGCCTATGCTTTTCATATTTTGATCCCCAGATACAGACTTTACATCACTCCCTGTTAAATTTCAACCTCTTTTGCCCACTGTTTAAGCCTGTCTAAGCCTTTGAATCTTTTATATCTTTTCTAAAGTGTTAGGCCCTTCTAGATTTTTGGGATCTGCAAGTCTGTTTGGTGAGCTCTGGCAATATGGGAAGGACTAGAAGTTAAGTTAAATGCAAGTCTCAGGAGAGTTTGTTTCGAAGCCTAGTGCAATGCAGAAGGAGGCCCCCTCTTGAATGTCAGAAGGTGGCAGAGCCAAAAAGAGCTTCTCCTGCAAAACTTAAAAGCTAGATAGGTTCATAACAGGAGAACCAGTTCTTAAATAACGTGATCTAAGCCATTTACAGCTTTAAAAGTCAACAGCACCTTAAATAGTGCAATATTGACAACTAGATCTTTCACTAATGGAATCAGATAATCTCTGTACTTTGCACTATTACAAGCTTACTTTTGAGCAAACTGCAATTTTCAGACACTTTTCAAGGATAGCCAATGCAAAGGAAAAACAAGATGCAACTAAAATAGGGATAATTCTTGCCAAATCTGACAGGCTAGAGAAGAATTTTAGGTGTTGTGCAAAGATACTCCTTGCCAAAACAAGAACAGGACAAGAAACAATGATTGGAAACTGATCAAAGAGAGAAGCAACCTGGAATTAAGGAGAAACTTCCTGACAGTGAGGACAATTAACCAGTGGAACAGCTTGCCTTCAGAAGTTGTAGGTGCTTCATCACTGGAGGTTTTTAAGAAGAGACTGGACAGTCACTTGTCTGAGATGGTATAGGTTCTCCTGCTTGAGCGTGGGGGGGGGAGGGGGGGGCTGGACTGGAAGACTTCCAAGGTCCCTTCCAGCTCTATTCTATTCTAAAACCACAATTCATGAATTCAGCTTTCTATGTATTAGCTGCCTTGTGAAATTATATCGAGATGTAATTTCAGCTTGTATTACTTTAATTATTAAAATTAAGCAATGTTCCAGGACACTGATTGTTTCCATGGTATAGGATGAAAAAAAGCAAGAGAGCCAAGTATTATGTTTGAAACCGGTCTATAATCTCCTTGGTCAAAAGGATTTCTTCATTAATGATCTTATTAGTGTCTTCCTGAAATGGGGGAGGTGTCATATCCCTTCCATAAAAAAGATGCTGAGACTCTGGAAAGAGTACAGGGAAGAGCACAAAGATAATTAGGGGACTGGAGGCTAAAACATACCAAGAATGGTTGCAGGAATTGGGTATCTCTAGTTCCAATATCTAAGAGGCTGCCACAAACGAGATGGGGGTCAATCTATTTTCCAAAGCACTTGAAGGCAGGACAAGAAGCAATGATTGAATCTAATCAAGGAGAGAAAGCAACCTAGAACTAAGGAGAAATTTCCTGACAGAACAATTAATCAGTGGAATGACTTTCTCCAGAAATTGTGGGTGCTCCAACCCTGGAGATTTTAAAGAAGAGACTGGACAACCATTTGTCTGAAATGGTATAGGGTCTCCTGTTTGATCAGAGCGTTGGATTAGAAGACCTCCAAGATCCCTTCCAACTCTGTTATAAATGGGCACTGACCACCTCTCAAATCCAGACTAGTGGAGAGTCGAGTAAGCAGGTATTTGCCCTCATATCTCAACAACTTCAAAATCTACAAGAGGCAAAGAATTCAAGATAACAAGAGACGTGATTGCTGAAGTTACTTTCCTATGACTTGTCCCAATGCTAGAGTCTAAGTTACAATGGGTCCGAGTGACTTTATTTTCCACAATTCAGTATTCCAGGTTCCCCCTTCCTATGTTTAGTGGAGGAGATGTGACACAAAATGGAAAAGAGATGTTTCAGCTTTTCCAGTTTCCTTCTATCTATACTCTTATCTTTACCCAAACAGAAGACAATGGCCAAAACATCCCTAAGCCAAAATACTGAAACAAATACCTGGTTGTTTCCCAAAAGCTTCTGAATTGTCTTGTTTATAATGGCACTGTAGAAAATTTCTTGTTTCTTAACAAGAGGTGCATAGACCACAACTTCACGCTTGGGAGGAACTTCTACAGCTACATCTGATTTCAGTCTTCTCAGTAGGAAAGGAGTCAAAATCTAGAGTCAAAAAAGTCAAAATACATTTCTATCCGTTTATGATTAAAACCTTGTTTGTTTCAAAAGAAAGCTTTGTCATTCCAAGACTGCATGATGTGATGTTTTGTATGTAATTGCTTTCAACTGCATTTTGACAGAAAATTTGGCCTTGGCAAACCTCTTCTGTAAACTACTAAGTGCTTAAAATTTTCCTTCTAAGGCAAAGAATTAAGAGTTCTAAATCTTTTTCTTTTTTTTTATAAAAACAGAAGAGAAGATAAACAGTCTCACTTTCATCAAGGCAAAATATTTCCACATATAACCACTCTCTACTATAGCTAACACAAAACAGAAGCAATCGCAATCTTTGTGACTGGTGAAAGAAATGACCCCCCCCCATCTATACTCACCAACCAACCAGCAACCATTGCCCTTGGCAAAGACTAAATCCTGAATGTTCAAGTATTGAGTATAAGAACAGTGTCATGAGAAAAAAACTCTTTAATTTCTCAGCAAATATATCTTCACTGTGAGGAATTCACACTTGGAAAATAAGGATGCCCGCAGATATATGTTAACAGTGGTATTTGCAAATATATTCATTTGTGGTCATATATAGTTATCAATAATATGGTACAATATAATATTTAAAAGAAAAAGTGGCAACCTGGAAGAAAATAACATATATTTTAAGCAATGAAAACAGACCTGGTGCAACATGTGCAAGATATTCTGTTCTCTTTCCTTAGCAACAATATCTTCAGCAATTTCAGAAATACTGGTAATATCAAACCAGGATTCAAAACTAGAAAAAAAAATCAAAGAAAAATGAATTGAGAATTTGACAAAAAAAAAATGAATTAAGAAGCGAGAAGCTACAATTTAGTTCTGTAATGAAAAAAAATATATCAAGGTCTGCAATGTGCACTTGATTATCCAAAATGTATCTTTTCTTGTTCATATTATTTTGCCTTTCAAGAAAGGGCACAAGAGATGCAGAGCATGAAACTTTGTCCCATGACTGCAATGAAACTCTACTTATCATGTCTTCCCCCCCCATTCCTAATGCATTTGAATTTTATATTGATTTTCACACCCATCTTTAAGTTATAAAATGTAGAAGTATGATCTCAAAGAGTGCAACAAAATTCCAGCCACTGAAGGATTTAGTTGGTAGATGGAAATAGCACACAAATCCGAGGCCAATTTCTGCAAGTCCAAATTGATGTATTGTTAATGAATTTGTCAGCAAGAATACTTGATCACAAAGAAATGTTTGATATCACAAGGACCTTGAAAAACTTTGCTCTTATAAGCCAATAAAAAAAAAGAAGAAACTAACATCCTAAGGCAGGCATGTCAAACTGCCAGCCCACGGGCCGGATGCAATCACGATGAAACCGCGCCCACCCCATTGCCGGCAATGGGGAAAAAGTCGCGATACGTCGCGTGACGTCGCGAGTTTGACATGCCTGTCCTAAGGTGTTACAGAAAAAAAGCCATGTAATTCCATAGAAAAGTAATATAAAAAGAAAGAAGGGCTGGGCTGGGCTGAAAAGACTTAACAAGAAGAAAAGGCTCAAGAAAAACATTACATAGAGGCAAAAAACCTTTCTTGTAGTATTATTGCCATTGTGCCTGAAATGGTGCCAAGAAAATTCTGGGAGACTGAAAAACAAATAGACTTTAAACCAGAATTATTTTTGTTAGGAATAATAGGAGCTAATTATGAGAAAGATTGCAGATACTTAATACTACACGTACTAACGGCAGCAAGAATTGTATTTGCCCAACATTAGAAAAATGAAAATTAACCAGCTGAAGAAGTACTAATTAAGAAAATTCTAGAGTGTGCAGAAATGGATAGATTTGACTTTAAAGATAAAAGAGAAAGAAGACTCAGTGTACTTTAGAACATGGGATAATTTCTATCAATGGCTAGAAAAACGAGTTAGAGAGAAAGGAATGTGATATGTAATTTTGAATATATATTAGCAAGAAAAAGGCTATTGAGTGATTAATTAACATATTGGTTATGATAATTAACTATTATCTATTATTGTTTGTTAAACACATGAACACATTATGCTGTTTGCTAAATATTGAGAATGTTATTTGGAAAAACCCCAACCCTAACCCTAACCCAGGGGTCGGCAACCTCGGCTCTTTTATATGACTCATGGACTTCAACTCCCAGAATTCCTGAGTCAGCTGGCCTGGAAGAAAATGCCTTGTAAAAATAGGCTTAATCAATGGTCCCCATCCTTGGCGACCTGGGTGTGTGTGTGAGTGGCAGGCGCACATGCATAGCTCCATTGGTGTGAGTCGGCGCATGCACCCTCCACTCGCATGTGCTCACACACGAACCCCCGTTTGTGCGAATGGAGCTTTGTATGCGAGCGCAGCTTCGTGCGTGTGCGCTTGCCCATCGCTCACGCAGCCTGGGCTAAGCCACTGTTCTATCAGAGACTAAACCTCTGGCCTCCCAGGTATTGTTCAACACTGCCTCCATCAGTTCCATTCAACAGATGTAATAAATAGAGCTAAAGTATGGAAGAGTGTTGGATAATTTCCAGACTTCTACTGGGAAATGTCTGGCAATTCATTATTGGAACTGTTAGAGGAGTTTTATGCCTTGGAAGCATGTACAAGTAAAAAAAAACACCAACCTGAATGTAAGTATACCTCAATCTGGCACAATCAATTCTAGTTACTATTGTGTTTGAAAGTTGAATGATATCACTTTAGATTTTTTTCTTCCTTAAGAACTGATTTTTCTATTTAAAATCCTGTATTAGTCGTGTGTAACTATGTATAAATCAAAGAAGCTATGGTGACCCCAGAAACTCTCTGGCATTGTAATATATGATAAAAGGCGACAATAAGACTAACCACATGGATTTGGGCAATTACTTAATTGTTGATAGAAAGTTTGGAGTTTTTCCTATTGATACAAATGTCATTCATGACAGATAATCTGCCCTTTTGTATATAACCCTTTGCAAATCTGTATTTGGGACTCCTGGTCCAAGGATCACTGTTTTAGGGTATTTTACTAAAGAAACTTTGTTTTGGATCTCTGTTGCTTTGTTTCATCCCTCAGTGGGTCACTTAGTCTTCTGTTCCTGTAGAAATGAAGACTTCTTGTGCTTCCATTCTAAAAATCATCATTAAAAACAAACAGAATAGATTGGATTTTTTTTTTTGGCTTGTTTTGCACTTATCCCTGCCTGATTCATGTAAACATACATTACATTTTCAGCACAAGCCACCAAATAATGTAACTACCCAAGACAAGTCTCAGAAATATAATGTTCCAAAGACTGTTCCCAGACATGGATTTGCTCAGTCATATCTGGGAGAACTTCTGAACACCAGTTTTATTACTCATCGTGAGTATTCTGGGCCTTGGAGTGCTCAAGGAATGCTTGCTATCTTTAGAAAGGGCCTGGCCATAACCTCACTTTTCTGTTCTCACAGTCCATCTCTCATTCTCAAGAAGCAAGCATCTGGACTATTGTTTGCGATGATTTGTCACAAGTGATGGCTGGAAGATTCTTGACTCATTTCTTGTCTACTGAAAGGGAGAAATGTCAAAGCAAAACCCTTTGGAGAAACCACGAAAGGTTACCTCTCTCCGGAAGAAGGTTATATATTTATTTTCAGATGTTCAGTTAATACTTATAAATCAATTCTGACCTTTTCAAGTCATCAAACACATCCGGAAGCAGGAAATTAAGGAGGGACCAAAGCTCAGATAAATTGTTTTGTAGTGGGGTTCCAGTTAACAGTAGTTTATTATCAGTGCTAAACCGTTTTAATTCCTGAATAAGACGACAGTTCATATTCTTAATCCTATGTCCTTCATCCACAATCAAATATTTCCAGTAGAAATTCTAGAGGGAAAAAAAGTCTTCAATTATTCCAAAAAGCAAAATTCATCAACAAAGTTTCCACTTCTTTGAAATGTATGTTCAGTTTAAAGAAAAAATAAATATATTATATTAGAATATGTGATTTTTCCTATTATATTATTGAATCTGATTTTTTTTCTATGCAAAATAATGGGTTTGCCTATTATATTCATAATGAGACTGGCTGTATCGATCGTGGTAAATATATTAGTGCTTAAAGGCTACATTGCTTTATGGCTCACATATTTTTATACTGATAAAAGGATATTTATAGCTCAGGGTTGAAATGAGGGATCTTTGGTTCTCGCTGAGCTTGGTTTTCTTGCAGACATTTCATTACCCAAATAATGAACATCCTCCCAAATAGGCAACATCATCAGCGCTAGTAAGGAGTGGGGTTTGTTCTCGGTTTATATTCTAGTGCTTGCCCCTGGCTGGTCTTTAGAGGTTCTTTGGTTGGGCTGTTTATTGTTGGCTTGTTTGGCCGTTCCTTGATTGGGGTATTGTTTGATTGACTGTTGGTCTAACGTTAATTTTGGAGTTAACTACAATTCTATAAAGGAGTGCTAATTGAACAGCATTTTCTTACATTACCTGAAGAGAATGTCTATCTCTCATTGCAATTTCAAAAGACGTAATAACAATGGGATGGATATTCATTGAACCTTCTTTCCTTCGCATTTTATGAATGAGTCCACGTCGTTCTTGCTGGGTTCCATGGTACAGCATTATAGGAATCTAAATTTATAAAAATATTTATAAAACATCGTGTCTGTTTTGATTTACTTCATGGTACTTTTATTCAAAACCTCTAGTTGGGATGCTATTGCTTACTCTGCAGTTTTTTCATCCTTAAAGGTCTTAGAAGGATTAACAGGGACTCCTAATCCATGGACTTTTGTCTTATTTATCTACCTAAATAAGGTAGATAAAGTGATTAAATCAATGTAGGTGGCATACATACAAAGGCATAATAAAAATTTATTATAATTACACTAAATCTTGTTTTTATCAAGCAGGGTGAAGTAGTTTTACAAGCAGTGAAAACTACCCTTTCATTTTTAAAATATAGCTAAATGTAACTGGAAAGTATACAGCAGAATAATTTTTTTCAGGGACTTCTATGTGTCTGTAGCTGGAAAAGGGATCTTGGGGGAACATGGAACTTATTACCTGTCTTCCCTGCCATAGATCCCTTGGCCCTTCACTCAGGTAGCCAGACATTGGCTGCTAAACAAACAATCACTGCAAATGCCTGGGCATCCAAGCTGATAACATCAAGCACACTGAGTCAAGAAGAAGGTTAGAAGTGAATACATCATGAAAGTGAAGTTAAAGTGCAAATTCAGTGAAGGAAATATTATTAAGGCAATTAACATTTGGGCAATTTCAGTCATTGGATACACAGATGGAATAATGACCTGGATTCAAATAGAACTAAAAGATCATGGCATCCGGCCCTCTCAATTCCCGGCAAATAGATGGGAAAGAAATGGAGGTAGTGACAAATTTTATCTTCCTGGGCTCCAAGATCACCACAGATGGGGACTGCAGCCAAGAAATTAAAAGACGCGTGCTCCTGGGGAGGAAAACTATGGCAAATCTAGACAGCATAGTAAAAAGCAGAAACATCACCCTGCCAACAAAGTACGCATAGTCAAGGCCATGGTTTTCCCAGTTGCAATGTATGGCTGTGGAAGTTGGACCATAAGAAAGGCTGAGCGCAAAAGAATTGAGGCCTTTGAACTATGGTGCTGGAGAAGACTCCTGCGAGTTCCCTGGACTTCAAGGTGATCAAACCGGTCAATCCTAGAGGAGATCAACTCTGACTGCTCTTTAGAAGGCCAGATCCTGAAGTTGAAACTCAAGTACTTTGGCCACCTAATGAGAAGGAAGGACTCACTGGAGAAGAGCCTAATGCTGGGAAAGATTGAGGGCAATAGAAGAAGGGGACGACAGAGAATGAGGTGGCTGGATGGAGTCACTGAAGCAGTAGGCGTGAGCTTAAATGGACTCCAGAAGATGGAAGAAGACAGGAAGGCCTGGAGGAACATTATCCATGGAGTCGCGATGGGTCGGACACGACTTCGCAACTAACAACAACAAAAGCCCTGGATAGGAATACCAGAAAAATAATGACTCAATCATGCCCTTCATCCATGCAGCAACATTAACAGACAAGGAAAATGGCTGGGTGTGGAATGGTGCAAGGACAGCAAAAAAAATAAAATAAATGCACTGAAGTTAGTATATCATGAAGGCTTACTGAGTTCTGAAGAAACCAATTTGGGATACATGAAAGACCAAGCAAAGAACAGAAAAGAGACTGACTGTGTAACCAACCATAATAGCTTCTAAAACAAGTTTACCATAAAAAACAACAACAACAACATCTCTCACCTCTGGTGTAAACCTTTTGAATTCAGCAATCCAGTTAGGAAGCGTGGATAGGGGCGCGCATATCAGAAATGGTCCAGCAACTCCTCTCTCCACCATCAAGGCAATTGTTGCAATACACTGGATAGTCTTCCCTAAGCCCATTTCATCAGCCAAAATACCATTGATGCCATTTTCCCAGAGCATCTGCATAGAAATACACACAAACACTTCAATTACACTTTTTTTTCTCTCTTTATGACCCTGTAATCCCTTGCTTTGGGGTAAGGTCGGGATGACATATACTTCAATTACACTATTGGATAAAAATTGAAACATGAACGCCTTGATGCAAAATGAACCCAAATGTTCATTTAATCTGTTTAGTAACTAGATGAACACAAGACACAATAATCAGGAAGACTTGATTATTAATGACAAAGGCTA
This sequence comes from Azemiops feae, assembly GCA_023970755.1. Taxonomy (NCBI): domain Eukaryota; kingdom Metazoa; phylum Chordata; class Lepidosauria; order Squamata; family Viperidae; genus Azemiops; species Azemiops feae. The sequence goes on along the minus strand of JALGBA010003861.1, from coordinate 160,193 downwards.
ATTTCATGAGCTTTCAAGCAAATCAGAGGATAGTTATTTTGCCACAATCTATGGTATATTTTACTATCTTTTAATGAATGTTTTTATTATTTTATTTTAATATTTAAATATCTGTATTTTATTGTAAATAACAAGATTTTTAAAAAATGAAAAACATTTTAACCAAGCAACAAATTCTAATTAATTTCGCTTTCTATTACTAAAGAATCTCTGGATGTTGACTTAAGAGTTATTTTACTTGTTATCTATGGATTTCCATGTTTTCTGTGTGTTTCCATTTACCTTCACAAAACATTATTGTGTTTTAAAAATACTAGTGTTTTAAAAATACTCCAAAGATATTCTTGCTCAGGACTACTATCCTCCAACCCATACATTAAAATCATCTGGTGAGTAATCTCAATGCAATGAACGGAAGATGGCCATTTGGGTTGTAGTAACTCAACTGTAGAATTCTCTCCTAAGGGAAATATTTCTGCCCTCCATGCATTTTATTTTCAATATTTGGTCTTCAACCAAAAACATACCTAGATACTTTCAACTGGCACTTTGGAGCTGCTTGTTTGTAAAAAAATAACTTTGTGTTAAAACATTAGTATTTTCTTCCTCTATTTAAGGCTAATAGTGAATGCTTTTATTATTCATAAATACAGTATACTACAATGGGCTCCAAGAGAAACAAAGTAAAATTAACCCATTATATTATAGAGCAGGGGTACCCAACCCCCGGTCCGTGGCATGCCAGCAACTGGTCTGCACAAGCAAGCAAAGCCCCATCCGCAGGATACAGGCAGCACACAAAACCACACCCCCTCCGGTCCGCGGAAAAATCTCTTCGGTGCCCAAAAGATTTGGGACCTCAGTCATAGAGAATGGTTGCAGGCCTTAGTATCAGTTTTCTTGACCTGATCACACTTCTCAATTTGGAAAAGTAGTAAGATAACCTTTGTAGACTCGTACAATGACAGCCTTTCCCCAATAGGAACATCACTTTTCTTCCATGACCAAAGATGTGGAGACCAATGGCAGCTGTGCATTATTCTCTATAGTTGGGGTGGGGGTAATAGTATCACTTTATTAAGAATCAGCTCTGGTATCAGAATAACAAGAGTTGGAAGGGACCTTCAAGGTCTTCTAGACCAATTCCCTACTTAAGTGGGAGATCCTATAGCATTTCAGATGATTGGAGTGATGGAGCACCCACAACTTCTGAAGGCAAGTTGTTCTCCTGGTTAATTGTTCTCACTGTTAGGAAATTTCTCTTTAGTTCTAGGTTGCTTCTCTCTTTGATTGGTTTCCATCATTTCTTATCTTACCTTCTGGTGCTTTGGAAAATAGGTTGACCCTCTCTTCTTTGGGCTGCCCTTCAAAACTTGAAACACTGCTATGATGTCACCCTTAGTCCTTCTTTTCACTAGATTAGACATACAGATTCCTGCAACCTTTCATCCATGTTTTAGCCTCCAGTCTCCTAATCATCTTTGTTTCATTAGCTACCAGCTGCATGTCCCTACCTCCCCTAAAGAATCCAACCATTAGTTGAGTTGATTTTAACTAAGACTAGATAACAATAGACCTGAAATTGAAATTCTAACTTGAATTATCCAAGGCACAGAAGGATGTCTGTGCTCCAAACAGCTTGAAAATAATGGCTACAATTTGGTACAATTCTGGCAACTTGAGGATAGTTCCAAGAAAATATTGTTTCCTTGCACTATACTAAGACACACACGAATGTCTAGAAAGAACTTTCCTGCCACCATTTTCCAGAAGGGATCCTTAAGGCCACCATTTAAGAGACTGGACAACCCTTTGTCTGGGGATGGTATAGGGCAGGCATGTCAAACTGCCGGCCTGTGGGCCAAATGCATCACGCCGAAACCGCGTCCACCCCATTGCCGGCAATGGGGGGAAAGTCACGTGACATCGCGAGTTTGACATGCCTGGTATAGGGTGTCTTGCTTGAGCAGGGGGTTGGACTAGATCTCCAAAGTCCTTCCAACTCTGTTATTCTGTTGTGATTTATTTTTAAGCAATAAACCTGGAATGTTAATGTTCTTTACAACTACATTAAGCCACAGTTAAGCTTTGTCAACCATTTATTTGTACCAGAAAGATAAAATCAAGAACAGCAATAATTCTGGCAACAACATAAAAGCTAATAAAGTGGATAGTGGTTGGGGTTTGTGTGTGTGTGTGTGTGTGTGTGTGTGTGTGTGTGTGTGTGTGTGTGCACATGCACGTGCCTTTGAATCAGTGTCGACTCTTGGTGACTGCCTGGACATTCCCTACAGTTTTTGTGGCAAGATTTCAAAAGTGGTTTGCCATTATCTTCTTCCTAAGGCTGAGAGAGGGAGAGTGAATGGTTCAAGGTCACCCAAAAGAGGTCCCACCTAAGGTAGGAATAGAAATCAGTCTCCTGATTTCTAGTCTGGTCATGGCTCTCATTTAATTAATAAAGTTGCTAACATTCAAAACCAAGCAAAATAATTCTTCAAATGCTCCAACAAAATAAAAGATCTTTACACTGGGGGGGAAAAACACAACGTGGAGCCAAGCAAGTCTTTTTCAATCTTGATCACACAAAAACCCGTTTCTCTGGTAGCCACCCACTTGAAGTCATTGAACTTCAGATGAAAATCTGGCAAGTAAACACAGGAGGAGGAATAACAATGCATTAATTGACTTAGTTATTCCAAGAAAGTTGAATCTTTTTAGAGAGTGAAATACCTCTATTTGAAATCATTATCATGATTAACTGCTAAGGACCTAGCCAAATATGATTATATAAGAAAGAATAAACTCATACCCTAAGCCATTCCATGCCTTCAACTTGATACCACCTCATCACTCCTCCAGTGAAAAGTTTGGGTTGCTGAAAAGGTACTGGCTGTCCTTTAAACTTTCGTTTTGGGTCAACAAAATGCTTGGCACTGTGTCGCATCACTTGTGCCAATCTATCCTTAATGATGCTGTTTGAATCCCCATTAGTCTGGATTTCTTCTGCACACAGTTTGGGTGGATTGCTTTCAATCTACAGAAGAAAAGACATAGGCAATATTATTATTATTTTTGCCCAAGTTTTTATGCAATCAGTTATGTAAGTTATTTCAGGGCTGATAGTTAAGCCAGACAAAGTCAATATTACCATACTTGTAAGAGAAACTCAACTATTAATAAAAACTGGTCTAAATTCAAGTTGTGTTGTAAATTATGAATTTCCAATGATTGTAAGAATCATTTATATCAGTGTTCATGTAGCTTGGCACAATTGGAAAGATGTTGCATACACTGCATTTCATTATGTGATTCTTGTTATGAGGAAATGCAGCAAATGAAAGGAGTCACAGAATTTTTTCTTTTTTGAATCAAATTTTCTCCTCCTCCCTACAAAATACAGTACAATGACCAAACTAAAACACAGTTTTCCACTGATATTCACAGCTCTCAGCATTAACAAAAGGCACCTTTGCACATCAGCATTCCTATCCTGCTCCCGAAAGCTTCTTCAGAAGAGACAAATTCTCATTTTCTTACATGATAGAAAATGCAGAGGCTGTAGGTACTCTGCCCCTTAAACAAGCCAACATCACAATGAAGCCATGTTTTGTTATATTACAGAATGACACTCCCCACCCCTTCTTTAAAGATGGCATTTGCATCTATGCATATAAGAGAATATTTTTAATTATTTTCAGGATTACAGTCAGTTTAATACATGCTGCTGCTATTCCCTTCAAATACTAACCTTTTATGATTACAAACAAGTATTAATTGAGTCAAGCTCAACTGTTGGTGACTACATGGGGACGTCCAGACTGCTTTAAACAAACACACACACACACACACACACACACACGGTACATGTTGTTTTCTTTGCAGCTATATGGGGAGTGATTTACCATTGCTTTTCACTTGTTTTTAGACAATTAACAGAGAAAAAGAAACATGCTTAGTTGGTACTCTAATTCCAAACACTCTCTTGAAATTATTTTAAATTCATAATGCTTCTAAAATCAATATTTAAAATTCTTAAGGGAAAGTTTTAGAAATAAATATCAGAGGATAACATATAAAAATTTAAAAATTTAAATATACCTCATTATTTTCAATTCTGCTTTTTTTGGCTGCTAACAAAATTTCCTATGGAGAAATGAAAAAATAAAAGGATTGAACAACTCACAACTGTTGAGATGGGCAGCTATATAAATTTAATAAATAAATAAAATTTCTCTTTGAATCGCTCAAAAGTAATATTTTGTGGATTTGTATTTAAGCAATTTACCTCTTTTGAAATTACATCAGAAATATTGTATGTTCTGTCTTCTCGAACTCTCTTCTTTTTAACTATAAGAAAATAAAGTATTGATTTCAGTACCCAAAATTTCTAGATACGTAACAAAATAGTTTCGGTCTTTAATCAAACTTACCGATTTTCTGATCTTTCTGACCACTTAGTTTTTCATTCTATAAACCAGAATATTGAGAACAAAATAATTTTAATGTTAATATTTGTTTATATAATAATTCACAGTTGTAATTTCATTCATCTTGCACAATTGATTTTAAGACTCCTGGCCAAAATTATGTTATTTCTCCAAGCTAGATTGCTGCAAAATAGAAACAAGATAATGTACTATATCTCTACTTGCAACAAAGTTGAATATTTATAATTTTTGTACATAAATTTAAATCAATTTTCAAAAGTCTTCTCCACAGATACTTCCTTGGACCCATTCTAAGAATACAATCCCTCTTTCTAAGAATACAATCCATGCATTTCAGAAATCTCCTGGAGCAGCAACCTGTTAGACAGAAGGAACTGCCACTGAGGACGAATATTCACATTACAAACATCTTGATATCACAGATTTGATTTGTGTATCTCTATATAGCACAGTGCATGCCTTTCAATTACCCCTCAAAGGATAAGTAGTCCGAACAAAGAATGCATCAGTAACAATTTGAATAGAGTATTTATTCATAGTTATCTAACATTTAATGTTGATTTTACCTTTGCAGTATTCAATGTTCCTTTCTTTTCAAGTTTTTCTTTCTTTTGTTGCTCCTAAAACACAAGATTTTTACAAATCAGTTGTTTCTTTATGCAACAGGTAAGTGAACTTCAAAATTTGATGTACCTCTGCTTTGGTACCTAAGACTATTTTCACTTTAATAGTGAATATCTTAATTGGTTTAGGTAGCATTTGGAATGAAACATTCAATTTAATTAAGAAGTTTTTTTTCTAGCATGAATGGAGAATGCTCATGGAAGCTGTTCTTGAATATAGTCTCTTGGTGGCAGTAAAGAGCAACTTTCCATATACAGTAACTGACAGTAATCGACAAGATGCTTACAATTTGTCTCATATGTAACTTGCATCTGCATAACCAACTTGTCTTCCCCTCCTTTCCCCCTAATTTAAATCCTATATCAGTCTAGCCCAGGGGTATCAAACTGCCGGCCCACGGGCCAGTTGCATCATACGGAGGCCGCGCCCAGCCCAGCTCTGGCAATGCAAAAAAAAAAAAAACTCGCGATATGTCGCGACATGTCACGTGACGCAGCGAGTTTGACACCTGTGGTCTAGCCCAGAGGTAGGCAACCTTGGCTCTTTTATGACTCGTGGACTTCAACTCCCAGAATTCCTGAGCCAGCATGGCTCAGCTTGGAAACCTCTCCTTTTCCCCTCAGCATGGCTGGCTCAGGAATTCTGGGAGTTGAAGACCACAAGTCATAAAGGAGCCAAGGTTGCCTACCCCTGGTCTAGCCAATCTATATCTGGCCAAGTGAGCTGCAGTCCCAAAAATGCTTTTGTCTTTTAATAAAATCTGTTAGCCAGAAAAGGCCCTATTAGATTCCTGATTTTTGGACACCACAGACTAATATCTACTACAGAAAAACAAAGTTTATATGTTCAGTTTTCTGTTTGTTTATTGTTCCATTTCACAGAGTGACTGGGATGAAGCCGTACGCACGCACCAGTCTCCCGACCAGTAGAAACTATTCAATGAGCCGACTTACAAACAAAAGGATTAACATATTCCAAATTTCAACTGACACCAATGGATTAAATTGTAGTAACTCACAAAGGGAAAAAGCTGGGGATCACATGTTGTCCTGCACTTGATGGAGCATCAGTGGCAAAAAAAAGTTAAGATGGCTGAGTTGCTAGAGAAGTGGGCCTCTAGCAATACTCACCCAAACAGAATGGGAAGGAGAGTGATACATCTAAAATTGTGGCTGAAGTATTCAAATACCACAACTTTTTAGTATAAAATAGGTGAATGGCATGTACAGATACATTTACTGGAAGTCAAGGAAGTGTCTACATTGGAGACAAGATGGACTAAAGTTTAGGGTCTCTATAAGATAATTTGCACCTTACCTTCCCATAAACATACAAAAACTCTACAAAGAATCCTGTCTAAAATTGTATGTCCCATCAAGAAAGAGACAACATCATGCATCATGCAAATTGTACACAATGGACTGATTAGATCAGCTAATCATAATACAACTAATACCATTCCCAACTCATACTTCCCAAGAAACTTCCCATCACCACCAATTCCAAAGAATTCAAATTCTACACAGAATATAATCGTTGGTATGCAAGGTGAAACATCTGCAATAATCTTAAACTTTAGCTTGATATGGATTTTCCTAAGCCCAGAGAAACCCAATTAAAAGTATGAATAGTTCACATGTCAACAGACCCTTCTGAAACCTTAGACTAACTCTTCAGTTTCTATTCTTTTTAGAGATCATAATGAAAAATGAAAAGTCTGGAATAACATAATTGCCAGTAGGACTAGCTTCATGGTTTTAGAGCCAATTGAAAACAAACGTAGTTGTTACCGGGGAAGATAGGAAACATCTGCCAGATGTTTCCTCAGGACACAGTACATTCATGAGGAATTGTGAGAAGCACCTACAGTAAGCATCTGAGTGGACAAAAATTCTGGGTAAGTAAGCAAGACCAATTGGTGGATTTTAGCAATTACTGTTGTTTGGATGCTCCTTTGTGGACAGCAGAAAAAAAAGGTGGCATTGGGGCTACTGCTGATCTGTTGCTGTTTTAGCAGGAAGTTTTCTTTGTGCTTAAAAATGCTTATGCTAAAAATTTTAAGAGATGGAACTGAACATACCTTTCCCTTAATTTGAAGTACTATTACATTTGCCATTGAAGATTCCTTTATTTGCTTCTAAGTAGTTTATTGCAATTTAATCATTTTAATCAACTACAGTGCAATTGATTCATTTGATTAATCTTTATTACACGCTAACTCACTAATTTATTGTGCATTAAAGGTATTGGTCTGTTACTCCAATACATTTAAGTTGATATTTGTGGGTGCAATCCAATCAGATTCCTGGAATAACCCAGATCAAGGGATCAAAGGATCCAGCTTTCAGGATATCTGAAACAGAAATGTTAGTATGTGCTCCTGTCTGTCCTATCTGGGAACAATGTTGTGATCCTGAATCAGATGCACGATGGCCTTGCAGCAACTCATTCATAATTACATAGCGGCAGTTGAGGGATAATCGTACATTCAAGGTTTATACACAAGGTTTGATTCTGAGTATAAGCTGCTTCACCTATGAACTTAAGGCGTCTTGTAGAAAGATACTTTTGATCTGGCCAGGAATTGTAATGGTATGTGGGAATGGCCTTGGGAGACAGGATTCACAAACTACTCAATGGGACAAGTAGCAGTTGAGGCCACAGAAGGAATGGAGACATAGCAAATGTTTCATAAGGCACCCTCCCTAGTTTCTTGGACTGTAAAGGCAAGGGGGAGAAGACCTATTTTCAGATTTGTAAGTACTTCTGTGTGTGCTTCTTGTCTGGACTACCTCAATATTCCCTCATTGAAGAACCGTGGTGGTGTGCAGTGGTTAGAATACAGTATTGCAGGCTAAGTCTTCTGACTGCCAGCAGTTTGATCCTGACTGACTCAAGGTTGATTCAGCCTTCTATCCTTCCGAGGTCAATAAAATAAGGATCCAGATCGTTGGGGGCAATATGCTGATTCATTCTTTTTCTTTCTTTCTTTCTTTTTCTTTCTTTCTTTCTCTTTCTTTCTTTCTTTTTCTTTCTTTCTTTCTTTCTGTCTAATCTATCTATCTATCTATCTATCTATCTATCTATCTATCTATCTATCTATCTATCTATCTATCTATCTATCTATCTATCTATCTTTCTGTCTGTCTGTCTGTCTGTCTAATCTATCTGTCTGTCTGTCTGTCTGTCTGTCTATCTATCTACCTACCTCCTTGCTGTTACCAGATGTTGGGACTGTGACATACAAGGGCCATTATCTGTGCACACATGAACATCACAACAGCTGGTGGAGTTCAAAGCTTTCCTTGAAATCACTAAAAGTTATTGTAAACTTAAGCTCTGATTAACCTATAGCTCTATAAAGTGAAATATCTTAGAAACCTCTATAGGCAGTAGATCTCCCTAGAGAGGGCAGGCACTTCCGAGTAGCTCAAAGACAAAAGGTTAATATAACAAAACACAATGACTGGGCTCAGGAATAATGTATTAATTAAACAGTAATGACAGGCCTTCTGCTGGAACAGTAGGGTACACAGAACAATAGACCGGAACTGATATTTCAGGAGGAAAAATATTCCAATAGCACTAAGTCCCTTATCAATCCAGAACAGAAAAGACAGGAACAAAAAGTGAGAATCAAGGATAATCATAGTAGAACAACAATGCAATAGTACATTAGGAGGAAGCTTGGTTCTGCTTACACTGGAAGGCAAGATAACAAGGCCATGAACCAGAGGCTTTGTGACAATAACAGAACATAGTGCTTAGCTACTGGTTAAGCAGCTAAACTTCTGTAAAATGAGGAAAAATTAAAGCCAGACCAATGAATAGAAACTTTTAATCAGAACACTGGAATTCCAAAGGAATCATACATAAACTCACAACGCCATACTATGAGTTAGGGTAAGATCTGAAAGCCTGAAAAATGGAGCCCCTGCCTCCTCCTCCTCCTCGTTCTGTGCCCCTTTCTGTAGTTTCATGACAGCTTAAGAATATTGTCCTATTTGACTTTTTTTCTAAGCTCTTATCTGTAAGAACTTAGAACGGAAAGAAATTGACCATCCAACTCAGGCGTAAGCAGCTGTTTATAGATTAGATATGGTGCTACATCTAGGTGGTTCTTTCTGACTCTAGCTCAAAAGTCTAAGCAGCTCAGCATCAGCTTGCTAAGGCTACATGCACTCTTGCATAGGATGCAAGAGTTTATGTAGCTTTCCTCATACAATTCACCTGAGGGTGGGTAATGCATAACAGGTTCACAAGGCTGTGATCTCCAGCGAGAGGCTGTTTGGAACAATTGCATTTCTTGAAAACTAACCTCTTCCTTCTTGACTTTCTCAACTTCTCATAGCTATGCTTGCCCCAACCACTAATGCCACCTCTACCTTGCCCTTCCTACTATGCATTCACTTAAAATTCTTTTAATTTGGATTTGTGCCTCAAACAAGTGCTCAGATTTGATCGCCTAAATTGGGTTCAAAGCTTTTTGTTAATGTTGCGATTAAACTATATTGGCCCTAATTTGAAACACATAAACAGCAAGCCTGTGAAAAGCTTCTTGAATTCTTCAAAAGCACTTAACAAGCAGAAATAAAGCATTGAACATTACTACCAAAGAATGCAATGTGTAACAATTTTACATTTTTTAAAATAAGCAATCAGAAATCGCTATCTGCTTTTATGCAAAAAAATAACATTAACAGGGTTTCCATCAATAGCTATATTATTTTAAAAGTCTCATTATGTTCTTCTGTTTGTCACTTGTACCCTCAAATCAGCTCAAACAATGCATTTCAAATCAGCTCTTAAAGAATGTATAAAAATTGGGGACTCGCAACTCCTGTGGAATTAAAATTTCCATAATATTCAGACCAGTTTTATTTGCAAAGTTATGGCCATCAGAGTCCTCACAGTCACATGATTGTGATTTCTGACTCTTCCTACCAGTTTTCCATAAGCAAAGTTAATGGGGAAGTGGTAGAAAGTCAGAATTTGCTCAGGCTCCCATTACTATTTTTGCCTCCTTCCCCCAAGATCTTTCTGTTTAGGCAAGTAAATATTGCCTTAGTATTGAAGTTTATTTGCCACTACAATTGTTTTTCTACTTATGATATTATATACCCTTCTTAGATGATCACTGGAGCCTCCAGCATTGGAGTAAAAAAATATGGTCAACCTAAAAATCAGTGTTCATTCTGGTTACATCAGAATGTACTACCCTTCTCTCAATGGAAGGCTCAACATGTCACAGGATTGGCTAGTCAATTTATAAAATGTTCAGTCTTTCCATTAGGAAAATGTTTTTATTTTCCTTTCCTTTTTTTCAAATAATCTGATTTATGTTGCAGTTCTTTTTTCCCCACTGATTCTAATTCACTATTTTCAGTACTACAAAATGCCTATTGGTATGCTAAAATGTTGTACTCCATAGCTATGTTTTTCGACTGAAGTAAACAAGTCAAATAATTAACTTTGCTAGTAGTCACAAAAATAGTGACTTTGGGTGTGTATATAGACACACACACACACAATTTGAGTCCTGGTAACTACATGGATAAGTCTTCTAGGCAACTGTTTGGAAGTGGTTTGCCAATGCTTTCTTCCTAGAGCTGAAAGAGAATGACTGGCTGAAGGTTATCTGGTTGGCTTCTGTGCATAAGGCAGGACTGAAACTCAGTTCTCCCTTTAACCAAAGCCAAACTGGCTTTATCATGTATGTATGCATATGCGGATGTTGTGTATATACACAAACACACACACAAATACAAGTGGACTCATTTATATTAGGCTGAAACTATGCCATGAAATCAAGTAAGTGATCAGAACTTAGATGTTTTTAATCACAATGACAGATTATGATGACATTATGAAAGCTTTATCTAAAATGCATTATTAGATAGGTACATCTAGCGTCTAATTGTAAAGGCTGCTAACCTCCAATTGCTGCTGTTCCATTTTAGTCAGCAAGAACTTTGAGTAGATGTTGCTTTTTTCAAGCAAGTGTTGAAGTCTCTTGTAGCGCATTTCATTCGAGTCTCTGTCCCGATTCATGTAAGCCTGTAAGAAAAAAAGTAATCGATTATAAATATCAACATTAACTGACTATACTATTGGAAATATAAAAGTTGGTATTATCTTTCACCAGATAAAACTAAATGAAATTTAAATAGTTCAGCCCTACAATTTTCTTCAAGGATCCAATGGAAAATACAGCTTTTTACTCAACCAAGAGAATTTAAATTTCTCCAGGTTATGATAGGAAATTTTTACATTATATTTCCAGTGCTGTTCTGCTCTGAATTTCCTACATATATTTTAGTGCATAGTTTTATTATATTAGATACATTAGTGTCAGATAAACATGTTATATTATTGTAATAAGAGTGTTCAGAGTATACCATATTTGATTTTCTAGTTGCCAATATATAATTTGTCCCTGTCGATTATGATTGTAATTGTTGTCTTTTATTTCCCTTTTTATTATTTTATGTTGCTGGTCATTGACTGAATAAATGAATAAATAAATAAAAATAATAATTTTCCTACATTTCTAAAATTAGGTGTCCGGTGTCATCAAGGTAGAGAAAACCTAGACTTGTAAGCAGTTGGTGGAGCTAAAGGAGCTTTAATTAATTTTATTTGCATACTTTTTACAAATAAACATTTTTTTAAAAAAAAAACAACGGATCCCTTATTTGTGTAGAAAAAAAACTGGACCAAAAATAAAGTCTGGATAAAATTTTAATGAAAACAAATCTAAAAATAAAGAGCTTTTACAGAATGCCCAGATTCCACCTTGAATACTGCAGCCTGTAATACTTCAGAGTGTAAGAAGGAACCATATTTGTCTATCCTTGAGGAAAAACAATGTAAGGGGAATATGGACACTTCATAAACTAGATTTGCTCCCTTGTTCTAGAGCAGGGGTCCTCAACCTTGGCAACTTTAAGACTTGTGGACTTCAACTCCCAGAATTCCTCAGCCAGCTTTGCTGGCTGAGGAATTCTGGGAGTTGAAGTCCACAAGTCTTAAAGTTGCCAAGGTTGGAGACCCCTGTTCTAGAGGGCAAGTTAAAAATCTAGATTCCGATTTAATGTTAGAAAAAGTTCCTAAGTAGGCGCACTTCGAGGGCGGAACCAATTCCTCAGAACTGGTGGTCGCCGTCATTGGATGGGAGCTGGGACCGCCATCTCTCCGAGGCGCCGACCCTGAGGCTCCTTCCACTCCTTTCAAACTCAGCGCGGGACGCCACCTGTTGCGGACCCCATCCCCGCGTAGCTCAGCCGCGGCACCCGGCCGAGCCCGCCTTCCTGCTTGAGCACCCGGCCGCCCAGGTGTGTGTGTGTGGGCCTCCTGCTCGGGACTCGCACCTTCTCCATCCTCTGCCGCTCCTTCTCTCTGCCCTCCGCCTCCAAGCGCTCCTCCTCCTGCTGCATGGCCGTGGTGATCACCGGCGTTGCATCCTCTGCTCCGGCTTCGCTCAGCTCGGCCATCGGAGACTCTGCAAGGAAAACAATGGTGGGGGGACCGGCGGGGCTTGGCTCCCTTCCTCGCTCTCTCCGCCTGAGCGCTCCTCTGTCCCGGCGCAACGCGCGCAGCGAGAGGGGCGAAGCAGCTCCGCGTTACCTGCACTTGGGTCGCTGCTGGTGCTGCTGCTGCTGGTGCTCTCGGCCGGCATGGCTACCCGCGCGCCCTTCCACTCTCCGCCACTCGCACTCGGATCTGGCGGCACACGAGGAGCGACCGCCCAGTTCCGCCCAAAGGAAACTCGCGCGCTTTTCGCTCTTGCGAGAAGTCGCCCTTGCCTCGCGCGAAAGCCGCCGCCGCCGCCCCCCCCCCGCCTGCAGGGGTCCAGAAAGAGGATCCGAACTGCGGGAGGGCGAGTTGGAAAAGTCCCTCGCCGTTGGGTTCCACCAGCCCGCCTCCTTCAGTGCTGGAGAGGGCGGAAGACCAAGAAGGGCTTCGTCAGGCTGGCGCCGGGGGGGGGAGGGGCTCCGCTGAGGAGCTCAGCGGGCAATCCGGTTGTTGCTGAAAGAAAAGAATTCTCCAGAACTTATCAGGGGGTCTTCAAACTTTGGCCCTTTTATGACTTGTGGACTTCAACTCCCAGAATTCCTCAGCCAAGCGTGCCTGGCTGAGGAATTCTGGGAGTTGAAGTCCACAAGTCATAAAGACCAAGTTTGAAGACCCCTGACTTAAGTAGTACACTCCTGGTCTTCGGAGAACAGCGGCCTTCCCCAGCCCCATTTAAACCAGGGGGAAAACTTGCCTTCTTTCCGCCTTACTACTACCAGTTTTGTAGGTGGGGAGGCCTGTATTGTGATCACCACCTGGAATTATGACACCCATATCTACACGTTAAGAATTTTAATGAGGCCAGGAAACTTTGGCAGCATCCTGGAAATAACAAATAAACCTGCTGTTTCTGGTTTATGCAGGTATGGCAATAAGCCTGGTTGCCATTTTTCTGTTCTCTTCCCTCTTGAAATGGCTTCTTTCTCTTAGAGCAGGCCCTGGTGCTGAATATATTTGGCATGTGGCTGTTTACAAATTACTGTAGTGCCTTCCCATGCATTGTAACTGTTGTGAAGATTCTTGATTTCTTTGAAACTAGAGTGGACAACATGGCTGATTACTTCACAGGAAAAACATTATTACAGAAAATATTGAAATTGTGGTATCAACATTATGGTTAGGATGCCAGTATTAGCTATTAAACCATGCAAGCTTTTACCGGTTCATGCATGTTCATAGGAAAAACCCCAGCCTCAACCAGCAACATTCACTTTGAAAGTTTTAGCTGCCAAAGTAGCTAAAATAGTAATAGTGGGAACAATGATATGACTATCTCACCAACATTAAGATAGTGCTTGTTTTCATTTTCATTTTCAACCACTTTCATTTTGTATCTTTATATTTCTGAGTTAGCTTTTAATAGCTGACATTCTAGCAATTCATCGGTCCTACTGAAATCAATAAACTTTATAATTATGGAATTTTCACTTGTCTTCAACTCATGCAGCTAAGTGCTGATAGCATATCAGAGTTCTTGTATACATTCACCTAAATTTGGGCTAATAGTTAAGCCTCATGTGATTCAAACTCTGAATGAATGAAGTCAGACATCTTTCCTGGATTTATTAATCAAAACTAAAAGTATAAAACAAGGCCAGGGAATATATTTTTAGCAAAGCAATGGTATTTTAGTGGCAATCAGGAGGCAACAAATCTTGATTTACAAGTGAAAGGATTTATAGAGTGCAGAAGTGACCAATTTCTTGCTTCATACCTAAGCAGAGAGAAAAGTGTTACATAAAGAATTGAAGCAGTTAAGAGAGACTTCTATGTTCAGTAAAATAAATATCAAAATAGTAAAAAGGGAATAGATTCTACAATAACAAAAGTAATTTATTCTTAGACTTGTGTAGCCTCTGCTACTTTTGAAAGTTCTTAGGTTATTCTAGTCCAAATGCATTGCTGAGGCATAAATTCTGTTTCAGAAGTTCAATAGCAGAAATCTTGGGATTACTCATGTAATCTAGAAGCTGTTTAAGAGCCTTCTTTCATCGCTTTTCCAATTTTTTGTACTTTGCTTCTGTAAAGGACAAAAACATAATCTTAGTATAAACATTTCATTTGCATTTTAGTTATAAATCTAGTAGCACAGTCAGTGATGTTGTAAGAAGAAAGGACAACAAAACCTTGATACCAAGTGCATTCAATGTACTTTCTTCATTTAATCAACAGAATAGAATGGAATGAAATAGAATACTTTATTTGGCCAATTATGATTTACACACAGAAGGATTTGTCTTCGTTGCAGCAGCTCTCAGTATACATGCAAAGCAACTTATGTCAGGTTACAAACTGACTTCATTTCTTAAGACTTAGAAGCACAAGTAGTCCTTGACTTATGACAGGTTGCTTAGTGACTATTCAAAGTTATGACAGACCTTCCCAGGGCCATTTTTGACCGAGATTCAAAGTTCTAATGTCTCCCCCCCCCCCATCACCACCACATGATTGCATTTTGGGTGCTTGGCAGCTGGCCTGCATTTATGGCTATTTGCAATATCCTGCAGTCACATGGCTTGTGATTTAGGGCTTTTTTTTGCCAGAAACATCAGTTTCCGACAAAAACCACCCATTACAGACAATGGATTCATTTAGTAACCATGGAATTTGCTTAATGATCACCACAAAAAGGTTGTAAAATCAGGCATGATCACGTGATCTGCATCACTTAGGATTCTAATTCTGGGCTCAGTTACGGTCATAAGTCAAGGACTACCAATACAGCTTTTGAAGGAATATATCCAAAATCTTGGTTATCAAAAATTTTCCAATTTTTGCTGTAAAATTAAATTTCTTGAGAGAGAGTGAGAGGATCAGCTGCCATGTGCTTAATGTGCTATTTGTTGTCTGTTTAAAACTCCTGAAACTTAACTTCTGAGTTTTGGAATATACTGAAAACTTCCTTTCTCTTATTGACAGTTACTTTTTAGGGTTATGTTAAAAACACAAGTGTCCATATCATAGATCAATAAACCATAGTTTAGTGAAGTACGCAATGCTTTTGGCCATAAATGAATAGGTGAGAACTAATTTCCAAACAGAGAACAAGTCTTGATTTCTGCAGTAATCCCTAAAGAAGAAAAAATAAACTACAATCCAGTTATTCTCCACAGATAAATTTATGGAATGCTGAATCAGCTGCCTAATGTTTTTTCTTAGCTTGGGCATCGCCAATTCTCATTCTCTGCACTATGAGAAGTGAGGATGTAGGCATCATAAGATAAAACGTATGTATTCGATAGATATACTAGAAATATCAGAGATATTTCCTTACCAGATTCCTCAATGCTTCAATAACAGTAGAGCTTCTAACGTACTTGAAAAGGTCTTACAAATTCAGAGATATATCTGCCTTGAAAATAGCCCATGTTGAACTGTGTAACACAGTTAAACATGTATCACAGAAAATTATGTATGACATTTTGTATTGCCATAAATGCCTTATGATAATTTTATGTCATAAAACGTTTCATAAAAATTTGCAAAATTTTACTTCCATGAGCATCTTGGGCCCTGGATTTTGGGTACATTCTTTAAGTTATCTCATTGGAAGTTCAAAAAGTTTTGCCCTATAAATACACTGTTTTGGGTTACAGGAATGAGCATTTTAGTCATATATTTATAAAGATTACATTCCCAGGCCTTGCTTGGGGAAATGGATAAAATCAAAACTTTAACAACCACTGTTCTAGTAATAACTAGAGTTTCTTGGAATAGCTACCGAGTTTCTTGGAATATGCATCCAGCTTGTAGGCAGCCTGTTCCAAAGCTGCAACTTGCTCTTCAATCTGATTGATTTGTTCCAGGTATGGCTGAAGTGCAGCATCTTGGGGAAAATGGAAGAAGGGAAAGGGGAGAAAAAAGTGAGATCTTACTGAGGATTAAAAAACAAACAAACTGCTACTTGACAGGAAGCTGCCTTCTACTGGATTAAACCACTGGTTCATATTGCCCAGTCTTAATGGACAATGGTTTGCTGGATATCATCGTGGTCTGCCATCTTATCCTGGGCAATGGAGATTAAAAAAGCTGCATGCATGCTAAGATATGCCTGTTTTCCTATGAGTAATACACACCACTATGAATATTGGATCTTCAGAAACAGATCGGTGTTCTCCATTGTTTTATTTTAAAATATATGTTGCCTCTTATGCTATTGGATTTGCTGGAGCCTTCTTCAGTCATTCTTTGGGCATGTTGTATTTAGAAACCGATCAATTGCCTGATTGTAGATTAACACATCCATGTGGGAAAAGCTGGCTGAAGATCTACTTTTCATTTCTTGCACATTTTTCATATTCAATTCTTTTTGGAAGTATTTTAATATACCTTCAAAATGCAAGTAAGCGTGATAGCATCCTATGTTTGAACATAGAGTTTGTTTCTATACTTACATTTCTGATTTAAGTCTTTCAAATTCCGACTTATGTTTATAGCAATGTCTTTCATTTCCAGATACTTCAAGCTAGTTAGTTTGTTCATGTTTTCCAGGAGTTTGTAATCTTCACTAGTTGCTAAAAAATAGAAGAGGAGGAGCTGGGTTCACACACTGCATTGTGCCAGAGCTTGTTTTAACTATGATTTATTTTTTTTAATTTATTTGTTAAATTCATTTGCCATCTTATGTCATGAAGGGGCTACTCTAGGTGGCTTTATTTATTGAATAAGCAACAAATAGCTGGCTCAACAACATGCTAAACCCAAATCACGGTGGCTGATTTCACATATCAGACTGAATCAAAAACGAAACAGAGCAAATGAAACTTTCCTTCTATAAAATGTAACCACAGTTTTAGTTTCAATGATGTTCATAAGAGGTCAATAACTCTCTCATCCTGATTATGGAATATAAATCCTAAAATCATCAATGTTGTTTCCGGCTTTTACTTTCATCAGAAACACTCAGAAGGAAGTTTTTCTTAAGAGAGGAAAGGAGTAAGATAAGGGACAAATGCAGTTTCCTGTCTAGACTGGGCCACAGTCGGAAGCATGTCAAAAGTGAATGGGGCTAAACTATTAGCAGACATCACTCTTTTTTGGGATGCAGTGGGGAAAAAGTGGGTTGGCTCACCACATAATTGATCAGTCATGTTCTGATTCCATTTGAAATTTCCTTTTTTAAAAAAAAAGTTAATTCAGTACTTTTTGACACCTATTAAGGATTTCGGGAAAATTTGCAAAGAATCATATTGTATATTAAATTTAAATTTAATATTAACTCACCAGTCAGTTCACCTGTTAAGTAGACAGCCATTTTAGTGAACATTTCGGTACAAAGTTCATTAATATCAGCTTCTGCTGGCTCTGTGGCTTCTTCTGCAGTTTCCACAACAGGTTCCTCTATTCAGAAGTATAAGAGGATGTTTTATATTTTAGCAATACAACAACCTTAATGTTTTTAGCATCAGGAAGTGCTGGGAACTAGAATCTTAATTGTATATGTAGTGCCTTCATCTTACTACTACCAATACTTGAAAGACAGGTGCTATTTCATTTACCATATTTGCTCCCTAACAAAAATGTTCTTAAGCTTCAAATAATACATCAAAACACTACAAAACATTTTACTAGCAAAAATCAGAGCATGAGAGCAAGAATGCAGCAACAGACAAAATAAATTGTAGATCTAAAATTAGGAAATGTGGCCTAAATTTCACCGGGTATAGAAAAGAGTAAGACACCAAGGGAGGTCTTGAAGAAAGCATCCTGTTTTTATTTATAAGACTTTTTTTTTTTTAACACAAATGAAGACTACCAGAACAAGCCAACAAAAACAGCTACAAAACTGTATCGAGCAAAATCTTTCAGAACAAAATAGGTTTTTTTCAGCTCCTAAGGTCCTATTAAAAATTTCTCATAAATATAGTTGGGAAAATATAATAGTTGATATAATATGTATATTTTAGAAATAATTATTGTTTGATGGGAAATTGGGAGACCCGAAATGTAACTTATGTGCTCATTTTAGGCTAAAATGGAAAATGGTAATTGTAAAATAGTTAAACTTAAAAACAGGATTTTGATTGATATAAGTTAATTACTATTGATACTTTTTTTTTATAATGATTGAATTTTATTTAGAAATGTATTAATACTAGGTTATAACTTGAGGGAGATAGAGAAGGAACTTTTAAGGAATTATTGAATTACTTATGTTTGATTATATTGTTTTGTTTGGATGATTGATCACCTTATCTCCACGTGGATTCTTAAAGCACTTTGATGTAAAACTAAAAAATACTAATAAAACTTGTTTTAAAAATTTCTCATAATTGCTTTATTATTATTTCAAGTAAATTCTGTAATACTAAAAAATACAAATCAAAACATTATGGGGAAAATAGGAGGATGAAACAGGAAGTAGAATATTTGCTGCCTTGAATTATTTATAAAAAATAATAAAGGCAGGATAAAAATCTAATAAATAAAAGAATATGGTGAAGTTATTGCTCAATGCAAGAGAGATGCTGATCCAGTCTCTACTTAGAGCTATAAAACTGAGCTTATCATCTGGAATTCTCTTCTACTAATTCCCTCCAGTCTGGGACATTTTGTGATGGGTCGTGTTTGGGCCATTATGGAATCTTCTGGATCTGCTATAGAGGGTAAGGTATGCTTGCACTCAATATCTCCATTGGGGAGAATTTGTCATCCTTTCAGCTATCCCGATTCAGCAAATTAACATCTCCCTTATCTATTTACTCAAATTACTGGTACTATCATAATGGAGCCTGCCCATTACAAGGCTTGTAAAGCGAGTCTCACATGGCTGATCCAATTTATGACCTTTTTTTTCAGCAATCACAAAGTGAAGCTTGTGGTTGTTAAGTGAACCAATTGTTCACTATGGGGTGTTTTTGCAGAAAACTCGAAGTAAATGCTGCTGGTCACGTGACCATGGGATGCTGCAATTAGCCATAAATGTATTTATGTGACCATAGGAGTCATAAATACCTTTTTTTTTTGGGGGGGGGGTCTGTTGTAACAGTGAATGGTTGCTAAATGAAAATCAAGGACACCTATACTAAAACTCTTCTGTTGATGTGTATTACCTTTAACTGGTGAAACAGTGCAATGTAGGGCAACAGTTTTTAAACTAAGGTACCTCATGGGTAAATCCTGAAGTTGAAGCTCAAATACTTTGGCCACCTAATGAGAAGGAAGGACTCACTGGAGAAGAGCCTAATGCTGGGAAAGATTGAGGGCAATAGAAGAAGGGGACGACAGAGAATGAGGTGGCTGGATGGAGTCACTGAAACAGTAGGCGTGAGCTTAAATGGACTCCAGAAGATGGTAGAGGACAGGAAGGCCTGGAGGAACATTGTCCATGGGGTCGCAATGGGTCAGACACGACTTCGCAACTAACAACAACAACCTCATGGGTAGCTTACAGAATGCATCCCAAGTCCAATTCCTGTGGAATTGAAATTTGGCAAATTTCATAAAAAAACAATTTCAAAGAAAAAAGAAGAAAGTCCAATTGCCTCCTGAAAAAGTACCTTTGGGATAACCATGATCTGGATGATTGAGTTTAAAATTCCATCTTCTATTTCACTGAAGATCATCTCAGAGGAGACTTCCCATGCCTACTGTCATTTGGCTAACTACAAGAAAGGTTCCACTGGTATATAAGGGCTGGCTGAGTGAAGTGCTTATATTGTTAAGTGCTTAAAATCTATCAGTAGTCTCTTGGCATTTTTAGTGGTGTTCAATGACTTTATACTAGTGCTGCATAAAAAGATTTCCAACTCAACAGAAGAAGACAAAGTTCTTTTAACACAGATGGATGCTCTGAAACTCCTGCTGCCCAACAATCAGGTGAAACCTGCCAACCAGCAAAAGAATCTGGATAACAAAAATTCAAGGACAGCCAGCACAAGATGGGTCAATGATGACTCATGCATCAGACGTTGGCTCATATCATTCCTCATGCCAGCCTCCAAGGGCTTTTTGGTATCAAAGGCCACACTACACACACAGAGGTGGATCACTAAATTGTCTAACAATATTGGAGAATGGTCTCTAAAATGAAAACAACACTGAAGACATCCTTGGAATCCTAGCTCACGAGCAACTAGCTTTACTAAATTGCTATAAATTTTAGATGAAGTACGTCTTACCCATCCCTGAGCCATCTGAAAAGTACACCAGCAAAACATTTGTTATATCGACTGTCAACCCCACTTTTGCATCTATAGCCTTGTCTCAAGCTTGCCTATCAAGTGACCTGATTTAGATGTGCAGGGCATGATAAGCAAAGCTATGAGGTTCCCCTGATCCTAATCCACATTCAACCACTAGGTCACACTAACTGTTCTTCCTCTCCTGGAACCAGAGCTAATCTGCAGGAATGAAATGGAAAATGAGTAGGGTAGGGTAGGGTAGGTTAGGTTAGGTTAGGTTAGGGTAGGGTAGGGTAGGGTAGGGTAGGGTAGGGTAGGGTAGGGTAGAGTAGAGTAGAGTAGAGTAGGGTAGGGTAGGGTAGGGTAGGGTAGGGTAGGGAGTAGAGTAGAGTAGAGTACTTTATTTGGCAAAGTGTGATTACATACACAAAGAATTTGTCTCTGGTGCAGAAGCTCTCAATGTACAGCAAAGCAACAGAATAATAATCATAATACCAATATGAGTGGGTAGTAGAGAAGATGAAAAGGTTAATAATACTAAGCCATACACCATGGGTAGATATACTTAGAGATAAAATAATACTGTGAGGATTAGGTGTTCAGCAGAGTGATGGCAGGAGGGAAAAAACTGTCCCTGTGTCTAGATGTTTTGGCATGCAATTGCCCTGTAGCGGCTTCCTAAGGGGAGGAGTTGAAACAGTTTATGTCCAGGATGTGAGGAGGCTCTGTAGATATTTCCTCAGCCCTCCTCCTGACCTACACAATATACAAGACTTTTATGGAAGGCAGGCTGTTTGCAATTGTTTTTTCTGCAGTTCTAACTATCCGTTGGAGTCTGTACCAATGGATAGAAGCTGCCAGCTCCAACAGCAACCTAATTTGAGAGAACCAAGCTCTCTAGCTCCTCAGCTGAGTGTCCTGGTGGAGATAGTGGAGGATACCCAGGAGGGGTTTCCCCAACCAGCCTACAGTGGCCACTAGATTGAAGCAGTTCCCACCCGTGAACTAGCCACAACACAGGCAGCAAGCTCTTTAGAATCTGCACCATTTGCATCAGGGTGTTCTTAGCTGGGGGGGGGGGGGGGAACAACTAAGGAAGCCAAAGGGATGGACTGGAGAGTAAAAAAAATCAACGTTAAGGAATGCGAAGATGAGACAGGCTGCTGGCCGGGCACGGGTTAGACGTTAGAGGAACGTGGGGAAAGACTCAAGAGAAATTGGCGTTTGGTCTTGCTGGGGCCTAGCCGGCGCTTCCTGCGAGGAAAAGACGCTCCCAATTCCTGGCTTCGGTGGGAAGAGGGGTGCCGAGGCTCTGGCTCCTCCGCAGGGGCGGGCTGCGGAAGAGCTCTCCGGCCGCTGGGCCCAGGGGCACGGCAAGGAGCCAGTCCGGCAGGCGCTTACGTTTGGAGGCTGGGTGGCGGACCTCCAGGCTGTCTTCCAGGGATGCGGCGGCCGCCGCCATGGCGGCCTTCACAGAAATGGAGGGTGCGGAGGGCGACGGTGGCGGCTCCCGAGCGCGCTTGGCGTCCCCCGGGCTACTGCGCGCGCGGGGCTAGCTCGCTCTCGTCTTCTCGGAGGCTGCGCTCTCGGCCCGGAGCGTCCCGCTGACTTGCGCCGCCCAAGTCAGCGGAGGAGCAGGTCCCTCGGACGCCTCTTCCGGGGCGCGCCCGTCAGGGAGTTTCGCCCGCACGGCGGCTCCTGCTGCGCTGTGGGTAAATCCCTCGCCGCGAATGGGCAGGCGGGTCAGATGCGCGCTGCCAAAGCCCGGACGCATCGGTACCTTTGGGCACAGGGAAAGCAACGCCAAGGCGGAGTCCGGCCCCGAAGCCGCTTCTTCCCTTCTCCCCAGAGAAGGTGCCCTGTCGACATCTTAAGGCGAAGAATTGCCCGAGAGAAAGGTCGCAGCTGCAGTTAATTGGCCATAATTGTCCAGAACTATACAGTATTGCTCTAACCTCTGTTATTTATTGGGGAGTATATTTTGTACCGTAGTCTAATCCAGTGTGTGAGAAATGAAGCTCACACTCAAATTGTTGGAAATAACGAAGTGTTTTATTAGAGCTTTTGCAGAAGCTGGTGGATCTCCAAGCATACAAGCAAGAAAGAGAGAGAGAGAGACCACAGCAGTTACAGATCTCAGCATATTTTATACATTCCTATCACCGGCCGCTTGCCCATCCTTCCCAGTCCAGTTGATGGGCCCAGGTCAGTCAGATGCTAACAGTCCGCCTATAATTTGCCATCATTACCTAAATGCTTAAAATTAATTAAGCCCTTCTTGTCATCCAAACTTGCTAAGCACTCGGCCCCTTCATTTCTCACCTCTTTGGTATTCCCTTATTCCTTCTTTTGTTTATCTGTACAATGCAGTACCTGGTATATATCTCAAGCCAGAAGTGGTGTATGTCATTGCTTAGCAGAGTTCATCGATCCGGTAAACACGGCTGTGATTTGGATATATAATAGTGTGGCTATACTTTAAAAACTACTCTAGGTAGTTTGAATAAAGAATAAACCTTATCATTCATAAGCTATGTGTTAGTCTACATTATGAAAAATTAGCTTATATCTCACAAGTGTTCCTCAAGTTTGGCCACTTTTAAGATGTGTGCTCCAACTCCCAGAATTCTTGAGCCAACATGCTGCCTGGAGAATTCTGGGAGCTGAGAAACATGGTTCTACTTGTGCACGCACCCCCCACTTGCTCTAGCACCACCGTGCAGTCGCTAGCGACCCCATTTGTGCATGAATGCACATTTTCCTGCTACTCCCTTTCCCTCCGGGCCGCCAACCCGGAAAGGTTGAGGAGCTCTGGTTTAAAACGGGTGTCAAACTTCATTTCATTGAGGGCTGCATCAGCATTGTGGTTGCCTGGGTGGGGGGTGGGGCCTGTGTGTAGCTTACTGGGTGGGTATGGCCACCTCAATGTCACTTGCATGTGGGTGCCTGTGGGGGCCGGGCAGGGTTGCAGGGGATCCAAGGGTCTCTGACGAGTGGGGCAGTGGGAGGGAGGCTCGTCCCACAAGGCAAGGCAGGGGGCAGGGTGGGGGTGCTGCCGCCGTGGGGAGAGGTGAGGAGGGACAGGGCGGCTGCTGCTGGACAGCATCGGGCCCCCGTCCCCATCGGCGCCGTAGCTGCCCAGATCCAGCCAGGATTGTCTGCTGGGCCTGGGTGGCCATGGCACCTCCTTCGTGCTGGACGTGTCTTCAGCTCTGGGCGACGGCGGCCTAATGGACCTGTGCAAGCTGCTGGTGGCCGTGGCGGACATGGTGCATCGAGTGCGCAAGGGGAACGTGCTCCACCTGCTTGGCAAGGGCAAGATCCGTGAGGGGGCTGAGGAGATGACCAGCAGCTACCTGCTCTCCAACCACAAGCAAAAACAGACGGGACGGAATAGGCACTTCTGGCATTCTGCATCACGTGCCTCCCCCTCGACTCTGCCTGCTGCCAGTGCCGCTGCAGTGCTTGCTGCTGGAGGACCGGCCCAGTGGTTGCAGCAGGCTGCGGGGCCCCTGCTGCTAGACATCATCAGCTCCTGTGCGCTCACCACCTCCTATGTGCGTGCCTGGGGGGCTGCCCGGGGCTTGATCTGGGGTGGGGCTGGGCCGGCAGGGGCCGGTCCCTCGCCGTCTCTGGGGTGGCCCCGTGGGCCAAATATGGGCCTTGTGTTTCACATGTCTGGTTTAGAACTTTAGACAAGAAATGTAAAAGCAAACACATAAGTAATACATTCTGGAGAGGCAGAAACCAAAGCTAAGCATGGCATACCCAACCATGTGGGTTTAATAGATCATGATAATTGGATATATGACTGTAGGCCAGGGGTCTTCAACCCCCAGTCCGTGGACCGGTACCGGGCCGCAGCATGCCAGCATAGGGATTGTACAAAAGGGTATTCTTGTTGTTAGCCTAATTACCGCCATTTTGCTTCTGTAAACTGTGCTTGCGTTAGGGACACCATTTTGTGAAGGCAAGAAGAACACGTACACAGATCCAGAGATAAGGAAAAGAGCGGGAAAGGAATGAAATGTGATTGGCTGATATTATGTGTACTTACATGTGTGTCCTTGTGATTGGTCATTGCCTGCCTATATAAAGAAGTGCCTAACTGACCAGTGTGTGGCACTTCTGAACGCAGCTGTCAGTGTTTCAGATAGTGTTCTACCCAGCAACTTCACTCGGCCAAATAAAGTTCTGTTTCTCTTGGAAGCCTCCACTTGAGTCTCCTGGTTTGCCCTCTTGGAACCTCAAGTTCTTCGGGTAGCTGCTGACCCTTACATATTTACTGGCGCCCGAACAGGGACTTGGAGGACTGTGTTTTCCTTGGAGCTGATCTTCGGCACAGCATCCAGGAAAACCGGTGCAGACTGGGAACAAGGTCAAGAGCGCTCCTGGCCCTATTAGTCAAGTGACCTCGGCCCAGCTAGCACCTGGCAGACCTGTGATTGCTTGAACCTGAACGTTAATAGGAGGCTTCCCAACACTGAAGTCAGCTATAAGGTGGAGTGGCAGCAATATGGCTAAACCCTTTAACCCTTTTATAAATGTAACCAACCTTAAAGAAATATGGAATCAACCTGGAAACATTTCTCTAGAGTGGAAAGCACCAGATGGAATGTATTGGATTTGTGGCAGATATGCGTATGTAAAACTTCCCAAGAAATGGAATGGAGCATGTGTCTTGGGCACAATTAAACCTAGCTTCTTCCTTCTTCCAATAAACCAAGGAGAAAGGTTAGGAATACCAGTTTATGATTAGATTGGACACAGGGAAAAACAATCAATACAATGGCATGATGAAGAATGGCCTCCAGAAAGGATTACACAAGTGTATGGACCTGCCACTTGGGCAGAAGATGGAATGTATGGGTATAGAACTCCCATTTATATGCTTAATAGAGTTATTAGATTACAAGCTGTACTAGAAATAATTACCAATGAGACAACTCTGGCTTTATATTTGCTTGCTAAAACCAACACCCAGTTACGTACAGCAATATACCAAAACCGTCTGGCCTTGGATTATTTACTAGCGAAGGAGGGGTTTGTGGAAAATTCAATCTGACAAACTATTGCCTCCAGATTGATGACCAGGGGAAAGCAATCAAGGAGATCACTGACTGCATGAGAAAACTTGCCCATGTCCCGGTCCAAACTTGGACAGGAACAGTGGATATGGGATGGTTTTCTGGTATTTTTAGCAATTGGAAGAAAGTGCTCTTCCTTGTGGTCCTAACTTTTGGAGGACTTCTTTCATTGCCTTGTTTGATCCCTCTTATACAGAAAACAGTCACCTCCATCATCTCAGGAATGACCTTTATAGCTTCCTCTGTGGCAGCTAGTAGGCCTAATAAACCAGCAAAGGTTATGACACTCACAGCAATTCCAAGAAAATACACTCCTATGGTTTCTTAATGACAGAAAGCATTCTGCCACAAAATTGAAATGGGGGAAATATAGGGATTGTACAAAAGGGTATTCTTGTTGTTAGCCTAATTACCACCACTTTGCTTCTGTAAACTGTGCTTGCGTCATGGACACCATTTTGTGAAGGCAGGAAGAACACGTACACAGATCCAGAGATAAGGAAAAGAGCGGGAAAGGAATGAAATGTGATTGGCTGATATTATGTGTACTGATATGTGTGTCCTTGTGATTGGTCATTGCCTGCCTATATAAAGAAGTGCCTAACTGACCAGTGTGTGGCACTTCTGAACGCAGCTGCCAGTGTTTCACCCAGCAAAGTTCTGTTTCTCTTGGAAGCCTCCGCTTGAGTCTCCTGATTTGCCCTCTTGGAACCTCAAGTTCTTCGGGTAGCTGCTGATCCTTACCGGGCCGCACAAAAAAGCAAAGCCCCATCCGCGGAATGAAGGCAGTCCACAAAACCATGCCCCCTCCGGTCCACAGAAAAACCTCCTTTCTGGAGGCCATTCTTCATCATGCCATTGTATT
The DNA here is from genome assembly GCA_023970755.1 of Azemiops feae. NCBI lineage: Eukaryota > Metazoa > Chordata > Lepidosauria > Squamata > Viperidae > Azemiops > Azemiops feae. The sequence continues at coordinate 133,471 of JALGBA010003861.1, read as the reverse complement.
GATTGTTTTTCCCTGTGTCCAATCTCATCATAAACTGGTATTCCTAACCTTTCTCCTTGGTTTATTGGAAGAAGAAAGAAGCTAGGTTTAATTGTGCCCAAGACACATGCTCCATTCCATTTCTTGGGAAGTTTTACATAGGCTTGCTGCAGATTATTCAATTCAGGAACCAGAACATTAACTTACATGGTCTGGCCTTTTACTATGGCCGTATTTTGACCAAAATATATAAAATTGTCAACAAGACTGTAGAAATCTTGTCAAGTATATATCTGTTGTACTTTGTTTTAACAGCAAGTACTGTATTTCTAATCTGTCAAAGAATTAAGAATTCATTCATACTTCACAAGGATACCACTGTGCTAATTGTTAATTCAGATCATGTGGCTTGCTAACACTTCTATAACACTGAAAGATGACTGACATTTGTTATATTGGCATCGTGGTTACCTCATTTATTTAATAAAGCAAAAAGTACAGTGTGTCCAGAAAACGTATTCTGCAGTAGCTGTCTTTTTCACTGTCTATGAACAATAAAGGTTCTCTCACACTTCCAAGGAGATGGAAGTGATGGACGAATGTTTGTCCACAAAACCATAGTGCATTTACCTGCCAAGATAGTGATCTTTAGTAACACCCACCAGCTCCCTAGCCTTTGAGTTTTCTTTCTTTGTGTGAGGAGAAAAAGTACAAAACGACATTCTTCCCTGAAAAATGCTTCCATTTTTTAAAAGCTGCATGATACATATCAGTAGAAGCACAATATTGCTGCTCTAATGCAAGACGTCACAACGAATACGCAGATGATTGTACCGACCAACAATAGTCACACTGGAAAAGGTTCTTAAGAATTACTGCTGCACTGGCTTGAAGAAATTGTCTTGACGCATCACAGAAGAACAACTATAGCAGAGATGGAATAATGTGGCATTACTGAATCTAGTTTCTTTACTAAATGCCTTTAGGCTTGTCATATCAGTTTACATAAATGACAAAGGATCTATCCAAGCAGGACTAAATGGGGCTTCACTGGGTCAGGACAAATAGCAAATCTATACAATGCATGAAAGTTCTTTTTTCGGATGCCTTTTCGACTTCCTAGTCTAGCCCACACTCTAGAATTCCAGGTTAACCAAGTACTAACTTAGTCTAGCCTTACTTTGCTTCTGAAATCTGCCAAAGACAGCAGGTTAAAGCATATAATGGATTGATGCATTGCCTGGACATTAAAAAAATACTTGCACTTGTATTTCAGGACATTTATAAGATAACTAGACAAGAAGGCATTTCATAGTCAAGAATGCATCTAAGTCAGTAGATTGTGTGTACACATGTGAAAATAATAGCTGCATGTACTTTGTCATCTGAGTATCTGGTAGGAAACTTCAGCCTCAGAAGGAAACATGTTTTGTTAATGGTTGTGTATATTATCCTTACCTACTGACTGACACGTTTTTTTTTATTTTTAGTATCTGATACATATACCAATCCTTATATTTATTATACTCTAGGAATGTTGACACTTTACCATGGTCAAAATAATCTGCTGACTACATTATCAGAAAATAGTATACAGTATATCAGAGAGAAGCAACCTGGAATTGAGGAGAAACTTCCTAACAGTGAGGACAATTAACCAGTGGAACAGCTTGTCTTCAGAAATCATGGGTGCTCCCATCACTGGAAATTTTTAAGAAGAGACTGGACAATCACTTGTCTGAGATGGTATAGGTTCTCCTGCTTGAGCAGCGGGGGGGGGGGGGGCTGGATTAGAAGACCTCCAAGGTCCCTTCCAGCTCTATTTTACTCTATTCTTATATATAAATCAGACGATTCAAATATGCTAATCATCATGCAGATCTTTAGGCAGGTTTCAAAATTGCCACTTGAATATTTAAGTCCTAGCACTATTGGTGTAACAATAACATATCAGCTAATTACAATCTCTAATATGGAACTGGTTTTCCATTTTTCCTTCTGCAAATTCTGGCAAAGCCAAGTATGGGGATTACTGTGAAAGTCTTAAAACCTAGTGCAAAATTTGGGTCCAGTTGGTGATTTAAAACCAATTGAATCCAAATTTTAAAACCCAGAGAATGTTTCCTTTTTCATTTCATTTGGTCATATATGTCCAAATACTGTAGATAAATCCCTCATGCTCTCTCCCTTCTGCATCAATCACCCAACAATAGGCTAATAACAGTTTAGAAAGAAATTAAAAGAACCGCTTGCCCACCCAGTTCTGACATGAATGGGGTGCCTACCCCCAAAAGCTCCTTTTTTGTAAAGAAAGGGGCAAAGATATGCCTAGAGGCAGGAGGAAAAACATAATTAAATGCTTTACTAGTCTAAGCATAATGAAAAGGCAAGAGTAATTAATGCCAGATATTATTCAGCAATAAGCTAGAAGTTCCTGTTAGATTTAAACTGGTTGTTCTTGGGAGTTTGACAGTTTAATAGATCTAATCTGGACAGAAGGGGATAGACACCCTGACTCCTATTCAGAGAGTTCACACTGATATAATTCTCCTGCACGTGGGCTGCTTCCAATCCACTCTCTTCTGCAACAACACCTTCTGCAGTCTGTGGAGCCAGATTTTCTTGAACCAGCTGTTCTCCCTGCAAGCAAGAAGAGGAAAAAGACACCTGTGGTGAAGGAAAGACCACTAAGGCATTCTTCCAAAAGCAAGGATTTTACCTTTCTTCTCCAGTGGCACTCAGCTATTGCTCTGTTAGCTTTTGAGGTACATTAAGTGTAGTGTCTTGAATTTCAGGTGGAAAGTAAATGGCGTAAATGAATTGAGTGCCAACAAAGAGCAAAAGAGAAAGGTAAATAATTTCCGATATCTGAATTCAATACAGTTTCCTATAGTTCAGGGGTCTTCAAACTTGGCCCTTTTATGACTTGTGGACTTCAACTCCCAGAATTCCTCAGCCAGCGATGCTGGCTGAGGAATTCTGGGAGTTGAAGTCCACAAGTCATAAAAGGGCCAAGTTTGAAGACCCCTGCTATAGTTGGTCTGGGAATTGTAGATGTGAGATGAAATACATCCAGTCCTCATCCAGAGTCCCATTTTGGTTTTAAATTATCCCATTTGATTCACCATTTTATGTATTGATGTTTTTCTAAATTATCGTGGGTATTTTTTGAAAATATTATTTTTGTTGCACATCACCCAAAGTCACGTTGGTTGAGTTGGGAAGCCTATAGAGCAGGGGTCTTCAAACGTGGCCCTTTTTATGACTTGTGGACTTCAACTCCCAGAATTCGTCAGCCAGTGTGCCTGGCTGAGGAATTCTGGGAGTTGAAGTCCACAAGTCATAAAAGGGCCACGTTTGAAGACCCCTGCTATAGAGGCCTATATTATTTAATTAATAATTTCCCCTACCTGCAGGATTGGTGTGATGGGAAATAAGATGCACCATCACTGAATCATCTGACACCAATCCTGCAGGTAGGGAAAATATTAATTAAACAATATAGGCCTTTATTTTTGATCTTTTAATCTGGCAGATACTTGGAGTGGATGACAAAGCAAAATTTTAGAATTTTTTTGTGGCAGCAGGTTGCCCTCACATTGCTGAATCATTTCACTGCCATGAGACTATCAGATCTGGCCAAGCTCTGTAAATGTAAGTTAAATGTACATGATCTTTTGAAAGTTTAGTAGTGCCTGGTTGAAATCATGTAGGTTATTATACAACTATTCACTTGGTGTGAGATGGGCAGCCATGTAAATTTATCAAACAAGCAAATAAATTCAGGGGTCAAAAAAACCAAGATGAAATCCATAAGCGCACAATGTCCTTTTTTTATGTGCAGTACATGCAGAAAAGGAGTGCGGCTTTCATCATGGAGTCACTGCTGCCCTTTCTTTTTTTGATCCTTTCCTGCAGACCTCCCGGTGGTTACCATTTTACAAGTAAATTTATATAGAATGGAAGTCCGTTTCTTTCTACATTTGTCGGATAGTACGTGTGGATTGTGTACTGAGCACTGTCGAGACTTAAGGATATCCATTATTGATTATGCACAGAAATTAATTCATTTTGGTGCCCAGTGTGGGATACAAAATGCGCAAACAACTATGTCTGTTTCCTCATTAGTGCTTTATAACCTTTATTATAAAGGACAGTTACTTCAAAAAGTTATCGACTGGATTTATTTACTTTTCAAAAACTCATTTTGCCCTTTATTTTGGTCATTTAACTTTTACTGTACAAATAGTACCACTTAATGCACAGTCTTTCACATTCATGTGAAAGATATGGAAACTGAATTGTCCTTTTAAAATAAATTTACATACATTGTTTGATTTTAGATATTTTTAGAACATGTATTTTGGTAGTTTTTCTTGGTTTAAATTCTTGAATTTTTCTTTGTAAAGCATAGTTATAAGCAACAATTTTTTATCCTTATGAACATCTTTCAGATTTCATTTCAGGTCATTTATTTTTTTCTAAGTATAAATGCCATATCTAGAGCATTTCTAGCATCATCCAACCATCAATGTGCTGATTTAATAGTGATGGGAGTTTTATGTTGTCTCCGTAAGGGGTGACTGATGCTAAAAGATGCTGTAAACAGTGTTTCTCAACCTTGGCCACTTTAAGTTGTGTAGACCAACTCCTCAAATTCCCTAGCCAATATGGGGAATTTTGGGAGCAGAAATCCACACATCTTAAAGTGGCCGAGCTTGAGAAACCTTTCTCTAAATTACTGGTGAGGAAATAACTCCCCATCATGCTGTTGGCCAGGGGTGTCCAACCGCGGCAACTTTAACACTTGTAACTTCCAGAATTGGTTGAGGAAATCCCCATGCTGGTTGGGGAATTCTAGGAGTTGAAGTCCACAAGTCTTAAAGTTGCCAAGGTTGGACACTCCTGCGTTTAGATATAGACCAGGGGTAGGCAACCTTGGCTCTTTTATGACTCGTGGACTTCAACTCCCAGAATTCCTGAGCCAGCCATGAAGTCCACGAGTCATAAAATAGCCAAGGTTGCCTACCCCTGAATAGACCATCTCCAAGCCATTCCTGATAGTCTGCTGACATACCTCAGGGACCAGGTCTTTTTTCTTCATTTTACTCCTTTCAAGGTCTTCCAATTTAATTACCAAGGCTTCTGTCTTGGATATGATGCCACCCACAGAATTCTCCAACTTTAGCACTCGCCGCAGGAGTCTGTTGAGAGGGAGAGAGGGAGTGAGGGAGGCTTTGAAAACCCACTTTTAAAATAATATCTAGGATAGAACATAGCAACCAGTCAAGGCCATTCCCTGCAAGTACATTTTCATCTGGTTCTGATGCATGCATAGCATCTATTAGGATATGAAGTGTCTCTCCTGGTTACAAGTATTCCTGAGAGTAGGAATATAACCTCAGCAAGAATTAAGGGATCTGGTTTACAATTTTAAACAAAAAGAGAGAGAAGAAGCTCCATTTCAGGGAATACAAAGCAATTCAAACTATGAAGGAAGAGCTATGTCCTTGTGTGCCTGGAACAAAGGCATGGACGATCCTGATATTAGCAGTCTCCTGGACAAAGAACAGGGAGAGTAAAAGAGAAGTCAGCACTGTAAACCCCCAACTTCCTATTTATACTTCATTTCCTCTTATAGGCAGTAGGTTGGGAGGGATAGAACACTGAGGGTTTGAAGAATTGGTACTCATTTTTGTTACCCTCATAATCTCACACCTAACACTTCATAAACAACTTATCCATTCAGCTGGAAAGCTAAAACGTGCCATCTTGCTTTATTGCGCTCTGCAATGAAACAGGTTTCATATTTATTAATCAACATTAACAGGTTTGTTGGTCTCTGCAGACATTTGTTAGTCAATTTTAACATTTTCTTTCACTTTGGTGTCCATGTATTTTACTTGTATATTTGGATATGTATTTGATTATTGGTAAAATCAAATGAAATATTACACACATTTGGAATTCTTCCTCAGAAATTCGGCTGGTTTTGTTTGCTTGATTATTCTTTGCCTCGGCAAAACCAAGAGTATTGTCCAAAGTGTTGTCCTTGAAGGATTTCCCCAAATGCTTGATTTCTTCATTCAAAGCAACCTGAGGAACAAAATTTAATCAGTTATTTAATGATAATGAGATTTCACTGTAATAATTTAAAATCTTGCAGATATGCATTTATGTATTTTCTTCCACTGGATTTATCACTGACCTAAGGGACTCATTTTAATTCTCTGTGCAGCTAACAAATTTATGTCATAGCAACTTTCTAGTTGATCCTGAAGCTCCTATCTGTAGTGGGGCCTTCTCAATAACTGTGCCAGATCCTATAACTATTTGTTGTGCAATAGAACCGTCCATAGTTGTCACACGTCCATATGCATTTTCACCCACATTGATCAGAATATACATATTATACACATTATTCCTAATATGAGCATTTAAAAAAACTCCACAGTATCGGAATAACAATGTGTTGTTTTTGCATCAGACCACGTTTAACGCCTTTTAAGAGCAAATACTTGGAAAATGAATGTGACTTAGAATAACAAGAAAAAGCAAAGGCTAGAAAAACAGAAAGTGTCTGCGGTCCAAAAGCCAAGTCAGCTTATAGAAACAAGCTAGCTGACAGTTTTAACCACGCGAGCTTGCACATAATAAAGAAACAAACTGCTTATTTCAGTTTCTTATGCCTATGCAGGTGGGTTCCAAGAGTACAGGACCTGTGGCTGCACACACACACACACTGCTAATAGAGAAACTAACTTAGAAAGGGCAAAAGCAAATGGGGAACTAGGCAAAGAGTGGGGAGAGATGTAAACATGGGTGGGGGAATTCAAATGGGTGAATTAGGCGTTCCGTGTAGGGTGTAAACCTTGTGGTCCTTTTCAAATGGGGTTGCAAGGGAGGGACTTTTGCTTCGGGCCTCGGGAATAAAATGATGCTTAAATCTGTTTTGGGGTGTGCCTACTTGCTAGCCACCCACTCTTGCAAGAACATATTTTTCAATCAACTGCTTGCTGCTTCATTTAACGACTCTGTCAAATTCTTGGAAGCTGAGTGTGTTTCTCACAACAGTAAAAATGCATTTTTGCATGTCATACTAATGTGCATTTTCTCTATCTAGTTTCTCTTATTTCTATTCTTGTCGGGGAGCAAAGTGTGGTAGAGGTGAAGAATAATTACATATTGGTTTGCATATTGCTTCAGAAAGTATTAATTAGTTAACTTAAAAATGAATTGCACTCAGCTTTCTCCCTTTTCTTACTAAATGCATAAAGCCCCAAGATAGAGAAATCATTATATGGCATGAGTCCTACCCGTAAAGTGTTTCTTAATTCAGACCATGGATTATCAGGTCAATACATTAAAGTCGAAACAGTGCCTACAAACCAGATGTCAGGCTCAAAACCAAGAATGACATGAGGAGTTCTTCCAGTCTGAGTTCCTCATTGTTTCACACCTATAGAGAAAAAGCTTGCCAAACTGAGGACTCTACTTATCTGGTTCTACAACAGTGGTGGCGAACCTATGGCACGCGTGCCAGAGGGGGCACTCAGAGCCCTCTCTGTGGGCATGCGCGCCTCACTCAAAGAGGTTTTGGCAGGAAAAAACCATTTCTCAAGCCCCTTCTTAGCCAAAACAAGCCTCCGGAACGCTGTTTTCAGCTTTGAATTATATCAAATCTGACACCAGAAACAGACTAACAGATGACCTGAGTGCTGCATGTGTTGCTCTCAAACTTACAAAGTATAAGCCAAGGTTGGACAAATTATCAGCATCATACAACAGCAAAAATCACATTAATTGTTCCAAAGCATGCCAAATGCAAACTTTTACCTTTCAGTAAAAAGTTGTTTGTATCATTGAAAGCTTTGTTATTGTGTTTTTCTTTTAAGACAAAAGATGTTAATGTATGAGTTGTTTTTTCTAACTAAAACCTCAGTATTCAGATTAAATTGCCGTGTTGGCACTTTGCGATAAATAAGTGTGTTTTGGGTTGCAGTTTGGGCACTCGGTCTCTAAAAGGTTCGCCATCACTGTTCTACAATATACTCTGTGAACTATTCAGGAGCGGCTGCCTTCATCCTCTTTCTCCCACACATGATACCTGGGCCGAGTTGCCTCTTACTCCTCTGGAATACACCCCTCCCTCCTCATTATATTCCATCGCAGATCACCTTTCCCCTTACTTTCTTCTCCTCCAGGTCATTCCGCATTCTCTTCTGCTCTTCCTCATCAAGGATCTGGTTGCCATCTTTATCAAATTTTGCAAAGGCTGCTGTGATTTCATGTTCCGCGTGACCCAGCCTGAAGAAGTTGGGTGTAAGGATGTGGAACAGAGAGAAGGGTGAACACAAAATCTGAAAATGTAACACTTAATGCATAAATGACAAGGCTGAGACTGAAGCACACTGCTTGACTGGTACAATGGTCTAACTTGTGAATTTCACTGGAAAGATGCTTACTCTCTCAAACTGTTTTTAAAGTCTTCGTATTCCAGCTCTTTGGTTCCTTTCTGCAAAGCTCTCTGCACATCAGAGATTCGGTCTTTTTTCAGCTTCAGCTTTGTCAGTGTCCGGTTATAGCCCTAGAGTTACAAATAATGCACAAGGAAGTTATCCTCGCTGTTTCATATTGCTGCCATCACAAGATACAAGGTTAGCAACTACTGGAACATGCTGCGTGATGACAGAAACCCCAGCTGGGGATTTAATTCACAAGTTCCTTTCTATGGCTTTCACTTGCCCCTACATTTCCCCCCCCTGAAATTACTTGAATAAGGCATAGTTACAAATATTGGAAAGAAACTGATACTATGGTCACTTTTATGTAACTATGTTTGTATAAAGTACGGGGTAATCCTTTACTTACAACCTTTTGTTTAGTAAACATTCAAAGTTACAAGGGCATTGAAAAAAGTGACTTACAACCAAACCTATAACACAGAGGTTCTCAAACCTGGCCACTTTAAGACTTGTGGATTTCAACTCCCAGAATTCCCCAGCCAGCCATGGCTGGCTGGGGAATTCTGGGAGTTGAAATCCACAAGTCTTAAAGTGGCCAGGTTTGAGGACCCCTGCTATAACATTACAACATCCTCATGATCCCATGTTCAAAATTTAGCTGATTGGATACTGGCATATACTGTATTTACTATGGTTGCAACCTCTCATGGATGTAATCACCATTTGTGACTTTGTCAGCTGGCTTCCAACAAGCAAAGTCAGCTGGAGTTGCTTACTGACTGTGTGATTCACAGAGCGGCAGTGATTCATTTATCAACCATGGCAAAAAGGTTGTAAAATCAAGCACGACTTGTAACAGCCGCCTTGCTTAGCAATGGAAATTTTTTCGTTCCAGTTGCAATCGTAAATTAAGGACAGCCTGTGGTTCACTTCTCCCCAGCAGTCTGTTTTTGATATATGCCACTGGAATGACTGGACTCTCTGGCTTTCACCAGGGGTGCAGGCAAAACACCGGAGAAGCTTTATTATCACAAGTTGGGAACCCCCTGAGGGCTGCGCCATACAGTTGCCAGGGAAATAGAAATTCCGAAAGCATTTCTGGAGGTGCACGATCAGGTGTGTCAAAGTGCTCCGTAGCAAGCATTCCTTCAAAAACAACTTCATTCATAGTCGACGAAATAAAGGTATAAATGAATGAACTACCTGCTTCAGGATGTCTGTTAGCTGCAGTTCATTCTTCTGGTTTGAAAGTTCCTCTTTTACTTCCGAGTAGGTGTCATTTATAATAGCCAGAAACATGTTCTGTAGGAAAGAAAAAAAAATACAATACAGATTATCTTGAAATTAAGAATCCGCTCTTCTGAATGGTGCTTTATGCGCAGAAGGGGCAGGGGGCTTTTATGTGATTTGAAGAATTGAAACCAACAGTTCAATAATTGATGGGAATTCCAAAACAAAGCTTCTTTTTTTTCTCTGTTCTATGATTTCACTTTTTGAAAACCATGGAAAAGATTTTATGTGAAAAACTAGGAATTTCTTTTTATGTTCTTGTTAGAATTATATGTTACAGAGGGATAAATATTTATCAAAGTATCCTACAGGTGAAAGGGGCATTAAAACATTTAAGTCCGGTGCTTACTGCCTTTGCTGAACACACTAAGAATAGAATAGAGCTGGAAGGGAACTTGGAGGTCTTCTAGTCCAGCCCCCCCATTCAAGCAGGAGAACCTATACCATCTCAGACAAGTGACTGTCCAGCCTCTTCTTAAAAATCTCCAGTGATGGAGCACCCACAATCTCTGAAGGCAAGCTGTTCCACTGGTTAATTGTCCTCACTGTTAGGAAGTTTCTCCTTAATTCCAGGTTGCTTCTCTCTTTGATTAGTTTCCAACCATTGTTTCTTGTCCTGCTCTCTGGTGCTTTGGAGAATAATTTGACCCCCTTTTCTTTGTGGCAGCCCCTCAAATACTGGAATACTGCTATCATGTCACCCCTGTTTCTTCTTTTCTTTAGACTAGCCAAACCCAAGTCCTGCAGCCGTTCTTCATATGTTTTAGTCTCCAGGCCTTTGATCATCTTAGTTGCTCTTCTCTGAACTTTTTCCAAGGTCTCAACATCTAAGTACTAACAACTAACTATAGGACAGATCCATATTTCCCTCAATAGCTGGCTCACCCTAAAACTGCTTTTACCGTTAGTTTTTTTTCCTGCTGTCCATCCAAAATCTACCCTCCTTTAAGTTCATTAAAACAAAATCAACTTACCAGTAGCACGAAGAAGACAAAGAAGACGTAAGTGACGAAATATATGGGTCCCAAGATTCTGTTGGCATTGTCAATAGCATTATAGTCAAAATCCCCAAGAATGATGCGAAATTGCGTGAAGCTGTAGAATGAAAAAAGGAATGAGTTTGCGATATGATTTTCAGGAAAAAAAGCTTTGCCGAGATGGAAAGATTTAGATAAGCAAAAATATTTCCCCCTCTTCTTTCTGAAATACAGAACTACTGTGTTTCTCTGAAAATAAGACCCACCCAGAAAATAAGCCCTAGCCTGAATGTTTGGGGTGGGCCTAATATAAGCCCTACCCCAAAAATAAGTCCGGGGGTGGGGTGGGCGTGGCCAGCACAAGAGGTGGCGAGCGCGAGGGAGCGGACGATGTCTGGCAGCAGCCACAGCCCGCTGACCCCTTGGTGCAACGCATTTAAGTCTGAGCGCGGAAGCAGCGGCTGGGGGAGGCAGGTGATCTGGACATGCTGTGTGGCCGCCTGGCTCATGGGAGGATCGTGGGAGGCTCGCCTGGCAGCACCGGCAGCAGGCGGAGGCAGAGACACGGGGGGGGGGAGAGGCAGATGACTGTGACAGTTGCAAATGTTTAATGGGTTCATAGTTATATATGGAAACCCAACTCTGAACTACTTACTGTGTTCCCCTGAAAATAAGCCCTAATGGGTCTTTTGGTCCCCCCCCCCAAAATGTAAGACCCGGTCTTATTTTGGGGGAAACATGGTAAGTAGTTGAGAGTTGGATCTCCATATATTACTATGAACCCACTAAACACGGAAAGAAACACATGCAGAAAGTGGTGTCTCTGGAATTCTTCCTGAGCCTTTGTGAATGATCCCCCTGCGGATCATGTGGCTGATAGGAAACGGGACCTTAGAACGGATATTACTAACTATATCTATTTAATTGTACTATATTTAACTTCTAAAATCAAGGACCAGCCACATTTCACAGCTCCTTTTGTAGGAAGAAGTGGAAGGACAGGTGAACGATGAGTTGAGCCATCATGGCTGCCAGCTGCATGGTACATTCTCTCTGAAAGACCAGATGGCATGGCAAAGGTGGAGGAAGAACTAAGAAAATGGAAATGGGCTCGTCAGTGGAATGGGGAAAGGGAATTAGATTCCTCTGAATCATCTAATAGAGACTTGAAAACTCACCTGGATTAGCAGGTCTTCCATTCCCACAAACCCTGCAACTAGACTTCTAATTGGGCTCATAGAATATAGTATATATTACCAATCTTACGACATCTAAACTGAAGTGGATGTGGCTCCATTGGAGAATCAGTTTAAGAAGAAGGGTTTAAGATCAGGAAACATTAAGGATCATGTACTTCAGGGGCCCTCAACCTTGGCAACTTTAAGACTTGTGGACTTCAACTCCCAGAAATGAGGAATACTGGGAGTTGAAGTCCACAAGTCATAAAAGGGCCAAGTTTGAAGACCCCCTGACTTAAGGCATTTATTATTTCAGTTTCAATGCTGCTTGACTGCCCAGCTACTCTGGGCAGTTTACAGTTAAAAAGCAAAAAAGAAAACAACATATTTCAAAGAAAAAGAAGAGAGCTGACCAGGCTGACTTAACTCCTCATAGGGAATAATCAGTTCAAATTAGAGGTAAGCAGGCCTTTTGAATAATAAACACCTGACTGAGACCCTCGCCACGCAGGAGAAGTAAAAAAAGGAAAGGATAAAACGGGAGATACTCACATGCATTTAACAAAGGTGCTGAAGTTTTCCACTTGGGTTCCAAAAAGGAGATAGCCCAGTTGAGCGTAGGCAAAAAAGACAATGAAGAACATGATGGCAAAACCCAGGATGTCCTTGGCACATCGCGCAAGAGTGGAGGACAGCTGAGTCATTGTTTTGTTAAAGCTAATGTATTTGAATATCTGGATGGGGGAGGAAAAGATAAATGCCAGTGAAGGACCATAACCAGTGGTGGGATTCAGCCAGTTCGCACCAGTTCGGTAGCTAATTTTTTGTTGCCCAGGCCCAGAATGGACTTTCGGAAGCGGCATCCACACAGAGAACCGGTTGTTCACCTATTTGAATCCCACCACTGACCATAACCCACCACCTTCTTAGATTTGGGTAGGAAAAGATGGAGAAAACCAAAGAAAGACAATCTTTATCTGAGCTTCAAAAATTCAGTATTCTGCATGCAATGGAATTAGAGACAGACATGTATAAAGTAAATTGGCTTTCTCAAGTTGTTTCACATTTACTATTGTTTTGCAATCCAAAAAAAAGGGGAAAATGAGTGGAAATACCTTCCCAAGGCCATCTGTTGAATTACTCACCAGCTACGAAATATCTTCCCCCAGGAATTGCATTTGGCCCTGGCACTTTCAAGGAAGAGATCTTTCTCTTCAGACAGAATGTGTGACTAATGATGTTAACTGTTTTTATTTGGTTTTAATTGTCTGGTTATTTTTATTTTAGACTATTGGCCACCTTGAGATCTCTATGGACAAAATAAAACAGGGTATAAATCAAAATAAATAAACAAATACCACCACCGTCCCTTTATTGCCACCTTATCATCCTACTGGGTAGAAAATTCTTATTTTTCAAATTGGGATTGAGAGATGAAGGATGAAAAGTACCTTGATCCAGGCAAAGAACAAGTTCACAGCATTCATGTTGTTGTACTGGGTTTGCCAAAAAGCCAGAAATTCGAAGTCTGCGTAGACGCTGGGATTTCTTAGCAGCTGCCCCATCAACCTGTTGACTTCAATGGTACGAAAAATGTGGAATCCAATGGCTAAAACAGAAAGCTGAGAAAAACGTGAGATTGAATCAAAAGGGCAGAGGGTGGGAAAGTATTTCTCTCTCCTCTCCACCCTTCCCTTGCCAAAACTCTGCCGAGGTATTCCAATGCACAGGAGCAAAAGAGGAAAAAGCCTAATCTCATTCCCATTTTCTACTGTGATATCCTTACTTGGCCTTTATAAATTAACGTTGCTATCATTATAACACATAGGCAACTAAGTAAATATCTAATAACTAGTCACTTCAACCAATAAACACTTTCAAGTCTAACTTTTCTTCTCCTACTTTAATTATATGAATTATTACATTGCTTTAATAAGTTTATTATTATAATCCTATTAGAAGAAATCTCACCAAAATGACCACGATATCCAAAATGTTCCAGATGCTGGTGAAGTACTGAAGCCTGTGAATGTGCAGTTCCAAGATTTCTTCCACAACATAATAGAAGATAAAGATGCAGAAGACAATTTCACAAGCGACAATAAAGAAATCCCAAGTGCTGACATATCGGAGGAGTTTCACGGTCCGGATCTGCCACGAGGGAATGGCGCCCCCAGTGGCAGGGAATTCCACCACCAACCTAGGCAGCAGAGATGGTGATGTACAAACATTGTAAGGGCTACTGTTCTCTATATATGCACAATCCTGTTGGATAATCAGCTACTAGATATATAGAAACATTTGAAAGATTGATCTATTTAGAAACTGATTTTTTTATTTCTTCCGCAGTCCCTGGGGAATTGCAATAACACTGGTATTTTCACTTTTGCAGAAAAGTGAAGAAATCAAAATAAAGAAAAGCCATTTTTGAAATTTACTAATTTGGTGGTATTCCTATTACAGTGATGGCGAACCTTTTAGAGTCCGAGTGCCCAAACTGCAACCCAAAACCCACTTATTTATCGCCGGGTGCCAGGTGGATGTGGCCCACTGGGTGGGCGTGGCTGTGATGGTCATGGCAGATTGGGTGGGTGTGGCCAAGGTGGGCGTGATCACCTCGATGTTGCTCGTGGGGAGGGACGCCTGTGGGGGCCGGGCAGGGTTGGGGGAGATCCAGGGGGTCTCTGGCAGGTGGGGCGGTGGGCAGGAGGCTCGTCCTGCGGGGTGAGGTGAGGCAAGGCTCGGCAGGGCAGGGATGCCATTGTCACAGGGCAAGGTGAGGCAGGGGCCAGGATGGCTGCTGCCTGACACCATCAGCCCCTGCACACAGAGGCCAGCGAGCGCATGGGTGCTGGGATGCATGCGGCCACGTGGGGACCTCGGCAAGTTAGCAGATGGCTAGTTGAAGAGGAACGGTTGCTATCTCTGGGGCATGACGCGCGTGCCCACAGAGAGGGCTCTGAGTGCCGCCTCTGGCACGCGTGCCATAGGTTCGCCACCACTGTCCTATTATATCAAGATCTTCAGCCATGTTGTACTTCTACCATCCAAGGAACCCACTCACTAGTTCCCCCATTCCATCTTTACAGTGTTTTGTTTCACCATTCCACTTTTTCCAATGCTCTGGTATTTAGGACTACTTTTTCTCCACTTCTATGCCATCGTCAGCACTACAGGTTTAGGACTATATCAGCATTTCAGGTAGGAATGGGGTAAAAAGAGGGAGACGGAGACAGCATTTGACTGGGGCCGGTTGTCCTGAATTAGTTTGACCTCCATACTGCAGTTTTTCTCAACCTTTGGAACTTTTAAGATGTGTGGCCGTCAACACCAAGAATTCTCAAGTCCATGCATCTTAAAGTTCCCAAGGTTGAGAAGAACTGCCATATTGAAATAAGATCTCGTCACTTTCGATCAAAAGAATGGGATATTCAGTTAGGCTTGTTTCCATGTAAATACTGTCTGTTTATTATTTACCATTAATCTTACTCTTGCTTCTGAGTAAGAAATACTATGGATCACACAGGAGCATTTCAAAGTCAATTTTCTGAATGAAAATGGCTTAATAAAAAAATTGTAGAAAAGAATCAAAGACAAGGAAAAGATCAAAAGATAATTTCAGAAGAATGAACCTGCACTGCCATGTTCAAGTGCCACTTACCTGAGTACACAGAACAGGTTGATGTTGGCATTATACACGGAGAAGTCCATAAAAACAACACGGGTTCCCCGATCCAGCCATAGGTTTTCTTTCAAGAGTTGCAGAGTTTCGGCACTTTCTTCCCGGGTTATTTTGAGGTCTACATAATAGCCTCCTCCACTGTAACTTGTTAATCTGCCCCAGTGGGAGGAGCCATCAAGTTCTTCCTCTGTGTAATATTGCCACCTGTGCCACAGAAGTTATTATAGAGGAAAAAGAGAGTGAGAATCGGTGAAAGGAAAATGGACTGGACTGGAGGCTAAAGCATATAAGGAACGGTTGCTGGAATTGGGTATGTCTAGTTTAATGAAGAGAAGGACGAGGGGGGACATGATAGCAGTCTTCCAATATCTCAGGGGCTGCCACAAAGAAGAGGGAATGAAGCTATTTTCCAAGGCACCTGAAGGCAGGACAAGAAGCAACGGATGGAAACTAACCAAAGAGAGAAGCAACCTAGAACTAAGGAGAAATTTTCTGACAGTTAGAACAATTAACCAATGGAACAACCTGCCTCCAGAAGCGGTGAATGCTCCAACACTGGAAGTTTTTAAGAAGAGACTGGACAGCATTTGTCTGAAATTCCTGCCTGAGCAGAGGGTTGGACTAGATGACCTCCAAGGTCCCTTCCAACTTTATTATTATTATTACCATGTCTTGAGTTGGCTCAGGTTGAGCTGCATGCTTCATCCATGATTCCCTCTCCAAGAACAAAAGTTCTGTTCAACTGTCTCATGGATATAGAGAGAATAATATCGCTTTTGAGGAAATTAATCAGTAATCTTGCTTTAAAATGCAAGAAATCAGGGAGGGTCCCTTCTGAGCCTCTTAGCCTGCCCACTGTCCAGCTGTGGGCTGTACTCTGTCTTAACTAACCATCCCTTGGCAACATCTCTTTGGCCCATATCCCAAGGACTTTCCCACTTACCATTATATTTTTTTTTCCAATGAGGATTTTTAACAACATTCTCTTACATTTTTTTCTTTGACTAACAGTTCTGCAGATTTCACGGCAATCCGCATGGACTGCCATCCTGTAATATTTGTGTCACTGGGATGAAAAAAAGAAGGGAGCAGGGGCTTTTTCTACATGCCCATGCGCTCTGTGGTTTTATTTTGAATTCTGTTCCAGTGGGGCATAGAATTATGATTCTGAGTTTTTAAATGTTCTGATGAAATATTTTGAGCAGGGTTCTTTCTCACGAGCTCAAAACAGAAAACATTTCTCACTTCTGACAGTCCTATTAATTTAAAGTTGCCTTACTTATACCGTCGTTACGATTTCTAACAGAAGTTTTCGTTCTGATGGATTTTATGTTTTCTGTAATTTTATGTTTTTGTTATTAGATGTTTCGAAAGCTTCCAAGCTCTTTCAATGACTATGTGATACAGTACATGAGTTTTAAATAAATGAGACAAAAACATGAGACCAAATGATATTGTGCTTCTGAATCTATACAACAAATTGACTGCCATTTTATTTTCTGAAATTGAGGGTATCTTCAGAGCTGTTACTTATGAAGCTCAAAATGGTTATGTTCTACTTACGCTGTCCCATTCAAGAGTCCAAAGGGTGATATGTTCTCTTTCTCTTTATTGTACACATCATAACAACCAGCAATATCTTCTTTGAAGTCATCATGCACCACACATGAGTTGTTCTGGACCTTGAGTTGGCGTATCCGTGGGACACCAAGCAGTAAGTTCTCGTAATAGATGTATGATTGCGCATTGTGGCCCAAAGATTTATTGTTGTACCATTTAGTCCAATACAAACTATCCAGGAAAGGTCCTTGTGTATACTATGGAGTTAGAGAAAAAGAGAGATGTTATCTGAAACAGCCACATGACACAGAACGACATTAATGTAATTTCTTTTTGTGTATGTCAAAATGGAAGAAGTTGTATTAATGCGAGGATGAGAAATTGTGGCTATTTCTTGGATTATTTTTTTTTTAAAGCTAGTCTCTTCTAGGGGTTACAGTACAGGTTGATGGTGTTTCCTGTTTCAAAAGTTCAGTTCAAAAGTTCAGGAAACGGTTCTGACAGTTTTGCCATTTATGATCCAAGGAGCTTCTGAGATGGCCAGAAAGGTTTGCATTCTCCTATTACCGACTCGGTATGATTGAATTTCAACTGCATAGGAAGAGAGTTCTTGGTTGTAAATTGGAATTGGTTAGTGCTCTTTCTTTGCATAATAGTGTAGAGCAGGGGTGTCAAACTGCCGGCCCGCGGGCCGGATGCGTCATGGCGAAACCGTGCCCACCCCATTGGAAAAAAAGTCACGATACGTCACGACACGTCACGTGATGTTGCGAGTTTGACACCCCTGGTGTAGAGCAAGAGTCTTCAAACTTGGCCCTTTTATGACTTGTGGACTTCAACTCCCAGAATTCCTCAGCCAGGCACGCTGGCTGAGGAATTCTGGGAGTTGAAGTCTACAAGTCATAAAAAGGCCAAGTTTGAAGACCCCTGGTGTAGAGGAAGAAGTGTATATGGTCTGAATCCTTGATATATAGCCAAAGAGGCATTGAAAGCAATATAATTGTTGTCACCAGGGAGTGATTTTTATTGTTTTTATATTGAGTTTTTATTGCCCAAAGTCACAGAGAGTGAGTTGGCCAGCCATATAAATTTGTATAAACAAACAAACAAACAAACAAACAAACACATACATACATACATACATGCATACATACATAACCAAGCCTCATGAGGTATGGGTGAACTGATTATAACCTAGTCTTAGAATGTGCAGAGATTGCTACTACATAATAGGATGAATTGTGTAAATGTATTTTCATTGCAGTTACGCATAAGCTATCTGGTACTGAAATACACATGTTTCTACATATGTACAACTCAAGTTAGGCAGATTAAAGTCAGTTCAAAAGAATCCTAGCCGTTTCCAGTCAAGGAGCCATATTTAAAACTGAAAAGTCAGCATCCAAAACTTCCTGATACTCACTCGCCAAAAGTCAGCCATACTTCCAATGGTCTGGAAGGAGACACCACTGTCTGAAGGAGTCTGCAGAAAGAGTTCAGACATCACCTTGGTATAGTAATAGGCATTTGAACTCGTCATCCCATAGGTCACTAGAGGAATTTAAGAAAAGAAAAAAACCCAGGAAATTTATCAGGAACATTGGACATTTATTTTAATTAAATACTGCCTTGAAATATGCAATGCGGATTAGGGATGATCTTGATTTTTTACTGGATCTTATCAGTGGTGGGATTCAGCCAGTTCGCACCAGTTCGGCAGAACCGGTAGCTAATTTTTTATTGCCCAGGCCCGGAATGGACTTCCGGAAGCAGCATCCACACAGAAAACCGGTTGTTCACATATTTGAATCCCACCACTGGATCTTATTCTATAAAAGCATTAGCTGGCCAAGATGCAATGGTAGGTGTTTAGGTGCACCAGGTATACCTACTCAACACTACTGCCATGTGAACTGCACTTATCCCCAACAGGCTACTGGGTGAAAGTCAAGGTGCTGGTTGCCATCTTTAAAGCTGCATGTGGCATAGGGCCAGGTTATTTGTGGGACCATATTTCCCTGACAGTGTCTGCCCATCAGATCTGTCAGAGTAAACATGCTCCAAGTCCCATCAGTTGAAATAATGTCATTCGGTGGGTCCTAGGAAGCATGCCTTCTCTGTCATGAATCATGCATTTTGTCTGAAATGGTATGGGTCTCCTGTTTGGGCGGGGGTTAGATTAGGGCAGGGCTTTTCAACCTTTTTACCGATTGTACCACTTTTAGGATATGGCAAAATTCGAGTACCACCTAGCAAGGTGTCAAAAACTTGGTGACAAAAAAAAAAACCTGTTCAAAGTTGCAATTGCACTGAAATGACTTATGACCATTTTTCACACTTATGGCCATTGCAGCAACAGGGTCATGTGATTTATATTTGGATGCTTGGCAACTGATTCATATTTATGATGGTCACAGTGTCCCAGGGTCATGTGATCCCCTTCTGCAACCTTTTGACAAGCAAAGTCAATGGCAGAGCTGCTGGTGGCCAACTGCTAAGGCGGGACTTTCTTCCCTCCCTCCCTTCCCTGCCTCCCTTTTTCTCATTCCCATCTCCTTCTGAAGGAAGAATTTGAACCCCCCCCCATATTTTCCCTCTTCCATATATTGATCAAACAAGGAAAGGCCTCCAGAGACAGAAAAGACAAGCTGCTGAGTGAACTAGCTTAAAAAGGCACTTCCCCTTTAAGAATTAGCTACTGGCTAGAAAGGAAAGTAAGGAGCCCAGCTGGCACTTAAGGAAGAAAAAAAAAAGTAAGTACTGGCTGCCGGCTAAGGCAGCCTCCCCAAATGGCTCCATTCATAAGTAAAATCTGCAGCTCCAGAGGACTCTCTCACTGTAAGTCTTTGCCTGTGCTGGCTCTTTCCCTTCCCCACTACACTTGGCTAGGCAGGGCTGCGTACCACCTGCCACTCATTAATGTACCACAAGTGGTACGCGTACCACAGGTTGAAAAGCCCTGGATTAGGGGACCTCCGACATCCCTTCCAATTCGGTTATCCTGTTATTCTTTCCACGATCACATGTATCCATCCCATCAAGGTCAAAGAAAGTCCCTAATGGTCTGGAACAACGAACAAGCAAGTTTTGGAACATTTTCTACAACCCGGGTGCCCTTCAGATGTATGAATATCTGCTTGCAGTAATTTCCAGCCTGGATAGACCTTGCTGAGAAGTTCAGTCACTAGAAGGCAGATCAGTTTGAAGAAATGTGACATGGACATTTGATAAATCAGTGAATTCTCTGCATACTTAAACCGCCTCTTAGGATTGATCCATACATATGCCAATATTGTAATAAAATATTGATTCTCATCATTTGCCACATAATATTTTTAAGAGATCCCATCGTATTAAAAGCCTAAAGTAACTCCTAATAGAAAAATGATGAATTGAGACTGTTTTCTTGGCATATCTAGACCTGAAATAATTATGAAGAAAAATGAAGTAGTTCTCCCACCCAAAGATGTAGGAAACAGGTTTGCATTATTCAGAAACATGTGAATATATATATATATATTTACAGCTACCGAAAATAATTGAGAAGTTGGCATCCAAGTCACCTGTCTT
The DNA here is from genome assembly GCA_023970755.1 of Azemiops feae. Taxonomy (NCBI): domain Eukaryota; kingdom Metazoa; phylum Chordata; class Lepidosauria; order Squamata; family Viperidae; genus Azemiops; species Azemiops feae. The sequence continues at coordinate 112,770 of JALGBA010003861.1, read as the reverse complement.
GGTATTCCAGAAGTCAGACATGCCAATACTTCAACTCAAAAAGCACATACCGGTATCTACAACTATTATATTGTAATAGTTAACTGTTAAACCAGGGCTCTTCAAACTTGGCCCTTTTATGCCTTGTGGAATTCAACTCCCAGAATTCCTCAGCCAGACATGCTTAGTAGACCAGCGAAATGCTGGGGACATAGTATATTTAGACTTCAGCAAGGCATTTGACAAAGTAGACCACAACCTACTTCTTGGTAAGCAAGAAAAATGTGGGATAGACAGCATCACCACCAGATGGATTTGTAACTGGCTGATAAACAGTACTCAATGAATCATCCTTAATGGTACTACATCTACATGAGGGAAGTAAGCAGTGGGGTACCACAAGGTTCTGTCTTAGGCCCAGTACTGTTCAATATCTTCATCAATGACTTAGATGAGGGAATAAAAGAGGAACTCATCAAATTTGCAGATGACACTAAGCTGGCAGGAATAGCCAACATCCCGGAAGACAAGATCAGGATCTAAAAAGTTCTTGACAGACTTGAACAATGGCCCTATCCAACAAAATGATATTTAATGTGAAGAAAAGCAAGGTTTTATACCTGGGTAGGAAAAACCAAAGGTACAAATATAGATTAGGCAAAACCTGGCTCAAAAACAGTAACTGTGAGAGGGATTTAGTGGACGATCACTTAAACATGAGCCAGCAGTTTGTGGCAGCAGTCAAAAAGCTAATACAATTCTTGGTTGTATAAACAGAGGCATAGAATCAAAATCACATGAAGTATTAGTACCACTTTATAAAGCCTTAGTAAGGCCACACCGGGACTACTGCATCCAGTTTTTGTCACCACATTACAAAAAAAACGTTGAGACTTTGGAAAAAGTGCAAAGAAGTGCAACTAAGATAATTAAAGGCCTGGAGACTAAAACATATAAAGAACGGTTGCAGGATTTGGGTATGGCCAGTTTAGAGAAAAGAAGGACTAGAGGAGACATGATAGCAGGATTCCAGTATTTGAGAGGCTGCCACAAGGAGGAGGGAGTCCATTTATTTTCCAAAGCACCAGGAGGCAAGGCAAGAAAAAATAGATGGAGACTAGTCAAGGAGAGAAGCAACCTGGAATTAAGGAGAAACTTCCTAACAGTGAGGACAATTCACCAGGGGAACAGCTTGCCTTCAGAAGTTGTGGGTGCTTCATTACTGGAGGTTTTTAAGAAGAGACTGGACAACCACCTGTCTGAAATGGTATAGGGCAGTGGTGGCAAACCTATGGCACGGGTGCCAGAGGTGGCACTCGGAGCCCTCTCTGTGGGCACGCGCGCTGTCTTCCCAGCCCCGCCTCCCCCTGTGGCCCCCTCCTCACCAGCAGCCCCCCCAGAGCAGAGTCGCCCCCGGGCGTGGCCCACACGGAGCAGCGCAGCCAAGGACATGGCAGCCGGGCAGCAGGGACAAGACTCCGCCCTCGCACCCCGTCGCGTGCAGATGATGTTGCGGTGTGTGGGCGGAGGGGGGGCTGCCATGGCACTGCAGGGCTGCCTGGGCGATCTGCGGCGGGCCATGGAGGCGGTGGGTGGCCCTGCGGGTGGGTGGGGCAGTGGGCAGGCAGGGGCGGAGCAGGCAGGGCGGGAGGCGGGGCGTGGGCGGGGGGCGGGTTTTGGGCACTCGGTCTCTAAAAGGTTCGCCATCACTGGTATAGGGTCTCCTGCTTGAGCAAGGAGCTGGACTAGAAGACCTCCAAGCTCCCTTCCAACTCTATTCTGATTGAAACCCAAAATGCTGCACAGCTTATAGACCATATCTTTCTTTTTATTGCAAAAATCAGGAGCTGAAAATGGAAGAAATCAGGTATTTTTTACAGACTATAAATACCCACAAATTTAAACTAAAAGGAAATAAGCCAGTGAGGCAAACCAATCAATATTCATTTCCCTTGGCCCAGCTGTGCAATGTTGATAGAGAAGAAAAACATGGTCAGCGATGCACGCACTATATATACATTTGTAATATCTTTCATCTGGCTCTGCAACTGCGTATGACTGAACCTGGATTTTGGCAAAGCTGCTGATAATAGTAATGGCAGTGTGAACATAACACAGCCAAGGCAGAAAATTCACTTTGGTTGCCCGGGCAATAGGAATGCACACACTGTGTACTCCATCATTCATCGTAAGGGTAATGAGAGGGTTATGTTTGTCTCAGTGATATCAGGATTGATGGTTGTGACATCACATTTGCCAGGTGACTCTTGGTAGGGTGAAGAAATGTCATTTAGAAATAAATGGTGCAGTGGTACAAAAGAGATAACAATGACTCTTTCAACAAGTCAATGGCCCATACAAATCTGACTTCTGGGATAAATGTCTCATCCATTCAGCAAAAGGGGCCATCTTTTGCTTACTCCCCAAGGTGCGATCAGTTGTGATTGGGATCAAAACTTATCACATTCAGGCATATATACCAAGCATTTTCTAAGCTAAAATCAATAGCTGAGTTATCAGAAAAACCCGACGAGCCTCTTACTCAAACAAATGTTCAAAGCTCCTGCTTTGCAATGAAGAGAACATCACTTCTGTATGAGAAGAATAATTTGAGCCTTCCCCTGTTGCTCCTATCCGAGCTCCAGTGTCCTAGGCATGAAATACAGCCTTCTGTGCAGAGAGATCACAGGTGCTCAGTTGAGATTAGGATGAATTTGCCCAATACAAATAGCCATTGTGTCACCACAGAACAAAAATTGGTAAAGAGCTGTATTAAATCTCTCCAGAAAGTACAATAGGAACAGCCCTCTATGTTATCTCCCTTTGCACTCTTCCTGTTCTGAGATTTAAAAGGCAACCTTCAGAGCACTGTGAAAAGTTTAGCCAAGGAGGCATGAAAGAGACAGTTTGAGGTTCCTAGACATGCAAATTGGTCCTTCTTTCCATTACAAGAGACATCTTTTGATGAGACAAAGGGGCACAACTAGACATAGGCCTGCTTCTCCCATAAGCCAATGAACCAAAAAACCCTATCACTGTCTCATCTCAAGGTCTTGCTATCTGCCATGCCATGTTTGTTGCTACTTATTATACACAAGGTTTTGAACACCATGACTGCCCATATTTCATTTGGGGGCATCTTTTATGAGCTATGAGAAAATCCTTGGTCCTATTTTTCATGAAGAGAAAGAAAAGCTGGTTGGAACAGCACAGTTGCATTCTCCAGCTGCTTCTAGATATATATTTAAGTAGACAAGACTCGTATTTTGAATGCGAGATATTGTTATGATGTGAAGATGAAGAAAAATGTCGGCTAATTAAAACCTTGATGCATAAATATCGACAGTTCAATTGAAATGAGTTGTTTATAAAGATAAGATAAAGGTGATTAAGACATATATATATGTTAAGAGTGATGTAACGTAATTAACATGTTTTGATGTAGTGATAAGAATAAAAATTATAAGCTTAAATATGAGAAAGTGGACATAAGGAAGAATGCTGAAATGGGAGAAATTTTGGTTATTGAATCTATAATATTTGGAAATTATAATGAATACAAGAATATTATATTGTGTTACTAATCTGTTGATACAGAAGTGAGATAGATAACATATGTATCCGCAACACTAGATGTTGGGGGGAACTGTGACAAAGGGAATTGGAGTCATTTAAAAATTTGGAAATGATAAATATTAAACGTTTAATTTAAATATCAACGCAAAATTAAAGCTGGGAAAATTTATAAGGTTATTGATGTTCTAAAAGATGGAATGTTAAAATAAATAAGATATATAAACTTATTGATAAACGTAAGAAAGCTATTAAGTAGCTGATGGATAGAATAAGAAGTATACTAATTTAAACAAGAGACAGTATGTATCAAGGGAAAAAAAGAGAGGAAATATTGGCTGTAATAGTTGAAGATTTGTATCAATAATGTTTGTGTGTAATGGAATTATTGTAACTCAGACACCAGGTTGCTTTTCAAAGATATAATTGTAACATTGGAAAATTAATAAAAAGTTTTTTTTAAAAAAAAGAAAAGAAAGAATACAACAAGGTGTGCAAGAGGGAGTAGCAGAAAAGGAAACCAGCCCAATCCAGCCAAAAAGAGAGCTCTAGGTGTTATGGGAAGTGACAAGAAGGAAAGACAGAGAGAGCCCTGTTCTTGAAAAGATGACTGCTGGAAATCACACTAGGTTGAAAAGCAACAAAAAGGAGCATGACAACCTTAAGAGGCCAAGGAATTTGGAAAGGGAGAAGGACCAGGGGGATTAAAACAGACTTGCTTTTGTTCCACCCATGTAAACACTGTGTTGACTTTTGCTCCAAAATTATCTAAAATCCAGCCCAATTCCCTACCCCAGAAGGGGCAGATTTTTGATTGTTTTAAATTTTTAGTGCATTCAAATGTAACAATTAACTACATACAGGTAGCCCTCAACATACAGCCATTCGTTTAGCAACAATTCAAGCTGGCATTGAAAAAAAATGACTTACAACAGTTCCCCACATTTACAGTTGTTGCAGCATCCCCTTGGTCACGTAATCAAAATTCAAGCACTTGGCAATCAGCATGCATTTACAATGGTTGCTGCATCACAGGGTCGTGGAATCACCATTTGCAACCTTTCCAACTGGCTTCTGACAAGCAAAGTCAATGGGAAAAGCAGGATTCATTTAATAACCGTTCTCTTAATAACTGTAGTGATTTGCTTATGAACCATGGCAAAAAAAAAAGGGTGGGCATGATTCACTTAACAACTGCCTGCTTGGAAATTCTGATCCCAATTGTGGTTGTAAATTGAGGACTACCTGCATATGAAGTGAGGTAGGAGGAAAAGATATGGGAGATATCCAGTACCTTAGATTAATATTTTATAACTGTTGAAAGAAAAGTCTTCATCATGGTTCAGCCCAAGCCGGGGATAAACAACATGGCGACTGCTTTAGAAAGAAGGTTGCAGTTTATTGAAGAGGAGAGCCAGACAGAAAGATGGCTCTGGAAGAAAGAGAGAGTGAGCACATGTAGGGAGTGGGTTTTTATACCCTCTGGAGCCTTTTGTTTGGAGTTGTTCCTGTGGCATGAACTTTGACCTGAATCTGAGTGTGTTTTTCTGGTATTCTGATGGTGGTGGGTTAATCTTATTATGTCCCAAAGGTCATATCCTGCTTCCCTGTGGCTGTGGCTGATGACTCTTAGATTTTTGGTGTTGATTCTAGGGATCTTTCTTCCTAATCCCAGTTTCCTGACTCTAGTCTTTCTGACAAGATTAACACATCTGTAATTCTGCAGACTTGGTTTCTGCTTGGGACAGAGAGACTTGGGGGCAGGGTTGGTTTCTGCTTTTAAAATCCTTTAGGGAAATATATTCTGCCCTTTTAATATTTCCTTCTCGCGGGGGGGGGGGGGCTGACTTCCCACATAACCTTAGCAACTCTAAGATGTTTGGACTTCTATTCCAGAATTCCCCAATCAGCATGTAATTCTGAGAACTGAAGCCCACACATCTTAAACATGCCAAGATTGAAAAACATAGCCTTAACCAACTATCATGTAGCACTGCTGGAAAGAAGTCCTGAGGATGTGGTGAGACTTGCGTTCTTAGGGAGTAAGTTTGACTCCTTAAGGCCATGTTAGCTGAAGTAGAGGGCGTGAACGCATTAAGGCTTATGACAAATGCCCCAAACAGCAAATAAATAAATAAATAAATAAATAAATAAATAAATAAATGAATGAATGAATGAATGAATGAATGAATGAATGAATAAATAAATAAATAAATAAAATAAAATAAAATAAAATAAATACATAAATAAATAAATACATAAATAAATACATAAATAAATGGAGGAGGAGGAGGAGGGACTTTTGGTATGTCAGAAACTAAATCAAAGGCAAAGAGACTATAGTGCTAATGTGAGAAAAAGAGTGAATTGATAATGGATGGTGGTGAGAAGGCAGAGAGTCAACTTGTATTTTATATCTGTCTTCTTTCAAAAGGGAAACTAAACCCCTTGTGCGTCTCATTGTTTCACTAGTGCAAGAGTGGGCAACTATGGCCCCTTTGCAATCCGTGGACTTCCAGAATTCCTGAACCAGCATAACAAAAAACAAAGACAAGCACTTGTTTATTTAAAAGAATTCAAGTCTCAGTGTGTTATAACTTTTAAGTGTTGAAAGAACTAGAAGAAGTGATTGCAGGACCACTAGCTTTTGTAGCTGATAACCCCTGGAAGACATTTGGAGAAGTCCCAAAAGACTGGGACTTCATCAAAAAGGGGAAGAAGGAGGAGGACCTAGGAAACTGCAAACATGTCAGCTTGATGTTTATCCTTGGCAAAGCAGTCGTACAGCATATTTGGGAGCATTTGGAGAAGAATGCAACAAACAGCAAAAGCCAGCATGGGATTGTCACAAACAAATAAGGTCTTAGTAACCTTATCTCCTCCTTCAGTAGAACTATTGGAGTTTAGTAGATTGAGGAAATGCTGGGGAAATACTGTGCCTGGGCCTCCTCAAAGTTTTTGACAGAGTGCCTCAGGATATCCTCATCAATAATATGGTGAAATAGGGGCTAGTTGATACAACTGTTAGACGGCTTTATAACTAACGAGTACTCAGCAAGTACTCATAAATGGTTCCACATCCAATTGAACTGCTTAAATGGAATGCCCCAGAACTCTTGTATTTTTATTAATAACCTGGATGGAGGATTTTACAGGATATCAGACTTTCAGATGACACAAGATTAGGGGAAGTGGCTAACAGTTTGGAAGAGAAAGAGATTTCAGAAAAACTAAATGAGTGTGAACAGCAGACCAAATGCTGGAAAACGAAATATAGATCCCTGCAACTGGGCAAAAAAAAACCTGAAGGCACAAGAATAAAATGTGGAAATCTGGAATAGCAGAAGGACATGTGAACAAGATCTGGGTGATCTTGGCAATCCATCAAATGTGAGCCAATAGTATGTTGCAAGCTGCTAAAAAGGCAAATATTATACAGTATTAGGATGTACTGATAACAGCATAGAGCAGGGGTGTCAAACTCACAACGTCATGTGACGTGTCGCGACGTGTCGCGACTTTTTTCCCATTGCTGGCAATGGGGTGGGCGCGGTTTTGGCATGACACATCCGGCCCACGGGCCGACAGTTTGACATCCCTGGCATAGAGTCTAGATTAGAAGCATTTTCCCATTCTCTTCTGCTTTGATAAGATCTCTCTTGGAATAGTGTCAAATACTGGAAAGTGCAACCTCTTAAGACAAACTGGAGCAAATTCAAAAGAGGGCGAGCATAATAGTGAGGGGACTGGAAATTGTGTCCTATGAGAAATGGTTAAAGGAACTCAGTATATTTAGCCTACAGAAGAAAGAATTGAGAATAGATATGATAACAGTATTCAGATATATAAAGGTTTGTCGTATCAAGAAGGGTGTGGGTGTTTTCTCTGTCATTCTGGAAGAAAGGACAAGAAGCAAAAGGTTGAAATTTCAGGGAAGTCAATCCAGGTTAGATATTAGGACAAAGCTGTGATACAAGTGGACTAGTTTATATTTCAAAATGATTGAGTGTTGTATTATTCTGTATTATTGTTTATTGTACATTTACTGTTCTATTGTATTCCATAAAAACATTATTTTGCTGTGTACCTAAAGTTTAATAGTAATAAAGTTCCACATAATTTCCTATTAAAAGCTTTTGTGCGAACTCTAAGGACAAGAAAAAGATGATCATGAATTTTCCTTTACCATCCCTCTGGTTGTCATCTTTAATGTGTTTATTGCCTCCAATGTCCTACACAATCAGGGAAATCACAGGTTGTGTTCACACAACATGCATTATCAGGTCATTTACAAATCTGGTAGATTCATTTGACAACCTGCTACGTTTGATTAGTTTTAACTTATGTCCATGTAGTTTTCGTGGACCATTAAGGAAGTGGTTTACCATTGACTTCTTTTGGGGATGTAAAGTGCTGAGAAAAATTATAAATTTGCAGTTTCCATTAGCTGTGATGCCAGTAAGCAGTAAAATATCAACTAAATGTGAGCTCAGAAAGAGGTGAAAGAGAAGGGTTTTAAAAAGGATAACCAGGAGAACAATAGAAAATAGGAAAAACTGGTATCAACACCAGTGGTGGAATTCAAATACCTGAACAACCGGTTCTCTGCGTGGATGCAGGCCTGGGTCTCCGAGGCCTAGAACGGAATTCCGGAAGTGGCATCCACGCACTTCCAGCAGGCCGTTAAGGCCTGGGAGGCCTCCTCCAGGCCTCCCAGGCCTAGAATGGACTTCCAGAAGCAGTGTGCATTCAACAAAATTTAGCTACTGGTTCTGCCGACCCAGTGCGAACTGGCTGAATCCCACCACTGATCAACACTCAAGAGCAGCAACTACATATAACTCACACAGACAGATGTCCACTAAGAATACAATGTAGACCAGAAGTTCACGCAGTGTAGTCTTCACATAGAGCTCTCGGTTCTCACTGGTATTTTCAGTCAAGGTTGTGCCCCAAAGCCCTGTAAAAAAATAAAGAAAAATGAACAATATGTGGATTTATTCCAACCTCAAGTACATCAAAAAGAAATTCAACTGTCTACTATTTTAAAAAGTGTACTTCTCTGGATTTTGCACTGTAATCCTTCAAAGCAAAATTGTGCTCATAATGTATATATATTTTTTAAAAAGATGTATACAAAAATAGATACTTAGTAAAAGTAATGTTAAAAATAGTATTTGAATTATTTTCTCCTCTCAAAGGCATATATATATATATATTGGGGGGAAATGCAAATGAAAAATGCAAATTATAATTACAAATATTTAATTATTTAATTTTCAAACTTGATGCAAAACGTGAGATGGATTACCTTGAGAACAGGAAAAACCAACAATTGAGAGATACTGAAATGGTTATGTGTTTAATAATTTTCCTCCTGGTCACTTCAAACATTAGGAGTTGTGTGACAATTCCTGGAATTGCCATCAAGACTTTCAGGAAGTGGCCATGTCTCTGAAGCTTAGTGTAACAATCTTCCTCTGAATGCTGTGGATTTTACACTTTCAAAAGTAAATAACTTTCAGTCCATTTGGTGAGATATTTTAAAACCATTGTCAACTATCTCCATCATTTGCTCAAGATATATCCTTATTCCTTCCAATTGTGTTTATTTCTACACACTATTATTTCCTTATTTATTCCTTTACAGTGAATATTACTAATTTTAAGGAAAAAAAACTTGGGAGATTGGCTGGAGAAAGGGTGTAAAACTGGGACATGCGTGTCATCGGATTTCAACACCTGATTGTAAACATAGGGTTTCAATAATTTAAATATGTTTATTCACATTCAATGCCCCCCTCACCATTTATCAGGAATTGCTGCTACAATGGGTAAATTAGGAATCGGCCCTGGCTGTTTTCTGCAATTGTGGATGCAGGAGTGAAAAGGGGTGAGTGGGCAGGTGAGAAGGTATGTAAATGTAACAGAGTCTCAGAAGAAGACATTTAGGAGAGGAGTGGAAACATATAAATATTTAAGGGAACCGTGCCCTGCTTTACTTCTTTGATCCTTCACCTTCAGCTTAGGTCCAAATCAATTTCTCTCTTTCATTTTAGTGACGAAGCGTGAATTTTCTTTTGAGTTCAAGAAAAGCTGGTTCCTTTGAAACATAGCTCATTTCACTTTTCTTTCATTGCTCACTGCTAATGAACACCATTAAGGCTTAATAGCTTGCCTCTCTAATGATTTGATGTTATTGCTCTTCTCTAAACCTTCAACCGATGTTGGTGTGAATTCTTACTTGAAAGTGGAGTAAATGTTCTCACGTCAATATCCAAAGGGGTTTCTGTTCTTTTCAGACTTAAGGACACTCAGAACCACAGCTTTGTGATAGATGCTCCCTCCACACCCTCGATCGAAAGCTCTTGTGATGGAAGAACATAGGCAATTCGTGCCAGGAAAGAGCTAAAAGCTCGTTGGGGTTCCTGCTCCTGGTTCAAAAAGTTACTCTCTTTTTTTTTTTAAAGTGCTAGCACTGACTCCAAACTCAACTTTTAATGGAAAATGTATAGTTGATTATAAAAAGTAGCAATCTGATAAGGCAACTTGTTTGAAAATAATTCCTGATTTTTCCCACTTTGGTTTTATGCTTCTCTCTTTCTACACTTTTTTTGATCTGTATGAACAGAGAAATGTAAGGGATGGAAGAGAGTTGAAGTTCCTTAACTTTTTAAAGTTATCAAGGTTGAGAAATTATATAGGGTCTGCAGTCTCAAAATTCAGATTTAATCATATATACCAGACCGGTCTGACCGGAAAAAAACTTTCTATATATATTCCCTTGGCTCGGCTGACAAAAGAGGGGAGGAGAGCTGGTGGCCTGGAGGTTAATACAACTGCCTAGCATGCAGGCTGCCCAGGTTCGAATCCCATAGAGGGTATGGCTAGCTGATGAGAGCAAAATAAGCTCGAAATGGCCATTCTAGTCTCCCATTTAATTCTTTAACTCTTTGTCAACAAAAATCTGGATTTGTAATGTATCGCAGTAGCAACTTGAGCCTGCTTAACACCCCTAGTTTGGGGGCCTGCAAGGCAAAAGTGATTATAAAGTAGAACTGCAGTATAGCAGTCAAAATATCAAGGTGTGTGTGTGTTTGTGTATATATGTATATATGTATGTGTATGTATGTATGTATGTGTATGTATATGTATATATATATACATATATATATATACACACACACACATACGTGTGTGTGTGTGTGTGTGTGTGTATGTGTTTGTGTGTGTGTGTGTGTGTGTGTGTGTGTGTGTGTGAGAGAGAGAGAGAGAGAGAGAGAGAGAGAGAGAGAGAATTTCAGTCAGGGATTCAATGGGGAAATTTAAAAAGTGAAGATGGTGGCTGCCCCTTCCGCAGATGACCAAGCTCTCCCATTGCTACACGCATCGTCCCTGATTTCAACATTTAGACAAGAGAAAATATGTTCAACACAAGGTGCTGTCCTACTGCTGTTGTAATGATATATGTGAACGACAACTTGGGTGTAAAGCTACCTCAGCCCACTGAAAAGGGGAGAGTATGAGAAGCATTTCAGAAGGGACCCTCCCTAGTTTTCTACATACTGTAGTAAAAGGAAAGGAGAAATATTTTCAGACATACAAGACTTTATTAAATAACCTTACAATAAAGACAGAGCTAGTACTCCTGGTTGTGCTTCTTGTCTGGATTCCCTTGTGCAGGCCTAACAGTTGTAGACTCATGTTGACAAGACATTTCTGCCTGCCAGCATGGCCACCTCCAGAGAGAGGGACGTTCATTCTACCCAAAAGTCTGGGTTTCTCTACTTTTTTTTCTTGCAGAGATAGTAACCATGGTTACAGGGGCTAGGACTCACAACCGATTTTGACATGAACCAGGCAGTTCTACAACTCATGAGGAGTTGTTATCAGTATGTGAGCAAAACTCACAAATTGAGCACTATGAACGTAGCCTTGAGTTTCTGAAAGAACATAAGGATAGAAACTAATCAACAAACAAATTCCAGACGGCATAGATGTCCAGTTCGTCCAGAGCCATCCAGAATAAATCCACCCAGCATAAAAGAACCAGTTTGGTCTAGTGCAGGGGTAGGCAACCTTGGCTCTTTTATGACTCGTGGACTTCAACTCCCAGAATTCCTGAGCCAGCCATGCTGAGGGGTAAGGGAGAGGTTTCCAAGCTGAGCCATGCTGGCTCAGGAATTCTGGGAGTTGAAGTCCACGAGTCATAAAAGAGCCGAGGTTACCTATCCCTGTTCTAGTGGTTAAGGAACCAGGCTAGAAACCGAGAGTCCGTGATTTCTAGTTCCGCCCTAGCCATGAAAGCCAGTTGGGTGACCTTGGGCTAGTCCCTCTCTCTTAGCCCAGCTCACGCACAGGATTGTTGTTGTGGGGAAAATAGGAAGAAGGAGTATAAGATAAGTTTGCCACCTTGTGTTGCTTATTAAAAAATGGTAGTATATAAATAAAATAAATAAAACGCCTGGTTTTACCAATTTTATTTGTTTATTAAACTTATATGCTGTCCCTCTCACTGTCAAATGACTCTTATGGTGAAAAAGATGTGATTTATTTCAAAAGGTTCCCTGTCTTTAAGTGAAAGAGATGCAATTCCTAAGGAACCCGAAGGTGCTTTTTCAGGAGGCAACTGGACTTTCTTGTTTTTCTTTGAAAACGTTTGGGTTCTCATCCAAGAAAGTTCTTCAGCTCTGACTGGATGGTGGGGAATGGAAGCATTTATATTCCTTGCAGACAGCTGGTCATTTGCATTCTTTTAGAGAGTCATGGAGGCCACTTGGAGGTTTTGTTTTCAAAGAAAAACAAGAAAGTCCATTTGCCTCCTGAAAAAGCACCTTTGGGACACCCATGACTTGGATGACTGAAAATCTCCATAGACATTTAGTTATGCACTTCGGGATGAACACCCTTCAAATGATCTGGGAGTATGAACGGATTTCCAGAAAACATTGCAGACTACCAGAACAGGGCAGAAAATATCCTGCAGCCAGAAGGCTCCTCACACATATGCACCGCTCAGGTGACCCTGAGGACACAGAAAACCTCCAAATGGCCCCAAGGACTCTCTAAAAGAATGCAAATGACCAGCTGTCTGCAAGGAATATAAATCCTTCGATCCCCCACCATCCGGTCAGAGCTGAAAAAGCTTCTTGGATGAGAAGTGAAACATCTTCAGAGAAAAACAAGGAAGTCCAGTTGCCTCGTGAAAAAGCACCTTTGGGACAATCATGAACCTGGATGACTGAGAATCTCCACAGACAATTCCTGAGGAAGCTAGATTAGAATCAGGGTTGCCTCAAAATATCGTGGGAGAGGACAGGAGATAGGGTCTTCAAAATACCTGAAAAGTTATCACACAGAAAAAGGTCCAGACCTGTTCTCCCTTATTCTAGAGTGCAGAACATGGAGAAAAGGGTTCAAGTTACAGGAAGATATAAAGTTCCATAACAACCAGAACAGCGTTGAGTAGAATCAATTACCAGCAAGCTAATTGATTACAGCAGTGGTGGGCTTGAGAAATCTTTGTAATTCTGCTCAATTGTAAAATCATTGGGTGATTTGGAATTTAGGTGGATAGACTCTCTGTTCAGAAAGAATATAAAACTATACTTTATGTCTATAAACTACAGGTCTTTTCACTTTCTTTCCATCAATTGCTGAAAGACAGTTTCCTAAGTCATCTTTGAAGAAGTGGATTCAGACCTTCCAGTTCTGAGTTCTTTTCATGGGAATTAAGAAATTCCCAAATGATTCTCCATAGCGATTCTTGCATGACAAAACGTTTTTTGCACTCACAATATTGCCAATCAGTCATTGCATTTATTACCTCATTTGGCAATATTTAATTGCACTTGGTTCTGTGACACGGGGTAACTCGCAGCTAAACATCTTTATTCTTCACAAAATATTGTAACCTTGGAAGATATCTTCAGTGGCTGCCGCAGAGTTTGGTTTCGGCTAACATTTTCATTAAGGACTTTGGAGAAACAGAGGGGGAAGGAATGCTTATCAAATTTGCAGAGTACATAAAATCGGTGGGTGTAATAAGAATAGTTAATATCCTCCAAACTAGAAACAACATTCAAATAATCTTGAGAGTTATCATAAAGGGATGAAAATAGTGCAATGAAATTTAACTGAGAATTGTGAAATCCTTCACTTGGGAAAAGCAAAGCAGTGGGCAATGATTCAACATAATATTTGTGAAAATGTTATTGGTGTTACAGTAAAAAAACCAAAAAACACCAGTAAGGCATTTTTAAAGTATAAACAATCAGGATATGCATTTTTTTTAAACTAAATACAAGTATGTAGATATACTTAGGCTGCAAAAATCCATTTTTGGTAAGATCAATCTAGTATAATTTCCAAATAGTTCCATTCTCTTCTGCATTGGTCAAATTCTACCTTGACTATAGGCAGTTCGAGGAGAATTCCGAGGAAGTGGAATGGTCTTTGAGAAAGGGAAACAGCTCCAGCCTAGTTAACTTCCTCAGCTGACTCATCCAGTCGGATGGAGAAAAATGTGCCTGGAAGGATATTTTGAGATAACCACAAAGCATCTTAAGCGCTCTTTGTTGGCAATGAATGCAACAATGAGTGAAAATAGTGGCACCCTCAATAGCTTTAGAGATGTATGTCAGTGTCTTTATTTCAACCAGTTCAAGGACAGCAGCAGCATACTACAGAATATACAAGCAAGGCAAGAAGCATAGTTCTTTTGAAAAGAAAGCAGGCCGGACAAAAACCATTTCACTAAACAGAAGCAAAGATGCAAATCACAGAAACAACGATCTTGGCTCCAAATAGGTCAGCTCTAGAAAAAAGGATTGAAATTCTCCATGGGTTTCATAAAAATAAATCCAATCAATCTAACTCCCTTCTCACGTTTTGAAAGCCACATCTGAACATTCGCTTCCTTGAGCTACGAGAACATTTTGCAAATGTTGCTACATTAATTAAGCTAAACAATCAAGCATGCTTGATAAAATCTGCTCCAATTATCCTGTGCACAATACTCAACCTTTGGCACTAAGCTAATTTGCACCTAGGCATAGCTATCCACCTTTTGGAGCTCAGGCAAGCAATGTTGCCACTGATACCCCCTACTAATTTCAAGGTAACGGTCTCACCTTTGAGGTGACCTGTCCAGCTTTAAAAAAGAGGATAGTAACTTCTGTAACCAAAGCTCACCAATAGTTCAAATGTTACTTCCTGTCATTGTGATGATTTTTAAATTTGTAAGTAACACATAGACGGATAGCAAAGCCACGTTTACTGCACAATAGTAGTAGTCAGTAGTCCCTGCAGAGAAGTTGTATCCTTTCCCCTGCCTCTTGGTGGAGCTATTACAGATGGTCTTATCTTCTCTGTACTTAATCCCACCCACCCACCACCCCAGTTACCTCGGATGCCTTTGAAGACATAGTAGCAGCATCCAGGGAAGGGGGTTTCCTTCTTCCTTTCTTCCTCGGTAGCCCTTCTGTCCTTTGGGTAGGATAAAGAGCCAGTCACTTTTTCAATATTCTCGTAGGGATTTTCCAAAATGGATTTTGGGTTGTAGATTGCTCGGATTTTCAGGGAGGAGGAGGAGGAAGGAGATCCGTTGTAAACTGGGTTGTCCCATGCTTTCTTCCCCAGAGTTTCCAGTTCATGTTCTTCTTGTGCCTGGAAATGGCTCTCAGCTCTGTTACTTAGGTGAGTAGAGCTCATGATGCTGAATCAAGCAATGGTTTCTTGTAGAAGACCCCAAGGTATCAAGCCGTCAGAAGTATTCATCTGCTTGGCACTTTGCTCCGAGGCCTCTTTTATATTCAGCCACTGGGTGACAAATAGAGAGTGGAAGCCATTGTTGGGAACAGCTGTTAACTTCTATTCTTCAGTGGATCCAGCTACACCCAGGGGTGGAACTCTTTCTCTGCAGATAACAGTCGTGAGAACCTGCATGGAGAGAGAATCTGGCTGTTAAAATATTGGTTCTTGTGGCTAAA
Organism: Azemiops feae; assembly: GCA_023970755.1. Lineage (NCBI taxonomy): Eukaryota > Metazoa > Chordata > Lepidosauria > Squamata > Viperidae > Azemiops > Azemiops feae. Next base: position 97,228 of record JALGBA010003861.1, on the reverse strand, counting down.
TTCTCAGGGAAATTAGAGGCAGGATGTTCATTGGACACTTTTGGGCTGAGACAGTGCTGAGTGACACCTGGCACATCCCCAAACATTACAGGCGCTCAGTTTTAAATAGAGCTGTACCAAGAGAGCATTTGGGATCCATAAATCAGACTTTACATTTGCTTCTTGCAACTAGACTCAGCTGGGCACTTAAGAATCTCTAGATCTAAAATAGCCATTTTTCTCTACGAACTGGTAGCATTTGCTAATTCAAGTAATTTCCTAGTCAGGGTTTTTATTATTGCAGTCGTGGTGATTATTCAAAAGGCAACATGCAAGCCAATACCAAAGCAAAATGATTGATGGGGGTGGATTTTGTGCTTGGTGCTATGCAAAGGGTATAGTTGAATTGATCAGCCCTGTCTCTCTGTCTATCTGAAGATTCTGCATGGCTTTTATAAAGAAAAAAAAGGAGAATGAGGAGATGCTGATTCTCTGGATGACCCAGAATTCTAGACTTGGAAGCTCTCCAGTCCAACCGCCTGTTCCAAGCAGAAATCCAAATTAATTCAGTTATCTTAGAAGGATAGTTCTTTAGCCTTTGCTTTTCTTCGTCTTGTGAAGAGGAGCTCATCAAATGCTAAATGATCCCACAGTTAAACTGCTTTTGCTGTTAGACAATTCCTCCTAAATATTAAAATCAGAATCTGCCTTTGTGTAACTGAAATCCATTTTTCCAGTATTTCTTAAACTTCTTTCTCTCAGGACTCTTTTTAAAAAAAATTTGGAGGGCCCCAAAAGAGCTTATGTTTATATGGGTTATGTTTATTTATATTTACTTATTAAAAAATTAAAATTGATGCATTGCTACTGCTATCACTTCTCGAGATTGTTTGATGGGATTTTAATATTGTATTATTTTTCAACATAAGCTGGCAAATAATTTTATTTTTGAGGAGTCCTCAGGATCTCGATGGTCTCTTTGTCATCCAATGCATCAAACAGGAGAAGATTTGTTTTTTAGTGGGGGAAGGAAAGGCTTAGTATGACAATATAAAATTTGCTCAGGAAAAAATGATTCAGTCTCATTTCCTAAATTTAATCTGTTATTTGTATAATTTTTCATGGACTTCTAAAATGGAATATTTGCCTGTGTGAAGATATGCTGCTAATTTATTCCAGTATATTTCTAGATATAGGGCAATGTAAGATCGCTACCATTTTATGTATGATTAAAAAGTATTTTATCATTCCCCCGTCCCCAAATTTTTGCAATTAAAAAAAGAAAAAGAAAAGGAAAAGAAAAATGCTTTATGGTGATATTGGGAAAATTCTGGACTTTTTCCTCTCCTTTTTTTTAATTTTTCAAATTTGTTCTGTCTGCAACTAATGGTGTCATTTTCTCCCCACCTGTGATATACTTGGTCTTTACCTTATACTGAAGAACATAATAAAGCATATTCTGTTGAAGGAGGATGTGTGCCGAGTCTGTAAGAAAAATCTGGGGTATTCCCAGTGTCTTTCATAGCAAAAACCAGAGTAAAACTGCTATCCGTGACTGATGGATGAAATTCATGGATATGAATAGATTTGCTGAACTGGATGGAAGTTTAGAAAGCTGATCTCAAAACATATCAGGACTGGTTCACAGATGTTAGATTCCTAAAAATCTATTTTTAACAATTGGCAACTAAGAAATCCAATCAAAACCAAAAGACTGGTATGATTCCAAAATGATATTACTTTGGGAATATGGAGAAGGAAGCAAATCAAATGCCAATCTCTCCCCCCCCCCCAAGAATGAAGAAGAATCAGGGGCTGCCACAAAGAAGAGGGAGTCAAGCTATTCTCCAAAGCACCTGAAGGCAGGACAAGAAGCAACTGATGGAGACTAACCAAACAGAGAAGCAACCTAGAACTAAGGAAGAATTTCCTGCCAGTTAGAACAATTAACCAGTGGAACAACCTGCCTCCAGAAGCGGTGAATGCTCCAACACTGGAAGTTTTTAAGAAGAGACTGGACAGCCATTTGTCCGAAATGGTATAGGGTTTCCTGCCTGAGCAGGGGGTTGGACTAGATGACCTCCAAGGTCCCTTCCAATTTTTATTATTATTATTATTATTATTATTATTATTATTATTATTATTATTATTATTATTATTATTATTATTATTATTATTATTATTATTATTATTATTATTATTATTATTATTATTATTATCCAACCAGGGAGAGCTGCCAGAACGCTTCCAGTTTAACAACCGTCAGTAAGTTTCAATACCAAGACAAGTGACAAGAAGGAAAAGCAATTCTACAGGTAACGCTTATGTGCATATATTCTTTTTTTTCTTTTTCCTTGAGTGTAACCACTAGCCTTTGACTGAGGATAGGTTGGGTTAGAGAAGTCCATCTGAGGAGGTTGCTTGGAGTCCTGAGATCCTAATTATGCTTCTGGCTGGCTCAGAGTAATTGTTACCTAAACAGCCTGCTACTTCCTTATAATAAATCTTCACAAATCTTGCTAAAGAAAATTTGTCCTTGAAAGAAAAAAAAAATATTTTCTCTTCAGGCACCTGCCAAAACCCTTATAAGGCTGAACCGTGATCTTCTGAAATTGCTTTCGTCAGGACTCCTGTCCGGAGCAGAGGGCTGAACTCAATAATCACATACAATCCTACTTTATTATATTAAAAAATCCGTTTGGTGGAATACTTCTTTGGGCTCCAAACTTGACATCTGTTACACATATTACATTCCTAAATGGGCTTTTAACAATTCAGGACTAATCATATGCAGATGCTTCTATAATTGCTATTTTTAATTAATTTTGGTATTTGGCTTTTCAGTCATAATCCTTCCTTTTGCTCTCAGTCTCTATTGGTCCTGGTTTTACAGTACTTCTTATTGTAAAAATGTATTATATAAATTACCCCTTAATATGTTAACCTAAACAGTAACTAAAACAGAGATGAAACTTTGGCTAGCTCTGTCAACCTGGCTTTGTGTTAGATCCTAACAGTTGCTAACAGTTCCTGGTTTCCCTCTTTTTGTACCTGTCTATGGAGATTCTCAGTCATCCAGGTCATAGTTATCCCAAAGATGCTTTTTCATGAGGCAACTGGACTTTCTTGTTTTTCTTTGAAGACGTTTCGCTTCTCATCCAAGAAGCTTCTTCAGCTCTGACTGGATGGTGGGGAATGGAAAGATTTATACTCCTGCAGACAGCTGGTCATTTGCATTCTTTTAGCGAGTAGTTAAAGTGAACCGTCTTCAAAGAAAAACAAGAAAATCCAGTTGCCTCATGAAAAAGCATCTTTGGGACTCTTTTTGTACCCTGTGATTTGTTTTATGGCAGTTTTCCAGTAATTGTTTTCCTTTACCTGTTGAAGTTGGGAACCTAGCTTTGTGAATGACACTTGATGTTATTGTGATGAAGGCTCATATCCTGGTCGGAATTGGAAGCCAACTTTGATACCTTTGACTACTTTCAATTGCATTATAATCTTTAATGGTGAAGTGGGTTTGATGTCTATCTTTTCAACTATACTTGCTGTTTTATTTACACACACACACACACCTCTACCCCCCCCAGTCATTCTTATCTTTTATCCAATTTATTCTTTATTAATCCTTTCTACCAACACCTTTAGAATATACCTTCTGGGAGCAGAGTGCAGCCTTGGAGAGGAGGAGTCAGCTGGAGTTGCATCAAAGAGAAAAAGAAGAGAGGGGGGAGAGAGGAGAGGATATAAAAGGAGGTGGTTTGGGTGGGAAAGGGAGAGAAAATAAAGACGATGGGGAAAGAGAAAAGGACGGAGAAAGAGAGACGGAGAAGAGGAGAGGCCTCTTTGAGACAAGCAGAGGGAGAGAAGGGGATAGAACAGTGCAAAGATTAATGTCAGAGAAACAGGCACAAGTTTTCCATTAAAAGTGTGGTAAGTGGGTGTACAGATAGTCCTCAACCTATGACCACAATTGAGCCCAACATTTATATTGCTAAGTGAGAAATTTGTTAAATGAGTTTTGTCCCTTTTTACGACTTTTCTTGCCACATTTGTTAAGTGAATCACTGCAGTTGTTAAATTAGTAGCACGGTTGTTAAGCGAAACTGGTTTTCCTATTGAGTTTGCTTGTCAGAAGGTCGCAAAAGGGGATCACATGACCATGAAACATTGCAACCGTCATACATATGAATCAGTTGCCAAGCATCCAAGTGTAAATCCCGTCACCCTTTGGTTGCTGCAACCTTCATAAGTGTGAAAAATGGTCATAAGACACTTTTTCCAGTGCCGCTGTAACAGTCACTAAGCAAACTGTTGTAAGTTGAGGAGTACCAGTACTTTATCATTTCCCCCCCTCTTTTTTTGGTCATCAAGTATTTGACACCTTGCTAAGCAACTGGTGGTACTCAAATATTGCCATATCCTAAAAGTGTGAAAAGGTTGAAAAGCCCTGTTTTAAGGTACATGACTGAAAATTTGAATACATACCATATATCCCATATTTTAAAACGCAAGCTATGGAGGGGGAGGGGGGAGAGATCCTAAAATCTAAAAAAAAGGGAAATCTGATCACCTCCATGTGCTCACTAGAAAGTCAATAATTTCTGCTCTTTTCTTTCAATTATACTGAAGGAATATGATCTTTTAATGTTTCAGATGAAGTAAATGCACAGCCTAGATGTATAAATAGTTTTGTACAATCTAATACACTTTAGCATAGCAATTAATGGATTGTTTTTGCTCCAAATGCTTGGTTGTTTCATCTGGGACAGTTCACTTCTAAATGTCTTGTTTACAAATTTTTGGTGCTCAGGCATTCTTGCAAAACAACTAAAGAACAAATAATCAGGGATTGCAATTTTTTTTTAAAAAAATATATGACACAATAGTGAATTTAGTTTTTGGAATATACCTACGTTTTGAAGCTTTTTCCATTTGCTTCCTTATGAACTACTGACAGTATTGTGTTCCTTAAAATATATTATTATAGAATGTTATTCTAAAATTAACTTTTTAATGTGCACTTATTTATTTTACATATTAAAAAATCTGTCCATTAAAATCTATCAATGCATGAAAACATGTTCTTTGATTCAAATATAATCTATTATGCAGACTGGGATTTTTAATCTAACTGAAGCAGAGAAACTCTTATTTCTACAGCGTATGACAAATGAACCCACTGATCATTTGACAAATTATGAATATGAATATTGTTATTCTATGATATTGAACAATGTAGTGATGACACTAAAAAGTGAAAGTTGGCTTTAGTTTCTCGTAGGAAATATAGGTATGTTCCTGGCATCTTTGATGATAAAATAGCTGAGTTTTTGGAGAATCTAACAGAGAATAGCATAGCATAGCATAGCATAGCATAGCATAGCATAGCATAGCATAGCATAGCATAGCATAGCATAGCATAGCATAGAATAGAATAGAATAGAATAGAATAGAATAGAATAGAATAGAGCTGGAAGGGACCTTGGAGGTCTTCTAGTCCAGTCCCCTGCTCAAGCAGGAGAACCTATACCATCTCAGACAAATGATTGTCTAGCCTCTTTTTAAAAATCTCCAGTGATGCAGCGCCCACGATTTCTGGGGGCAAGCTATTCCAAAATAAAATAGATAAAAATAAATCACACTTATTAGGTATTCTTTTATATGTACAGCTAAGTTTAGTACTTACATGTAGACTCTTATATACACATTTAAGTTAAGTTCATTTTTCTCCATTTTATTTTCTAAAATTGCAAAGTTGCATCATTGTCTTATTTGATAGATAAATTAAAATTTTATTATGAAAACCAAGTGGTATATTTATCTCCAGCCCCACTCCAACAGTGATGACATAATGTGTTGTATTGCTAGGACAGGCAGTCACACCAATTCTTTTATCTTTCTAATGGACTGTGGCATGGTAAAATTTAAGCCTCTTGGACGAGGTGAAAGAGCTGAATTTACAGCAAGAGCCTGAAGTTCAAATCCCCCTTCAGCCATTGAATGTTCAATGAATGACTTTGAGCCAATCATTCTCCCTCAGCCTGACCTACTGTGCAAGGTTGTTGCAGGGAAAGACTTGAGCTCTTGAATAAAGGTGGTTAGAGGTCTAATCAAGTAAGGTAATCATAACATTCAAATTGCCAGTATATATAAATACCAGCCAGGTTCATAACTCAATCTACTTTCCTGGGATGAAATTCAGCGTCTTAAAAAAAATAGTTTTACAAACTTCTGCACATTTCTTCAAAGAGTATATATAGTTTGCTGTGAATATGCAAAACATCAGGGCTTTATTTGGGGGGGGGGACTGTGTTCCGTTTGCTCAATAGAAACATCCCTTCTAAAACAAAATAGAATTTTGCCCACTTTGTTGTTGTTAGTTGCGAAGTCGTGTCCGACCCATCGCGACCCCATGGACAACGTTCCTCCAGGCCTTCCTGTCCTCTACCATCTTCTGGAGTCCATTTAAGCTCACGCCTACTGCTTCATTTGCCCACTAGGTGGCAGCAAAGTATTATGCTTCGTTAATGCTGATTTCTGCCTTTGGAGGAAACAGACGCTGTTCCAACCAGTATGTTAACAATATCTGAACTGTGCAGATTTGTGAAAATATATTTAATTCCAGTTTTGTGTGATTCAAATTTACAGAATTATGCCACCTCTCATTACACATTCTGAAGAAGTGCGTCTGAACCCATAGGTAATGGGGTTGGGTGCCATGATAATTATAATAATAATTTGGCATATAACAGAATAGTCACCAAATGCCTGATATACTAGATTTCTATGGTCTGGGATTTCTGCATTGTTACCATTGTGTTGAAGTGCAATGATCTCAGGCACCTGGCTAACTTTTTCATCACTTTATCTGTAGCTTATAGACTTTTGATAAAAGAGACAGATAAATATAAGTGAAGTTACTTAAGGTAATAAGTAATAGCTGTATTTATTTCTTTAAATGAAAGATAGGAAATGCATAGTCCTCTCTGTTGATGCTTGAGGTGCTCTGATAAGTGGATGATAAAACAGCACCATTCTGATATTACTTAACCTTCTCAATGTTTGGTCTTGACTCCCCTAAATATTAACACCGGGACTGCTGGGATTTAGGACATTTTGCCCTCTGTATGTGGCCAACATGCTGCTCTGTTTCTTTGATGCTTAATTCCTGCCAGGGAAGCTGCAGATGACTCAAGTCAGGGTGGCGACAGAAGCACAGAAACAATTGGTTTTCTGAACTGGTGTCTGTCAGCAGCAATGAGTTGGATAAGAGTTAACACAATAATTCTTACTCAAGGCAAGACAGAGGTGCTATAGGGCACAGGTGTCATACTCGCAATGTCACGTGATGTGTCGCGACATATCGCGACTTTCCCCCCATTGCCGGCAATGGAGTGGGCACGGTTTCGGTGTGACGCATCTGGCCCGCGGGCCGGCAGTTTGACACCCGTGCTGTAGGGGAAAAGGATAGAATTCAGTTTCCTTTGGATGCGATAGTTCTCTCCCTGAAAAATTCAGGATAGGAGCTTTCTGGATCCAGTTTTACACTTGGAGGTCCGGTGGTAACTGACTAGGAATCACTTTGGCCAACTGTGAATCCATTTTTGAAGAATCTTTGGGAGTTTGAGTGGGCCCCAAATTCAGCAGCAATAATGGATACAGCAATTGTCATAATGAGATCTGACCTCTTTTTGAAGAATTGGTATTGCTTCAACCTTTGTCAGGATTTGTCCGATGAAAACAAATGTAGTCACTGGATGTCTGTTTCCGTAATTATCTATTAATTGTATATTAATGGATAATTAAATTATTAATTTGTACCTTCTCAGCTATTTTATTATACCCTTTCATCAGAATGTGTACAAGAGAACTTTGTGGCAAATTGTGCAATTGGTACTGGATGAGGACAGAAAGATGCTTGCAAAACACAGTGATGAAAGAAATTGGCCATACAATGTATGCACTGTTCCTTCTAAAGGGCTTTGCTCGAATCAAAGGAAGCATGACAGATCCAAAAGAGCTACTGAGCAAGCCAAGGGGGTGGCTTGTGAGATCATCTGGGATGAAGGCACGTTGCCAGAACCAACAACACCAACTATTGTGCAGCTCTGTTTACACAGTATCACCTGGTTGTTTCCAGGTCTCTCAGGAGCACTGGATGTTGGAACTAAGATGGGGGATGAGGGGGAGGGACACTGTGTTCCAAAAGCGGTAATGTGATTCACTTAGAAATATCTGAAAAATGATATCTTAAGACTTTGGTATTATACAAGGTTCAGTTGGGGAGGATATGTGGAATGGTGAATCTCCTGTCCTATTTCTGATAAGCTATCTCCATGATACAGCTTGCTTCAGATAAGGAAATGCATGATATGGATATTATCTACAAATGTTCTTACAAATACATGATCTTTATCTCATTTCCCCATACATTGGACCCTTACAAATAAATACATTCGTTTTAAGATTTAAAGCAAACTCTCAAAGCAACCTAGGTTATAGGCAAGGGTTGCAGTTGATTGGAGGAGAAAGGCTCCTGTTATACTGTCATTTGCCATGTTTTATCTCCTCCTCTGCAATTCGGTTTCAGTGTTCATCCCTGTTTTTCTTGATGACACAAGGACTAAAAGCTTAACAGAGATAGATAGAACTTGACCTGAGCACAATGAACTTTTCCTTCCTGTGAAAATATTGTCTCAAGCAGAAAACTAATCTGCCAGAAAGAAGATAAGATAAAGGGCTTTCTCTCAATAAGCAGCTTTCTGGGCAGATAGGCTAACAATCATAGAATCATAGGGCTGGAGGGGACATTGGAGCAGAAGGGGACAACTTGCCACGGACAACCCGCCACGGTCAACTTGCCATGGGACAACAAATCAATTTAATGATTTAAAATAATTTTAAAAATATTTTAAGTTTAGTCATTCACATTTCATTCCCCCCCCCCCTTCTTTGACATCCTTTCTTTAATTATCCTATTCCAACATTTCTTCAATATGAGCGTAACTCTTGTCCGGCAGCGAGTTGTCCAATGGTGACTTGGCCAGGGCAAGTTGGCTGTGGCGAGTCGGCCGCAGCAAGTTGTCCTAGACCCCATTGGAGGTCTTCTAGTCCAACCCCCTGTCCAAAGCAAGAGTCCTCATGCCGTTTCAGGCAAACAGTTGTTACAACTTTTCTTGGAAACCTCCAGCCGTGGAGCACCCACAACTCCAGGAAACGAGCCGTTCCACTGATTTTTCTCACTGTCAGGAGTTCTGCTTGCCTTAGTTCCAGGTAGGGTCTCTCTTTAACGAGCTTCTCCCCTGACTTCTTATACTGCCCTCAGGTGCTTTGGGGAATAAGTCAACCTCCCTCATCTCTGTGACTGCCCCTCAAGTACTGGAAGACTGCTACCATGTCACCTGCTAATACGCCTAGCCTCTTAGACCCCTTATCATTTTTGTTGATCTTCTCTGCACTTTTTCTACTGCCACAGCATCTTTTTTTTGTATCGTGGCAGCCGGACCTGGATGCAGTATTCCAAGTGTGGCATCACTAGTGCAGCATAGAGCAGCACTATCACTTCAGCTGGTGCTGATACTATCCCTCTGTTGATGCAGCCTAGGACTGCATTTGCTTTTTTGGCAGCTGAACCACACTGCTGGCCCATATTTTTAAATAGTGGTCTACTAGGACAGGGCTTTTCAACCTTTTCACCGATTGTACCACTTTTAGGATATGGCAATATTCGAGTACCACCTAGCAAGGTGTCAAAAACTTGACCAAAAAAAAACCCCTGTTCAAAGTTGCAATTGCACTGAAATGACTTATGACCATGTTCACACTTATGACCATTGCAGCATGCCCAGGGTCATGTGATTTATATTTGGATACTTGGCAACTGATTCATATTTATGATGGTCACAGTGTCCCAGGGTCATGTGATCCCCTTTTGCAACCTTTTGACAAGTAAAGTCAATGGCAGGGCTGCTGGTGGCCAAGTGCTAAGGCAGGACTTCCCTCCCTCCCTCCCTCCTTCCCTGCCTCCCTCTTTCTCATGCCCACCTCCTTCTGAAGGAAGAATTTGAAACCCCCCCATATTTTTTCTCTTCCATATATTCATCAAACAAGGAAAAGCCTCCAGAAACAGAAAAGACAAACTGCTGAGTGAACTAGCTTAAAAAGGCACATTCCCCTTTAAGAATTAGCTACTGGCTAGAAAGGAAAGTAAGGAAGAAAAAAAATGTAGTAAGTAATTTGGGGAGATCGGCTAAGGCAGCCTCCCCAAATGGTTCCATTCAGGAATCTACAAGCAAAATCCCTTGCAGCAAAACTTACAGCTAACAATAGCAGAGCAATAGAAGCTAACAGGAGACATCAGCCATCAGCCAAATAGAAATTGCCAAACACTCCTTAAGAACACAAAGCCCACATTGCACAAATCCCAGAACTTCAAAGTCACAAAAGCACATAAGAATCCTTCCACTCTCCATCTCCCTCCCTCCCTCCTCCGTGCCTCTGCAGCTCCAGAGGACTCTCTCACTGTAAGTCCTTGCCTGTGCTGGCTCTTTCCCTCCCCCACTACACTTGGCTAGGCAGGGCTGCGTACCACCTGCCACTCGTTAATATACCACAAGTGGTACGCGTACCACAGGTTGAAAAGCCCTGTACTAGGACACTTAGATCCTCTCACAGTTACTACTGTTGGGCCAGGTATTGCCTATTCTATACTTGTGCATTTGGCTTTTCCTGCCTAAGTATCTTACTTTTCTCACCACTGAACTGCATCTTATTGGATAAGGCCCATTGCTCTAGATCAGGGGTAGGCAACCTTGGCTCTTTTATGACTCGTGGACTTCAACTCCCAGCTATGCTGGCTCAGAAATTCTGGGAGTTCAAGTCCACGAGTCATAAAAGAGCCAAGGTTGCCTACGCCTGCTCTAGATTGTCAAGATCCTTCTGAATCTTGAGTCTTATCTTCCGAAATGTTAGCAATTCCCCTCAGCTTGGTGTCGTCTGCAAATTCAATGATTTGTCCTTTTATCCCCTCATCTAGATTGTTAATGAAGATGTTGAAGAGTACTGGAGATACAATCTTGAGGTACCCCACTGCATGCTTCCTTCCAGACAGATGTAATTCCATTGAGAACCACATGCTGAATGCAAATCCTTCTGGTGGTGCTACTGCCTATCCCACATTGTTCTCTCTTACCAAGGCGGCGGCTGTGGTCTATTTTATCTAATGCCTTACTGAAGTCTAAATATACTATATCCCCAGTGTTTCCTTGATCCACTAGTTCAGTCATTTTATCTTAGAAGACGATAAGATTTGTTTGCCGTGATCTGCTTTTAACAAACTCATCCTGGCTTCTAGGAATCCTCTTATTGTTTCTAGGTGCTCACAAATCTGCTGCTTGAATTTTCCCCATGATTTCCCCAGATATTGATGTCAAGCCGATTGGTCAGTAGTTTCCTGAATTCACTTTTTTCTCCTTTTGAAGATTGGCACTACATCAGATCTTTCCCGGTCCTCTGGCAATTTCCCCCATGCTCCACTGATTTCATTCAGTGGTTCCAAGGTCACATCTGCTGGGATGTAAACCATCTGGTCCCAGCAATTTGTACTCATCCAAGGTGAATAGGTATTTTCTTACCAATTCCTTGCCTATTTTGACTTGCACTCCTGTTCTGCCTCCACAATGCTGGTTTTGATAGGTTGGTTGGGCTATTTCTTCCTTTTGCATAAATTCAGATGCAAAAGAGTTAAGCAGTTAAGCTGCCTGTCACCTTCTTGCCAGCTTCTCCCATTAGTGGACCTAACATTTCCTTGACATTCTTCTTGTTCCTTACATATTGAAACTTTTTTTTCGGTTTTTTTGGCATTCGTTCCCAGTCTTAGTTCATTCTGAGCCTTAGTCTTCCTGACTCCCTCCTTGCAGATTTGGGCTATTTGCTGGTATTCTGTTATATGCCCTTCTTTCCATTATTTATACTTGTCTTTTTTGTCCCTCAGCTTGTCAGAGAGTTCTTTGTTCAATCATGCTGGTTTCATCTCTTATTTTTCTTTCTCTGTGGGTTTTTTTTGGGGGGGGGGCGAGGGTGGACAATATTATCTTATTTTTCAGTTTCCCAAGTATCTTGTTTTTCTCTCTAGAATTTTGATCCATGGAATCCTTCCTAGTCTCTCTCCTACTTTGTTTTTAAGTCAGCTCTCTTAAAGTCTAAAACTTTGTTAAGTTACCTGTGGGTGTGCTATGACAAATTCACGTGGTCACACTCCTCCAAAGTTCCTATAACTTCTACTCCCCCAACCATTTCATCCCTATTAGTAAGAATTAAGTCCAGTTTAGCTGACTTTCCAGTTCCCTCCTCTTTCATCGACAAAGAGGCAAGTCAGAAGAAATGGCATATCTGTTAATTTGTATTGAATAAATGATTGAAAAGTCAATTTTTCAGAATTTTGTAGTTCAGTTACATCATCTTTATAAACTGTTCGAAAGAAGATAAAATATTAGTATGTCCACATTTGATAAAACATTTACATGGGGTGCACTTACATTTTACACATAATGGTAGTTACTTGGCCTGACAAATGATACATATCCAGAGGTAGAAATGGGGGGGGGGGAAACCCCAACTATTCCTCTGGAAGGGAAATGCCAATAGTTTGTCTTCAACTATTTTTAAGAAGCTGCAAGAGAGGAACCGCTCCCGAATCCGTAAGATGGAAATCAAAATAGGGCCTTAGCAAAGAAGGAAGGAACTGAAACAGATCTGGAAATATTGAAATGATAGGATATAGATAGGTATTTCTATATATTTGCCTACAATTGAGCACAACGGGTGCTGCGGATATGACTCATTGAAGAATTTGCTTCTCATGGGTAAAAGCCTCTGTGTAAATAAGCTGAGTTTATAATGAAATGCTTACAACCTCTGGTCAGTCTGAAAGTGTCACAAATGTTCTTATGCAAACACCACATGCACACCGAATGATATTTCCACCTCCCTCCCAGCCTTTGGTGGGAAAATCAGGAATCCTCAGAAGATGAGATCTGGCATTGGATGTCCAAGATCAAAAGTAGAGGTGATTCTGCACACTTAACATAACCCAGCACAGTCCCTGGCCATTCCCTACTTCCAGTGTCCCCCAACCATTGCAGAGTGACCCGAAAGCGATCTCCTTATTGTTACAATGGCACAGGAACCAGCTAGAGCAGTGATGGCGAACCTTTTAGAGACAGAGTGCCCAAACTGCAACCCCAAACCCACTTATTTATCACCGGGTGCCAGGTGGATGTGGCCCACTGGGTGGGTGTGGCTGTGGTGGTCATGGCAGACTGGGTGGGTGTGGCCAAGGTAGGCGTGGTCACCTCGATGTTGCTCATGGGGAGGGGCGCCTATGGGGGCCAGGCAGGGTTGGGGGAGATCCAAGGGGTCTCTGGCAGGTGGGGCGGTGGGCAGGAGGCTCGTCCTGCGGGGTGAGGCGAGGCAAGGTGAGGCAGGGCAGGGGTGCCATTGCCGCAGGGCAAGGCGGGGCAGGGGCCGGGGCAGCTGCTGCCTGACACCATCGGCCCCTGCACACAGAGGCCAGCGAGCGCATGGGGGCCGACAGTGTCCGTCAGCAGTCACAGCCTGCCAGCCCCTCGACCAGCGCACTCTGGGGCTCCATAGCCCGCCACCAGCAGTTCAGAGAAGCCACCTCTGAGCTGGATGGCCGGCCGAGGAGGTGATGCAGTGTGTCGTGCCCGGGAAAAGGAGAGCATGCTAGGCCAGGAGGGATGGGATGGGGGGGAGGGAAACCAGCCATGCTGGGATTCATCCGGCCACGTGGGATCTCGGCGAGTTAGTGGGTGGCTGATTGAAGAGGGACAGTTGCCATCTCTGGGGCATGGCGTGCGTGCCTCTGGCACCCGTGCCATAGGTTCGCCACCACTGAGCTAGAGGTAGCCGGGGATCCTGCCAGGCAATGAGGCCGTGCCTCATTCAGCTCATCCAATTTTCGGGGGGCTGAGGATGTGCTGACTCTGCGCGCCTGCGTTTGTTTCCTAAGCCAGGCAACTCTGAAGGAGCTCCTGTTCCAGAAAGGGAGTTTGGAATCTTCCGTCTGGGAAGGCCTGCTCCGGAGTAAAAACGCCTATCCGGAACTCGGAACCGGACAGTGAGAACAATCAACCAATGGGACAGTTTGCCTTCAGAAGTTGTGGGAGCTTCATCACTGGAAGCTTTCAAGAAGAGACTGGACTGCCATCTGTCAGAAATGGTGTAGGGCAGGGGTAGGCAACCTTGGCTCTTTTATGATTCGTGGACTTCAACTCCCAGAATTCCTGAGTCAGCCATGCTGAGGGGAAAGGGAGAGGTTTCCAAGCTGAGCCATGCTGGCTCAGGAATTCTGGGAGTTGAAGTCCACGAGTCATAAAAGAGCCAAGGTTGCCTACCCCTGGTGTAGGGTCTCCTGCTTGGGCGTGGGGTTGGACTAGATGACCTCCAAGATCCCTTCCAGTTCTATTCTATTCTATTCCTAATTCTAATTCTAAACTCGGGGGAGCGTCCGGCTGTTTCGGAGCACCTGGCTCGGGCGCCGCCCCCCACTGGCGCGGGATTCCAGCAAAGGCCGGGTGGCTGCAACAAATGCCCCCGGGGAAAGGCAGAGCAGGGGCTTGAGCCGCGGCCCCTCTTCGGACGCCGAGCGGAGGGAAGCTTCGAGTGCCTTCCACCGGGCGTGCGAAGCAGCAACCCGGCGCCGGCCCTCCTCGTCCCGTTCAGCCCGGTCGCCTGAGAGGCGTGGCTGGGCGGCCGGCCGCTGAGCCAGCAGGGGAGAAGCGCGGAGAAGACCCGGGGACCGCACCGCCGTCCAACAGCAGATCGCGGGCAGCCAATGCCGAGGAGGCACCGGTGGCACCAAAGTTCCGCCAGCCAATCGCCGCCCTCCGCCCCGCTGCAGCGTCACCGGCTAGCAGCCCCCGGCAAGCACTCGCCCGGCACGCGCGGCTTCGACTCCGCCGCCCCTTCTTCCAAGGTCGCGGGATAGCAGCCAGCCAGCGGCGGGTTACTGCAGGTCGTGGCCGGCCGTTTAAATTCCCGGGCAAGGGCTTGATGGAGGAAGAGTGTTAAGCGCAGGCTCCAGACCGAGCATCCGAGGAGCAGGTGACCGAAGGGGAACTGAACAAGCCGCGCCTCTCGCTGCAGTTCCGGGCGAAGGAGCTTCAGCTGTGCCGGTCGAGGACCTGCCGACGCCATCGCAGTTTTTGCAGGAGGAGGTATGCCTTCCCCTCGGAGCTTAGCCGGCGAGGAAGCCCCTCTCTCCGCGGCCAGCCCGGACGAGGAGGAGGAGAAGGAGGAGGGGGGCTGCGCCACAGGATGCCCTTGCGCCGTCCTGGAGCCTTCCAGAAACAGCGCCCCCCGACTCCCCCTCCGCCCGCAGGCGACGTGTGTGTGTGTGTGTGTGTGTGTGTGTTTGTGTATGTCTCCCTTTCAGACCCCCTCCCCTAGCGAGTGTCCTTTACCAGCTGCGCTTTGCTTTCGCAGTGGCCGGGAAAAGGCGCCTGGCTCCCCAGAGGTGAATCCACGCCGCAGTGGGGAGGGGGCTCCCCCCGGGCCGATCTGACGCTATTGCTGGGAGGGGAAGCGCGCGCGCGCGGGGGGGGGGGGGCTAGCGGGAGGGTGGTGGTGTGGTGGTAGGCAGGCACTGGTTTTTTGGGGTGGGGAAGCTGCAAGCACTGAGCCCCCTTGAAGGGAGGGCTGCCCCGTGAGGATGCTCCTGGGTCGGGGCTTTCTTGGCGCATCACCCTCCGCTTTATCACAGCGTTTTACTACCAGTAGGGGTTCAGACAAACCGCTTAGTCTCCCTACTTTTCCCACCTATGCCCCGGCAGTTTGCAAAGAAGCCTCCGGGGGAGGGGGGAAGAAAAGAGGGAACAGCCACCTTGGATTTCTGAAATGGCGCAGCTGGGAAGCACTCTGAGGTCGCCAGCCCCACACTAAGCGTGAGAATGGCAGAGAGAATTCCACATCCACAACATTCTCACAAGACTCGCCCTTGTGCCATGGTAGCTACAAAGCTGCTGAGGGGCTCAGATGTCACTCATTTAAATCTTCCTACCTTTCCCCACCAGCTCTTCCCTTTTGTTACTGGAGAAGCCTCCATTGTGTCTTAATTTAGTTGATAGGCTAGGAGCCTCCTCTCCAAATGTACTTAGCAGCTTCACTGCATGGCTGAGGAACCCCCCCCCCATTCAATTAGACTAGAATCTTCCTTATAATTAAAGTAAGACCCTGTGAATTAACCATCATTTAAATTACGTCAAGCTTGAGAAGCTAAGTTCCTTCTGATTGACATTCCTGTGCCAAAGGGAAGCAGGCAAGAGTAAAATGGTGCCAATGTTGCTCATTTCCACAACCTAACAACTATGTCCCCTGAACTGAAGACAGCCGCCTAACCTTTCTGCCTGGCCCTTTGAGGCTTTGGCCTAGCTTTGCTACGTTTGCTGAGAAGGGAGAGCAGCAGCCTGTTCACCTGGTAGGCCTGGAGACTGTTTTCTGGCTTCAGTTTGGCCGTGCCCAGCACTGGCACCAGCTTTCCTGAGCTGAAGGAGGCCTCAGGGCAAAAAAGGATCCAGTCTTAATTTTTGAACTGTAGTTACATAGCATTACTCATCCTTTCTGAATAACAGCACTTCACTATCTCTTAAAGATGAACGCTGTTTCCAAAAGCACTGAACATATTTTAGTGTATTAGTTTTATATTTTTGATATGGTCAAATGACTAAATCAATAAAGTTTCCATCCTATTCAGTTATGGTACAATCGTATATATATATAATCGTAAGACCTACTGAATTCCATGGGGCTTCCCTCCAGATAAATGTGTAGACTGGAGCATTTAAAAATGGCAATTTTAAGATGTGTGGACCTCAACTCCCAGCATGCTGGCTGAGGAATTCTGGGAATTGAAGTCCCTATATCTTAAAGTTGCCAAGTTTGAAAAGCACTGGTGTAAAGGATTATAGTCCTGATTAATTCAAATTTAATTTCCCTTTACATGTAATATCTTACATTTTCTCCAGTGAGGTTAAAATAAAGCCAACCTAAATACAACCTTTCTGGTTTTCCACCTTGCAAAGAATTCTGATTCTTCTTCCTTTGGATGGAAATAGTTTTAACTATATTTTTAACTTAAAGCTGAGAGGTTAATGCTTGTTTTCGTTTTCTTCCAGCCAGCTTGGGGAGTGTCCCTGATGCAATCTAACATCCCTTTTGTGCTTGATAGGACCAATAAGACCAATAGTAATTTCTGCATCTCATCTCAATACCTAACAATTATGTGAGAAGAGACATTATTTTTCATATTCATTCATCCATTTTCAATCTCAGTGACTCTGAGTGGCTTATGGCAGCGTTCTTCCAGGGTCAGCTGTTCACAAGCCAGTTAATTTTTTTTTCAAACCTCCCCCCCCCCACTCTTGTCAGTGTTTTGGAGTGAGGTATCAATGATAAGAATAAAAATAATAAAGAAGTATAGTGTACTGAGGTTTCTCTAGTCAGGTGATAAAAGAGGACATCTTGTGTTCAACACCTAGTGACTTCATAGGCACATTTGTGGAATCTGTTAGTGTTTTCTTTGACTTAATGTCTATGGAAATTCTCAATCATCCAGATCATGGTTGTCCAAAAGGTGCTTTTTCCAAAAGGCAACTTTTTCCATTGAAAAGGTTAGAACTGAAGAAGCTTCTTGGATGAGAAGCGAAATGTTTTCAAAGAAAAAAACAAAGTCCAATTGCCTTTTGGAAAAAGCACCTCTGGGACATTCTTTGGCTTGTTTTTCTCCTTCCTTATCTGGCTTGATCCTAATTATGTGCCATCAAGTTGATATCCGATGTTAGCAAATACATAGACTTTCGCCAGGATGATCTGTTTGCATCATAGCCCTTCAGATCTTCCAATTATGCAACCATGACTGCTTTATAAGTCCATCCATCTTAGTGCTGCTATTCCTGAAAATCATGGTAGTTCCCAGCCATGTTTTTATCATTTTATAAATCCAGACCCAGCTCAACTTGTGATATCAACTAAGCCTAGTAAATACTATTACACAACTGGCCAACCAGTAATACACTTAGTTAAATTAGAAGGAGGCTGATGTATATTACTGAGGACATACCATTTGAATTTCTTTGCTGCAACATGCACACAACTTTAATAAATAAAACTACAATGTGGCCCAGAAGAAAATTGCATTGATTTCAATGGGATTTGCTTCTTCAGTTTCTTTATGCCTTAGATTGGATTTGTGCTATGCCTGTTAAGGAGCAAACCTGGAGTTAAAATACTGTGTTTTATATTCAGATTGCATTTGGATATTTAGCTGCTACAGATTTATGCTGTATAGTCATTCTGCATACATAACCTGAAGACCTGTATTGTCCAGAACTCTTGGTATAAAGCTACATAATTATTCATTTGAAAACTTGCATTCTACCTTCTAGTGCAGGGGTCTTCAAACTCGGCCCTTTTATGACTCATGGACTTCAACTCCCAGAATTCCTCAGCCAGCGTGCCTGGCTGAGGAATTCTGGGAGTTGAAGTCCATGAGTCATAAAAGGGCTGAGTTTGAAGACCCCTGTTTTAGTGCATATAATTAATTATATAAATGTATATGCCACCCATCTCATTGTCTAGTGACTATATGTATATGTACCAAATAAGTGAAATGCATGGGAACGATAAGTGAAATCTGTTATTGACTCCACTCGTGACAAAATTTCAATACTTAGCTGAGGAACGAGGGATTTCTGCTTGCATGCTGAAACCTTTTATCCTATGGAGCATTAGTTGCAGTTACAGTTGGGTATCTAGCAAACTGTGTAAGTTATAATGCAAACAGTGGCCTTTAGACATGTATTTAACAGATCACAAATTGCCCATCCTTGTCTAGTCATACCATGTAAGATGCAAGCATTCCATTGCCTTGTAGACAAGTGCCAACTTTTAAGAGTTTAAATGAAGAATCTAGTAAAAGGGAAGATGTTATTGGGTTTTGGTCAACACAGGACTTTGTATGTAACTTTGTTTTCTTTATTTGCCAGATTGCTGCAGACTTTTCTACCATGCCTGCCTTTACTCACATTACCCAGAATGTTGTAGCTCATTCAGAAAAAGCCCATCCCACTGTTGAGCAAATGGGGTCAGAAAGAGAGATGAAAGATGACATTTTTGATGCGACTTATCGTGAGAAAGAGGGTCCTAAGCCTGCAGCAAGATACGTCTGGAGGAACATTATTCTCATGTCTGTTCTCCATCTAACTGCTGTGTATGCCATCTGGTTCATACCTTCTGCAAAGCTACTCACTTTGGCGTGGGGTAAGTCAAA
Source organism: Azemiops feae (assembly GCA_023970755.1). Lineage (NCBI taxonomy): Eukaryota > Metazoa > Chordata > Lepidosauria > Squamata > Viperidae > Azemiops > Azemiops feae. The sequence continues at coordinate 77,898 of JALGBA010003861.1, read as the reverse complement.
ACTGCCCAAAATTTACCTTGGAAGGGAGAGTCACAGAATCATAGGCCTCTAAGGGAGCTTGGAGCTCTAGTCCATTCCCCAGCCCAAGGCAGGAGTTGTCCAATCCTGGACAAATTGTTGTCTAAAAATAGTTATTTGGGTCAACTTATTGTCTTTGCTCCATAGGCTTCTGCTGTTTTCAGTTAGTTACTTTCCTCTCGTCTGAGCTTTGAACATCTCCCCAATACCCAGTCACATCCATCTGAATTCAGAAACACACTGTTCTAGGCAGCTACATGAATGCTCTGAGTTCAAAAGTATATACAACTTTGTAAGAAATATTCAGTGCTTTAGAATGTTATTGGATTTTGCTCTGTGCAAGAGAACTAGGTCTACTATGTAGTATTTAAGAATGGGACCTTGAATAATGTCTGCTGATCAATGCGGACCATAGCATAGACTACTGTTTCCCCATACTCCTTGAGATAATGTTATCAACATCTGGAGGGCCCTAAGCATAGTCAACAACCAAGCAGATGGATCCAGTGATTTAATTCATATTTCCTTCAGGGTTCACAGCGAGAAATCAGGCACTTCAGAATAGAATACTCAGGGATAATTCTGGGAAATACCCAGCATCCTTCCTAGGATAACAAAGGTAGTTAAATGATGAATGAAATATTGTTTCCCAGATGATAAATCATTCCTAAGTTCTTCAGAAGGTGGTCAGAGAGTAAAATATTTATATGTTTGTGATTTGCCTTTTAGGAATCATTTTTGAAAATCTGCTCCCTAAAATGTCTCAATGGGGAAGTGCTTTGTCCAAGTTTTATAAAGTTGCGATGGTTGAGGGAAAGTGTAATAAGACAGAAAAGATTTGCTGTCCATGATGTTCTTCTCCACTCAGAGTGTTGTGCTCCATGCTTTCAGAGGGCAGTTTTTAAATGACCTAATGTTGTATGGAGGTTGTCTAAAATGCAGGTGTGGTACAGTGTTTTCCACTAGTAAGATGTGCAGTCTCCCAAGAGTCTGGAGTGTAGGTGGCATACAAATATTTGTATAAATAAATACATAACTGCATATGAAGATGGTAATAATACATACATTTTTCATTTTATATCTAGCAGCTTAATATGCCATATAATCAACAGGCAAATAGTAAAAATAACTAGTAATGCAGAATAATTTATTCAGATTTAAAAAAGGATAGCTAAGGAGGGAATGTGTTGGCTCTTTGTCTAAAAGCAGAAGGAGAAGGGGTATAAGGGCATCTCCTGATGAAAGCCACTCCAGATGGAAGAGGTATAACCCACTTGAGATGGAGTTGAAGAAAATCTCCAGGGCTTTTTGACCCCCACCCCACCCCACCCTTTTTCATTATGTCTTCTGAAGATCAAAGTACATGGAGGGTGGCGGGGGTGCATTGGATAGGAGTGAATAGCACATGAAGCAACTCCAGAAATTCCATCTAGTTAAGTGTTTGAACAATTGCACAAAAGCCAATTCAAATTGAGAAATGAATATACTTGAGAAGTAGAAATTAAAAGAGTCACAATGGTATAGAATATCTTAATTACAACCTTCTTTGACTCCATGTAACATTCTAAATACAGGGCTAGATAGATAGACAAAGCCTATCTATTTTCACCTTTATATTTTTTTATCACTGGCAAGAACAATTGAACATTCAGTTAAGGCTGTTCCCCCCCCCCCCGTGGCTGCTCCAAGTCTGAGCTTTGTTGACAAGCATTAAAAACAGTCAGCAGAGACCCATAGTCATAACTGTATCCATGGAAAATGACCCTGTGGTTTGAATATTTGAAACCTGAACATTTCTGATCAAGAGGCAATCCAGATGACCAACAGTTTGGCAATCCTATTCTTGACTTCCTTCTGAGAGCCACATGGATCCAGACACTTCCTTGAGAAGTATTAATACCACTTTACAAAGCCTTAGTAAGGCCACACTTGGAATACTGCATCCAGTTTTGGTCACCACGATGTAAAAAAGACGTTGAGACTCTAGAAAGAGTACAGAGAAGAGCAACAAAGATAATTAGGGGATTGGAGGCTAAAACATACAAGGAACGGTTGCTGGAATTGGGTATGTCTAGTCCATGGGTCGGCCAGCCGAAACATCCAACGAGCCGCACGGACCCGTTTCCCTAAAAAAAAAACCTAAAACATACACGTGCGCAGCGCTCCCCAAAATGGCGGCGGAGGCTCCGGAGCCGCAGGTGATGCCTCAAAGAGCCGCATGCGGCTCCGGAGCCGGGTTGCCGACCCGTGTCTAGTCTAATGAAGAGAAGGACGAGGGGGGACATGATAGCAGTGTTCCAATATCTCAGGGGCTGCCACAAAGAAGAGGGAGTCAAGCTATTCTCCAAAGCACCTGAGGGCAGGACAAGAAGCAACGGATGGAAACTAGTCAAGGAGAGAAGCAACCTAGAACTAAGGAGAAACTTCCTGACAGTTAGAACAATTAACCAGTGGAACAACCTGCCTCCAGAAGCGGTGAATGCTCCAACACTGGAAGTTTTTAAGAAGAGACTGGTCAGCCATTTGTCTGAAATGGTATAGGGTTTCCTGCCTGAGCAGGGGGTTGGACTAGATGACCTCCAAGGTCCCTTCCAACTATTATTATTATTATTATTATTATTATTATTATTATTATTATTATTATTATTATTATTATTATTATTATTATGTGTAAAAAAAAAAAGTGGCCAAAGCTGGAATTTTCCATTACTTGGTAAAAGTAAAGATTGGGAGAAGGAAACTATATGGAAATGGAAGTAACATAGGAGGAGCTGAAAGAGGAAGAGGCTGCATTTGGGGGTGTCTTAACAAGGAACAGGGAGAACGGAAGGAGCGGGGAAATGGCGAACTAGAGAGCATTGAACTCACCTGGCAGAGAAAGAAGGCAACATCAGAACAGGAGTGTAATGCAGAGGCTGGCAGGCATTACAAGGACAGGGAGGGGACAAAGCATGCTGTTTTCAATGTGTGTATGGAATAGGAAGACTGACACATTGAGAGGAGAAACAAAATAAAAGAGAAAGGATGGATTGGAGCAGGGGTCTTCAAACTTGGCCCTTTTGTGACTTGTGGACTTCAGCTCCCAGAATTCCTCAGCCAGCATGTGCTTGGCTGAGGAATTCTGGGAGTTGAAGTCCACAAGTCACAAAAGGGCCAAGTTTGAAGACCCCTGGATTGGAAGGAATGGCTCTTGCCTGCTGGAGGAAGAGGGAGATCTTGAGCAAAAGTTCCACCATTGTATCTTTGTTTTAATTTGTAGACCTCAGCTCAGTATTCCAAACAGTCTTTTACTCTCCTGTTGGCTGTGCCCTGTGCAAACATACGGTAGTATCTATAGACTTCTCCTGAGACTTAATCTACATTTCCAAAATATCTCTGCTTCCCTCCCTCTTGCCCCTAAGAAATTATGGCTGATCCTCTGTTCTATTCTTTCTGATGTCTTCATCTGGGTTTATTCCTATAATGACCATATTTCATGGAAAAAAATAAAGGACAGACCTGAAAAAGGGGCAAGTCTGAAAGAGGTTCATAAGGATAAAAAAATGTGTTTATAACTGGGCCTACAATTCAAGAGCAAAATCTAAAGGACAGCTTTCTGAAATAAAGGGCTGCCCTTTATAATAAAGGATGTACAGTCACTGGAGCTAGTAACTCACAATTGAGCATCCATTATCTCCTCTTCCACTACAATAGCTGACCATTTCACCACACTGTACTTGATGCAAAGTACAAAGAGTTTGACTGAAAACATACCGCAAGAACTGGAGAATATTTGAAAATCCAATACGGATTGCTGGGAGGGAATCATGGCCAATATGCTCAGAATGGAATTTAAGGCAACAATTTTCTACTTAAAGGCTGTCTTCTAAGACAGGGCTTTTCAACCTGTGGTACGCCTACCACTTGTGGTACATTAATGAGTGGCAGGTGGTACGCAGCCCTGCCTAGCCAAGTGTAGTGGGGAAGGGAAAGAGCCAGCACAGGCAAAAACTTACAGTGAGAGAGTCCTCTGGAGCTGCAGATTTTACTTATGAATGGAGCCATTTGGGGAGGCTGCCTTAGCCGGCAGCCAATACTTAATTTTTTTTTTCTTCCTTAAGTGCCGGCTGGGCTCCTTACTTTCCTTTCTAGCCAGTAGCTAATTCTTAAAGGGGAAGTGCCTTTTTAAGCTAGTTCACTCAGCAGCTTGTCTTTTCTGTCTCTGGAGGCCTTTCTTTGTTTGATCAATATATGGAAGAGGGAAAATATGGGGGGGGGGGTTCAAATTCTTCCTTCAGAAGGAGATGGGAATGAGAAAAAGGAGGCAGGGAAAGGAGGCAGAGAAGGAAGTCCCGCCTTAGCACTTGGCCACCAGCAGCTCTGCCATTGACTGCTTGTCAAAAGGTTGCAGAAGGGGATCACATGACCTGGGACACTGTGACCATAATAAATATGAATCAGTTGCCAAGCATCCAAATATAAATCACATGACCTGTTGCTGCCAATGGTCATAAGTGTGAAAAAATGTATAAGTCATTTCAGTGCAATTGCAACTTTGAACAGGTTTTTTTTTTTGTCACCAAGTTTTTGACACCTTGCTAGGTGGTACTCGAATATTGCCATATCCTAAAAGTGGTACAATTGGTGAAAAGGTTGAAAAGCCCTGCTCTAAGACAGGCAAGGTTTGGGAATGATAGCCCAACCAAATGTTCCCCTTTTTATCTCCTATTAATTTATTTATGTAGCACTGCTTTTTCTCTAATGGAAACAGAAGTTGAGTTCTTACCAAAGACCTTTTGTTCTGAACAAGATGCCAGTTCTAAGTCATTTCCCTGAGAAGATGTGCTGCAAGAGTGACATCTGGTCCGTGTTCAGGGTGCCATCATTATATAGATTGTCTCATTAAATGTTTCTTCTGGGAAGGTAGAAGATATCCCAGTGGTATAATTTCAGTTTATCAGGAATGAATCTGAGAACACTCTAGGAAACTAGCTCTGGGAATATCCTATGTAATCACTGCTGGAGATAATGGCAAGCATAATGTCTTTTCCTGGAAGAGCTTTGAAAAGAAACCAAAAATGGCTGCCATCAGTTCAGGTGTGTCTCCATATTACTCACATCCATATGCAGTCTGCCTCTGCCTTTGAGAATAAATAAAGTAATGAAAGGATAATATATTCAGGGAATCTTTGTTTTGAAATGGAAAATCTGGCCACCTATTTTGCTTTGGAGTATCTCTCATCTAGTTATTAGGTATTTTCTTGATGATGATCCTAAACTAGGCTTGAAGATAGCCTAGTTTTCTACACTTTCTCTCAGCCCCAGATGTATAAGTGGCCCCTTTGTTACAGTGATTTCAGCACTATGACTTGACAAATCTTCTCAAACGATAATGTTATATGAATTTTTTAATTATAATCCACCATACGATATGTAAAACATCTGCTTCCCCAACCCACAATGAATGCTTTTAACAGCCATAGATGTTGTTGACTACATCACCATCTTGGTTTTGTTGTTTACTTTTCTTGTTCTTTAGTTTTTAATCAATCATGTTATATATTATTGTTCGCTTTATTGTGAGTTGCCCAGAGTCAGGCAGTGCCTAATAAAATTAAATTTTTTTTATTTTGACACTTGTTCATGGTTTATTTTCTTTAGATTGCTTTTTCTTCTGTCGTTTTTATTTTAATACTTTGGTTATATTTTTTTATCATTTAAGATACTGTAAATCATTTTGAATGATTTCCTGACAAAAGTGGAATATGCATTTTCTTATAAATAAAAAAGGCAATGTGCTTTGTGCTGCCTGTTGAATGTTAACTCGACAATTACCTTAGCTAGACAAACTTTATAAACATCTAGCTTTAGGGTTATTTCCTTCCTAGGACTTGCAGAACTAGAACACGGAACATAAAATCATAAGGTTGGAAGGGACCTCGGAGATCTTCTAGTCCAAACCCCTACTCAAGGCAGGAGACCTTATACCATCCTGGTCAAATGGTTGTCCAGTCTGTTTTTGAAAGCCTCCAGTGATGGAGCATCCACAATTCTGGGAGGCAAGCTGTTCCACTGATTCATTGTTCATTCAGAAAATGTCTCTTAGGTTGGATCGCTCTTTAATAAGTTTCCTCCCATTACTTCTTGTTCTGCCCTCTGCTGTTTCAGAGAATAAGTCAATCCCTTCTTCTCTCTGATAGCCCTTCAAGTTCTGGAAGATAGTTATCATCCCCCCAAAAAATCTTTCTCTTTAATAGGCTAGACATTCTTACCTCCCCGAACCGTTCAACCGCGATTTAGCCTTTAGATCCTTCATCATCTTTGTTGCTTTTCTCTGCACACTTTCCAGGGTTTCAACATCATTTTGTGTCATGGTGACTAGAACTGGATGCAGTATTCTAAGCGTGGCCTCACTAGTGCAGTATAAATTGGTACTATCATTTTTCGTGATCTTGATGCTCTCCTTCTCTTGAGTCAGCCTAGGATTGCACTGGCTCTTTTGGCAACTGCAGTACATTGCTGGCTCATATTTAAGTGAGGGGCCAGTACAGTGGTGGGATTCAAATATGTGAACAACCGGTTCTCTGTGTGGATGCTTCTTCTGGAAGTCCATTCTGGGCCTGGGCAACAAAAAATTAGCTACCGGTTCTGCCGAAGTGGTGCGAACGGGCTGAATCCCACCAATGGGCCAGTAGGATATTTAGATCTCTCTCAAGAGTTACTACTGTTGAGTCTGGTACCACCTATTCTATACCAATGCATTTGGTTTTTGATGCCTAAGTTCATGCCTAACCTTACTTGTGTCCCCATTGAACTGCATCTTGTTAAATCAATCTGTTTTGTTTATTTGTATGGATGTATTCTGAGAACTGCTGACGACTCCTTCTTTTCCAAATTTATTCATTCTTCACAACTGTTTTTTGTGGGATAGGTTGAAATAAAGTCTTGCAAAAACTTCCAAATAATAGGTGCTTTCAGTTTGTTGTGTCAATGGCTTCTTTCAGCAACAGGAAGCTTTGGAATTTTTTGCTTTTAAAATCCCACATTATTTTATTCAGTATTCAGATGTAATTAGAAAGATTGCCAGTTAAGCATTTCTTTATAAATTAACTAATTTGCATGTTTCAATATTTACCCAATCATGTGAGGCTGGAAAAATTTGTAAGCTTGGGAAGTTGTACAGGAAAGGAACACTGGAGTTGTTGCCGATTATAATATTGCCTGTTTCTCTTTTTTTTTTCTGGGCCAAATCTTTTTGCTTATTTTCAAACCAGTGAGATTAATGGAATGTTCAAGGTCATAAAAAATAGATGCAGCTGAAATACAGCGCTCAGATTTGCATGTCCATTTGCTCAATGATTCCTAAAAGTAGTAATGTCAAATGAAGGCTTTCTTGACTGGCATCTGCCTTTTGTTTGGGTAGCAAGATGGAGGTTATCTAGAATTCTGTTCCCAGCTTTTCCTATTTATGAACCATTAGCACTCAGTTTTCCTAAGAATGTTAAAAGACCACTTACACCAGCCTTGAAAGATGTTTCCCTCTTCCCGAGTGATAAGTAGAGGAGAACTGTGATGTGTGAAAGAAGGCTTTGCCCCAGTCCCTCAGTTCCTAAGGTAGTTCAGCTAAGGTAGCATCCATTTAGGTCAGGGGTCTTTAAACATGGCCCTTTTATGACTTGTGGACTTCAACTCCCAGAATTCCTCAGCCAGCATGCCTGGCTGAGCAATTCTGGGAGTTGAAGTCCACAAGTCATAAAAGGGCCAAGTTTGAAGACCCCTGATTTAGGTTTCCAGTATTTATTTGAAAGAAAGGCATTGGACGGTGAATTAGATTCTACCCTGTCTGCATCTTAGGTTTTGCAGGATTACTCCAAAAGTTTCCAGGTCAAGCCTAGTAGGTAAAGAGATGCAGTAAAATTGTCAGGATCCAGATACTTTCTGCTGACTTGAATAGGTAGGATGCCTTGTTAGCCAAAACAAAAAAACAAAACAAAACCTACCACCCCAAAGCCACCTGACTGGATTGAAGTGATTTATGCAAGAGTAAAATCTGAACCCTCTTAAGGAATTACTAGGGTTAATGTTTTGTAATTTTGTCTTTGGCATGAGTGCTTACTTTGCAGGAGCTAGCATGATAATCTAATGAAAAGTGGGTTTGGAATGGGATAATTAATCACTTGTGGTATCAAAGCAACACTTAAGTCATATAGTTCATGATAATCATACAGTTCAGACTCTTTAAGAGTTCCATAGATAATGGACTTATGTCTGAACATCTGTGATACTTCATAATAGAAGACAGGATCTGTTTCCTACACAAGGAATATAAAAAATATTTTGTTGTGAAAGTGAACCGAGAAAGAATGTCGACAACTGTGCACTAGAGGGGATAGTTGACAAGTTGCATTGTTAGCTGAACAGAAATCCCTCTTCCATCTGATTTATATCTTTTTAAAAATCTTGAAGACAAGTTTTTTTTTCTTCAAAACTGGGTCTTTTTGGGGTGATGGGAGCGATACCTGAGTTATACTAAGATATCAGTTACCTCCTCTTGACGGTTTTCCCCCCCTCCCCTTTCTCTTCTACAGGTCTATTGTGCTTCATCTTGGCTGGTCTTGGAGTTACAGCTGGAGCACATCGGCTTTGGAGTCACCGGTCTTACAAAGCTACTTTACCTCTTCGAATATTCTTGACCATAATCAACTCCATGGCTTTCCAGGTAGGAAGTACGGTAGACCACCTGCGTCTTTTCTGCGGTTTGGGTCTGGGATTCTATATAGAACTTGGCATCTCATGCAGAACATGAAAGCTTCCTCCTATCTCAGGGGTCTTCAAACCTGGCCCTTTTATGACTTGTGGACTTCGAACTCCCAGAATTCTGGGAGTTGAAGTCCACAAGTCATGAAAGGGGCAAGTTTGAAGGCCTCTGTCCTATATCGTTATAAACAAGTTTCCAGTTTGCATTTTGTTTTACTTGCTCAGTTTTTAATTAATTTAAGGCTTAGGGCTAGCTATAAGCTATCATTTACATTCCGTCAAAATTCGTGCCAATCTCCAAAACCCTTTGTCTGAATGTGTAGACAAAACATGGCTGCCGAATACTTCTGGCCAAATTTCACTAACTCTCAGGTAGCCAACATCATCCTGTGATTTAGTCAAATGGGTGTTATTTATTGGATTTCTATGTCGCCCGTCTCACTATACAATGGCTCTGGGCAGCTTCCTATACAGTAAAAGCTAAAAAGTTCAAAAAACAACAACAACCCAATTAAAATAGAATAAAAAGTTAAAAATTAAAATTAAAAAGCAAGATATTTTTTGCTTACCCTAGGGCAGGGGTCTTCAAACTCGGCCCTTTTATGACTCATGGACTTCAACTCCCAGAATTCCTCAGTCAGGCATGCTGGCTGAGGAATTCTGGGAGTTGAAGTCCATGAGTCATAAAAGGGCCGAGTTTGAAGACCCCTGCCCTAGAGTAAAGGATTAATAAAATATTTTTTCCTTCTTCCCTGTTCCCTAGGGATAGGCAGGGAGTAAATCTTAAGAGAGGTCCACTTTTAAACATTGTTCAAGTTAATTCTCTTTGTGCTTCATCTAGAATGATATTTTTGAGTGGTCCAGAGATCACCGTGTGCACCACAAATTCTCTGAGACGGATGCAGATCCCCACAATGCAAAACGGGGCTTTTTCTTTGCTCATATTGGCTGGTTGTTGGTCCGCAAACATCCTGATGTCATCGAAAAAGGACAGAAGCTGGACTTGTCTGACCTGAAAGCGGATCAAGTTGTGATGTTCCAGAGGAGGTGAGCAAGGGGTTATTGCTGGCATGGGAAACGAAAGGGATCTGGGGAAAGCGCTTGGCAGTGACTAAATTATAATATCAGCTGAATTCTTTTCATCATCTGCTGCAATTGCTGTCTGCTGTTGAATTGGTAATTGAGCACAAATATTTATTGCTTGGCTAGAGACTAAAATGTCTGAGCCATTACAATTCTTCTGTTGAATTATTCTTCTTTTTATTTGCTGCATATTATCTTCCATTTCATATCAGAATTGTATGCGCATCAAGATAATTTATCAGTTCAGAAAGTAATCCACCCAAAATTGAGCCTATGATTTCCAAAATGTTCCAATAATTATCGTGACAGCATTCAACTCCATGAGTCAAAGGACAGCAGTTCAGATTTTTTACAGTCATAATTTTGAACATTTTTGAATGAAACTTACTAGTCTTGTTACTTACAGAGTGGCAAAAAAATCAAAAATCTGGTAGCATGAAAGTTTATGCCTTTTAATAAAATTTGTTAATTGGGAAAGGCGCTACTAGAGTCTGATTTTTGCCCTATCACAAATAGTTTCTTAACTGAAAATGTAGAAATTGGAGCGCTGCTATGATTTTCATGCTGCTTCATAGTTTGGTATATTAATGCATCGTTTTTTTCCTTCTCAGGCATTACAAGACCTCAGTGGTACTCATGTGCTTCTTGCTTCCTTCCTTTGTTCCTTGGTATTTTTGGGGAGAAACCTTTCTCGTCAGTTTCCTGATAAGCATTTTCCGCTACACTTCAACCCTCAATGCCAGCTGGCTGGTGAACAGTGTGGCACACATGTATGGCAATCAGCCGTATGATCGTCACATCAACCCCAGAGAAAATCACTTTGTGGTTTTTGGAGCTTTGGGTATGTAAAGTATAAGAAGCCTGCCAGGTTGAGGGTAGATGATGTGCTTCAACTCTGGTTTTTATTTATTCTCGATCGGGGACCCAATGCAGATCAAGACCACTCTAGAAGGGATAGAAAAGACCTAATCCAGTGATGGCGAACCTTTTAGAGGCCGAGTGCCCCAAAACCGCCCTGGCCCGTTCCCGCCCCCCCGCCCATTCCACCCCCAGTCCACCCATCCCCGCCCCCCCCCACCTCGCAGGGCCACCCGCCACCTCCACGGCCCACCGCAGATCGCCCAGTGGCCCTGCAGCACCATGGCGGCCACACCCTCCGCCCCGCAGCATCATCTCCACGCGACAGGGCACGAGGGCAGAGTCTTGTCCCTGCTGCCCGGCTGCCATGTGCTTGGCTGCGCTGCTCTGTGCGGGCCGCGCCTGGGGGCGACTCTCCTCCAGGGGGGCTGCTGGTGGGGCCACAAGGGGAGGCGGGGCTGGGGCGACAGCGCGGGTGCCCACAGAGAGGGCTCCGAGTGCCACCTCTGGCACGCGTGCCATAGGTTCGCCACCACTGACCTAATCCTTCCTTTCCCTGCTGGCTTGGATAGTTCAGCCTCTCCTCGTGCAGTGGTGGGCTTTGAAAAGACCCTCCATTGTGACCAAGGGCTTTGTTCACCCGCAGAGCCTTTTTCCAAAGGAACTAAGAGAAAGATTATGTCCCCCCCCCCCAGTTCTTGGAAATATAGAACTGAATCCTTCCAGTGCAGGATATATTAAAGTCCTGTTTTAATATGAAGGATGGGTGGATGACAATTTGGAGAAGATCAGCTGTTCCGTTTACAGCCTTTTCAAGTCATTCCTGTTCAGCATTTTGCCTAGGCCAAGGGACTTCGTGTCCTTGGAACAGGCAGAAGTCAAGCAGGTTGGCCTCTACGGTGAAGCGAGTGGTTTAAGTAGCTTAAGTCTGTTCCAGCAAGAAACAAGAAAAATGGGTCCCATTCAAGTTGGGGTTGTTTTAAAAAGCTAAAAGGAGAGTCTTAAAAAGCTTATCTAGATTTAAAGACACTGGTTTTGCCCCTCCCAAAATAAAAGATTGGACAGAACTTTTTTTTTCTCAAGCATTTGGAAGAGCAGGGATGGTAACATATAACAAGAGCTCTTTTCCTCTCTCTCTCTCATCCCCTTTGGAAATTCCCTTCTGGTGTGCAGCAACTGGCCTTCAAGCAGTCTTTAGTGCCACCATGATCCTTGGGTGATGTGAGATGTTTTTCAAAGAAGGTAGCCATAGCACCTTTTTTTCTCAGCAACATCCGGGCCCAGCAACCACTGGGGGAATTTGGTTGTAAAACAGCCTCCACTGATAGAACTAGAGGCTTTTAGAAAGCTTTCAGATAACAGCACTTCCCCTGCCCCACCATCAGCTACTTATCTGAGGTTGGGGAGTGGGGAGCTTTTCCCTGGAAACAAGAGGGAGAGGAAGATTTATGGGCTAGAGGTTTCCTAAGGTTGTATTTTTTTTAAAAAAAGAAAGAAACATAGACTTCATATCAAAGTTTTGTTGTGAACATGTAAATCTAGCAATGGAAGTCTTGCTTTCAATGAGGGCAGGACAAGAAGTAATGGGTGGAAGATTGCTACAGATAAATCCAATCTAGAAATAAGGAAAAAATTTCTGACAGAACAATTAACCAGTGGAACAGCTTGCCTCCTGGAGTTGTGGGTGCTCAATCACTGGAGTTTTCAAGAATAGACTGGACCAGGGGTAGGCAACCTTGGCTCTTTTATGACTCATGGACTTCAACTCCCAGAATTCCTGAGCCAGCATGGCTCAGCTTGGAAACCTCTCCCTTTCCCCTTAGCATGGCTGGCTCAGGAATTCTGGGAGTTGAAGTCCTCAAGTCATAAAAGAGCCAAGGTTGCCTACCCCTGGACTGGACTAACCATTTGGCCAGGATGGTCTCTTCCAGCCCTATGGTTCTATGTTCTAATCATTCCAATAGTAAATCACCACTTAAAACTGACTGAAAATGAATCATGTCTAACCCAGTTAGTGCTGTGGTGCTATGCATAAAATATGAGCTGTTTAAACCTGCATTAATGCTTAATTAAAGTTAGTTAAAGTTAATGGTGGCAGTAAGGCAACAATAGACGCAGCAGTAGAAGGGTATCCACTACAAAACAGTGAAGAATAGGGAATTTGAATATGCTACCAAGCGGCAAGCACAAAGTCCTTGAACTGATCTGTAAAACCCAGCGCTGATCTGGAAAGGGCTACCAGATCACTGGTGCAAATCTCAGGAAGGCCACAAGAGGGTGACAAGGAGATCAGAAAACCCTTTGCTCCCATCTCAACACTGCCCTCTTGGTGGTGCTGCCTTGGGTTTGCTTCCTTGCGAGGAAAACAGGAGAAATATTTTCCAAATTGCAAAACTCCCTCCCTGCTCAGAGGTGTAAGCTTTTCACACAAACCGCCATCTTCTTTGCCCACCCAGGGTTTTGGATGAGTTGGTAGTGTGGTTGTTGTCATCTTTTGTTTTGCTTTTCTTTTATATGGTTTATGTAAACCATGTCTCACACACACACACACACACACACACACACACTGGCTTTAGCAGCATTTTATAATGAAGAGGGGCTAGTAAATGTTGTGAATAAATAATATAAAATAAAGGACTACAATGCAGGAAGCTGTAATATGTTCCAGGTTTAGATAAATGCATTTCCTGTGTCACAAGAATGGGAACACTTGAGCAGAGTTGGCTACTTCCCAAAGGCTGCTACTAGGGAAAGGAGGGGAAAATGGGCTTTTGTTTCTTACCATTTTCTTCTTGTTTATCTCTCTCTCTCTTTTTAGGGGAAGGCTTCCATAATTATCATCATACTTTCCCCTTTGATTACTCAACAAGTGAATATGGCTGGCGGTGGAATGTCACTACTGGCTTTATTGATCTTATGTGCTTTCTTGGATTGGCCAGTGACTGCAAGAAAGTGGGCAAGGAGACCGTCTTGGCTCGAAAAATTCGGACTGGTGATGGAAGCCACAAGACTGGCTGAAAAATTGGTTTCCCTGACCTCTCTTTTCTCCTTTTTCCAACAACCTAGCCGTATATCTGATCTGTTTACTAGCTATTAGGACTGTGGCAAAGCATGAAACGGGAGGGGGCTTCGCAAAGTGCATTGGCACAAGTTAAACATTAAAGCCGCCGTATCCCCTCTGCAAGGCCAGGTGCTGCTGTTTTGAAGGCTTTTCCTGGTCCTTTGCTCAGGTGTGTGTATACCCAGCTGCTTTGCTTGGCTGACAAATCGAATGAGATGGGCTTTCTGTGCATACCTAAAATGTGAACAGTCAGGCTTGTCCCTCGGAAAACAGCCAAACTAAACTGTCTGGACATTATAGCTACTTCATGCTCTGAGGGTGAATGATTCACTCATTTTGCAAAGCCCCCTTTCAAATGCTTTGCACAGCCACATAACTACCAAGCAATGTGTTCAGGATGCTTAAATGGGTAACTAACTCATTCCAGTATTGTCTTTTGAAACAACCTTCCCCTTCTCCCCCCCCCTCCCCAAACCGACCTTGGAGGCTGCTTTTCTGTGTCTTTTCCACCCCTCCTCTGTAAAAGTTTCTTTCTTCTCTGCTTTCTGTCTCTCTCCTTAGCAACCGATAAAACATCCCAATTCTGTATTCTCGGTTGGAAGAGGATTTAGGAGGATTTGAAAGGACGGATTGGTACCAAAGTGGAAACCTTCCTTCTTAGAATGAGTAACAGCTCATGATTGGCTTGTAGTCATTTACCTTCTCCTTAGCTCTGGTGCTGTTTGAAGCTCTCTTCTTTTTCTGGTGGAAAAATAGAAGTTGGACCTTCTAGGTAGCAGTTTTGAAAGCTATTAGAAAATGAGAAAATGTACATACTGAATGGGAAGGCAGAGGATAAGATCATTTTATATGGGACGTGCATAATTTTACAGATCGGTCTCGTAGTAGTGGTTGATATTTTTAGTTGGTGCTAGGCAATTGGAGCTCCCCTCCCTCCATATCCTCCTGTCATTGCTGCTTGTCCTTAACAAGACTTGCCTGCAGGATTCTGAGATGGCAAGATGGGGAAGTCATGTAAAGATGCTGATCACTCTGTAGCAGTGAAGTGCATCTGGTTAAGAACATGCTCAAAGGTTTAAAAAAAAAAAGTATGCACTAAAGGGTTTTTTTTTTTTGTAACTGAAGCTTTTTTTATGTGCAAAAGAATGAATTGTCTGTTGCATGCTTGCTGATATATGTAGTAGTAGATCATTTCTGTTCTCAAGTGATTTAGTCAGTTTAGTATCAAGTGATCCAGCTAATTTATTTCTCAACTCCTGAAGCATTTTCTGAACCAAATCTGCTGTAATTCTTTTCCCCGTAGGTAGCTCTAGCAATGCTCTCCTCCCCTCCATTCTCACCACTTTTCTGGTTGTCATTATAATATTATAATCCAAAAAGGAAAGTTATCTTAAACAAGAGGAAACGAAAAGGCAAGCTTCTCCTTTTCTTTCTCTTTTGTCTTCCTGTGCCTTTAATATTTTCATCTCTAATGGCACTTCATAGTTACAGTCAGCATCACAATCAATATCATCATAGTTACAATCAGCATCACAGTCTGGCTCATATTACCTTTTATCTTTTGTTTTGTAAAATTCGCCAATTGTCTGCACTCGTTAATAATAAACAAAAAACATTCCCATGAAGGTCTGGTTCATTTGTCTAATTTCATTCCAATTGGTTCAAAAGCACTTTCACCAAAAAATAATCTTTCAAAATAAATGTCCCTTTTATTTGTTTTAAACTTCCTTACATTGACTCCTTATTAAGCTTTTTATCAAAAATATAAGTTCTTAAAAGTATTTTTTCTTCTTTATTTCTTTGTAATCTGGAAAGAATTGTAACTCACCAAATGGAATCTTATCTTGCTGCTTAGAAAATCTCTCTTTAGCTTTAAATTAATTATATCCCAAAGCGGTTAAGAAATGAGACACTGTACAGTTGGCTACAATTACGGCTGTGGTTGAAATCCCTCATGAGCCAACAACTAAAGCCTCAGTTCCTGTAATCTACTCAAAAGGAAAAGCTGTCAGAGTACAAGCCCGGGATCTCATCCGGAAAAACTGTCTGCTGATCTCTATTGATCTGGTTGCAGATTTTTGCTGCATTGCTGTCCCCAGTCCTTCAGGGACATCCAGTTTACCATCAATCCTCACCAGAATCTTCTATTATGGCTTTTGGGGGGGAAAACAATGGATGAAAGACTTGTAAAGATGAAAGAGGCGATTAAATAAGTTAATAAAATGAAAAAAACTGTAGAAGAAATATCTGGAAAGATAAATAATCTAGCTCTATTGGAATTGAGAGAGAAGGAATTTTATTTGAGATTTAGAGCAATCCCAGAGGATTATGATGAAGAAGCTAGAGAAAAGATCATTAAAGCCTTGGGGGGGGGGGGGAAATTGGATTGGGAACAGGAAGATACTGATGCAGAAATGGATGAAATCTGTAAATTTGCAAGAACGAGAGATGCTTCCAAGGTGCACTTTGTCAGGAAGAAGACATGGGATCAAGTTCTTCAGCAATATTTTAATACAAGATTGAAGATAAATAATAAAGATAAGATTCTTTAAAAATTCCTATTAGAATTTTACATAAAGAGAAAAATCTCGACTGAGATTGAAGCAGGAAAAGATCCTGATGAGAACTAAGAGTGGTTTTTAACTTTCAAAGAGCAGAGGTTATGACTAAATTCTATCCAGAAGGTGAGGGATTTTCTAGAAAAATTCAAAGAGGAATCAGGAGAGTCAAATATAGATGTCAGAGAAGACTCAACAGAAACCTCATCAGAAGGTTGAGTCAACAGGGAACTGAAAGGGATGATACTGAACCAGGTGTTACAAATATTGATTTTTTTAAAACTTTCAGCTTCATGATGGATTGATTACCTGCACTAGTAGAAGCAATAGTGGAGGCTTGTAAAAAGAAAAGAAAAAACGTTTTTTAAAAAAATAATTAAGGTAAAGGTACTGATTTAAGAATAGGTTTGGGATGCAGGTAAAGCTTTTATTGGAGGTTATTTTATATAACATTACAATGAACTTGCTGTAAAAAGAAATGAAAACAGAAGCTATTTTGAATGAAACAGAAAAGTGGAACTAAAAAAAAAACCTCCAGAGAAGCTGTTTCTCAATAAATCAAACTTCTACAACGGCAATTAACTTATGTTAAAAGTAAGAAAAATGGAAATAAAAATGAGTTTTATATACGGCAAAAAACTGAATTGACAAACAAACCATGGAAGTGGCTAACAAAATACAAAAAGAGAAAAGAAAAAGGTATTCACAATTACCAGAGGGAGATACTGTACTATGTGGCTGTACAAAAAAATTTCCATTAATATTACTCAAATTTATATAAAAGAAGTGACATCTCATTAGAGAAAAATAGATGAATACCTAAAGAAATAATTTACCAAAAATTACAAAGGAACAGAGGCAAATACTGACATTTCTGAAGCTATAAAAAGATTAAACTAGGAAAGGTACCAGATGGATTATAAATGTATAAAACGTGATGAACTTTCCTTACAAGGACGAAAGATGCCAGAGAGTTGGAAAGAGAGCAACAAAGCACTAATACCTAAAGAAGGGCAAAATTTGACTTTAACAAGAAACTATAGGTCAATATTATTATTGAATAATGGCAGCAAGTTATTTGTAACTATTTTAGCTGATAGAGTGAAAATAATTTTGCCAGGATTTATTCATGAGGATCAATGTGTGTGTTTACCTCAAGGGACAACCTTAGAAATGTGTTCAACAATTTAGAATATTCGGAGCAGATGCAGAAAAGGTTTTGACAATTTGAATTGGGCTTTCTTGTTCAGGGTTCTGGAAGTTTTTGAACTTAATAAAATGAATAAGATTGTTTACACTTCACAGGAAGCACAAATCATTATTAATGGAGATATAACAAAACTCTATGAGAGACACAAAGGATTAAACGATGGCAGAAGGATGTGTCTAAATGTGTGTGGAAGGAGGGAAAAAAAAACCATGAATTAAATATAAAGTGATACAAGGTGCAAAGGAAAGAGGATGATTTGAGTTTACCCAATTAACTTTACCCATTTTGAAGTTGTATTTTGCTGTTTGGTTTGGATGAACTTGTTTGATGCTGCTGAGAAACAAAGTTTTTGGAGTGAAGAGGATAAAACCTGAGCTCTGGGTGGCATGGATATTTGTGATACAACAAAGTCAAGGTTAATGTGGATTTTAAAAATTATTATACGTGCCATATTGAGAATATGGAATAAACTTGGGTTGTGCCCAGAAACACCTCTGTGGTTCTCAGCCAAGAAGCATTTTATAGTTGAGAAATATAATAAGCAAAAAAAAATAATGGCTTTATTATTGTGACATGTAGAATTCTGTGAAACGAAATACAAGATAAATTCAAGAGAACAACTGATGGCAGAGGGACATAGTAGTCAGTGTGTCAGGGCCCACTTCAAAACCTCATCCTAAGAAAGCAGAACTCGTGGAAACAGTTTCTTCCAAAAGGAATTTTTATTAGGAGAAGCTGATAGCAGGCGTGATAGGCAGGATCTGAGGGTTTCCCACTCAGATCAATAGGTTAAAAGAGTCCCAAGCAAACCCCACCCCAGTCAGTTAACACATCCTCAGGTGTTAAGTCCGTTGTGGGAAAGGAGCTGATAACACCGGTCTTTCCCAGGCTCGCAGTGATGTTGTTGGTTCTTCACACCTTCCCTTCCGAAACTGCTGGAGGCACATTCCTTTCTCACTCCAAGGTAACATCAAGGGAGAGACAGTTCAAAGAGCAAATATGCAGAAACAGCAGAAGGGATACATAGAAATGATAGAAGTGATAGAAACAAAGAGACAGCCCACAGTGTCTTCCCCCCTCCCCTTCAGGATTATGACAGAACCCAGAGTAATGAAATAAAAGAAATAGAAAAGAGTTCCCCGTAATAATATATGGTTTCTGACACAGTGGTTCTCTTATCTACAATTATTAGATTTAAAAATAGACCAAAGAATTTATGGTTTTGAACATCGTGAGACTTGAGTTTGAAACAGAATTGTGTGCAAATGATGGAACATGTGATTATTAAAATGTACATGCTTTTATTGAAATTTGAAGCAGAATTGCTAGCGAAAGGATTTATGATAAAGAACTAAACATTTTGGCTATATGATACAGGATGGAACAATAGGAAAATATGTGGCTGAAAGGATTGAAATTTACTTCATTTTTTATACAGTATTTGCAGTATTTTTTTCATAAAGACAACTCAAGGCGACAGACATACTAGTCCTCCTATTTTGCCTTGTTTTTGTACATGACAACTGCAGTGAGATTATTATATACAAAAATATGGAAAGATGGAGGAATGGCTGATGAAAATGATGGAACTTGCTGAGATGGACAAATTGACTTCTTTGATCAGAGAAAAGTCTACTTTTTTTTTCTGTTTCATGTAAAAAATCTATAAGGGGTTCCCAGTCAGCAATAAATGAACTTATGATTTATAATTTGATGATTAGACAGAACTGATTATAGAAAAAAGAGAGTCATGTTGTATCCATAGAATAAGAGGCAAGCTTATAAGTGTACTTACAACGTCTGTAAAGAAGCTACTTGTTTTAGCTTTTTTTCTTTTCTATTTTCTTTTACTTTAGCTGTCCATTTGACCTCTTTCCTTTCTTTTTCTTACTTACATTAGTCATGAGAATAAATGTACTACAAAGCAAGAAGGGATAGGCTATCACCATTTCCTGTTACTCTATTTCCCCAAAATAGCTGGCTGGGCTCTGGAAAGCAAGATTAAATGGACAATTGCTCTGACCCATCAGGAATCCTCTAAATATTTAGGCTGATCTCAAAACTCTTGGTTAAGATTCATCAGGAAAGATAAGGAGATTTGGCACTAAGATGAATATTTTGCCTAAATTGAAAGCAAGGGTACATATACTTGTTGTTGTTAGTTGCGAAGTCGTGTCCGACCCATCGCGACCCCATGGACAACGTTCCTCCAGGCCTTCCTGTCCTCTACCATCTTCTGGAGTCCATTTAAGCTCACGCCTAATGCTTCAGTAACTCCATCCAGCCACCTCATTCTCTGTCGTCCCCTTCTTCTATTGCCCTCAATCTTTCCCAGCATTAGGCTCTTCTCCAGTGAGTCCTTCCTTCTCATTACGTGGCCAAAGTACTTGAGTTTCAACTTCAGGATCTGGCCTTCTAAAGAGCAGTCAGGGTTGATCTCCTCTAGGACTGACCGGTTTGATCGCCTTGCAGTACATATACTACAATAAGCAATTAGCTAAAGCTTGGCTGTACTTCCTTAAACACTTCAGCAACACAAGGAAATAACAGAAAAACCTGTAGACTTCATTCTTCTGGTATTTGGAAAGCTAGAATCTCAAGACACTCTTGACTGAAAATACTTTCCCTCCATTTTCTGCACCTTTAAAGAACAGCATGTAGGGATGGTGTAAAGAACAATAGTTTTGCTGATGGAGAATTGTGAGTTCTACAAGTATTTATTGAACTTATACCTGTAATTACTGTATGTCTACAAAAGTGAACACAACTATTAAGGTTCTCAGCAGGATGTTATTACTAGGCTGACATGACTTCCTGAACGATCTTAGTGCTCTTGGTTCTTTCTCCTAGCTAGAAAAACCAAGGTTTTTCAGTTGAGGAAAGGGAAACAATGTACTTGGGAATTTTTTGTCCAGAAATAAAGAGTGTAGCAAAAACTTTGTAAACTAGCTATGCAGCCTGTAGACTTGAAAATGAGAAAGATTTAGTGAGAATTTCCCCTTTTTTTTCCAGTAGCAAAGCAACAGAAAACAGGGACAAAGGAAAGCAGTGATTATATATAACGGTGTTTCTCAACCTTGCTCATTTTAAGATGCTTGTTGGAAATTCTGGGAGTTAGACATCAAACAAATCTTTAAATGTTAAAAAGGTTGAGAATGGTGACATATAGCAAAGATTCTAAATAAAACCAGTAAAGTCTCTCACTTAGTTAGCTAAATTCTATGGGCTTTCTGTATCTTGGTTTAGGCGGGGTTTATACTGAATTTAAAGGCAATGGTTTGGTTAGATGCTGTTAGACAAGCAGAGGCGCAGACAACATTTGTAGGAACCTGAGATCAGTAAAAGTTGATTAATGATTAATTAATTAAGGTTGATTAATGATTAATTAATGATTAATGATCATCTTAGAGGGGGATTTTCTTTTCTTTTCTTTTCCTTTGCTTTTTATGTCAATGGCATAATGGACAAAGAGGTCCCCAAAGATTCATCTGATGGCACATGGTGAATTTGCCATAAGATGTTTGAAATTAAACAGGCCTGGTATAACTACCTTTTTTTTTGTCTTCCTAACTCTTGGACAACTTTTTGGATGTGCCTTATAGATTTGGGTTGATACTTTTCAGGGTTGTTTTTTTAAAAAACAAACAAACAAAAAAAAACATGCATAGGAGTATTGAATTATTTGCAATTTTTTATTTTCATCTATATAAATTATTTCTGAAGTATCTTTCAAGAAATACTTATATGGATTGTTCACCTACATTCAGTTGTGCATATAGGGGGGCTTTTCGTGGATTTAATTCAGTTTTTGTTCAGTTAAAGGCTTTCATCACTTGTAAAAACTAGCCTTATTTGCTGAAGTTTGTGCTTAGCCCAGAACATTTTGGTTCATCAGCCTCTCTATCTCTTGCTGGGTGCTTCTACAGGAGACTGCTTCCATAAGATTTCCTTGCTCTTTCCTCAAAGCATCAGGGGGTATTGAAATTTTCTTCTCTGCTTTCGTTTGGCTTCTTTGCTTGTTTTTTTTTAATCGTGGAAAATCCATCATGGAAGGAATGAAGGAATTGCTCTTCAATGCCTTTTGATTGATAATACTGGAAATCGTGTCGGTTGGTTTGGGATGATGTGTGGTATGAAGAGAGAGAAAGGCCCGGCCGCTGGAGCAGGGCCTTCCCCCTTTGGTAAGGCTACAGCTTAAACTGCTAGATCAGCCTCTTCCTCCTGCCCTAACCTGGAAAGGAGATGTGACTTAATTTTTCCATGGCTTCAGGTCCGATATCTACATCACTGTATTTCTGTTTACTGTTTCGGACAAAGTTGGCTTGCATATCTTCCTTCTAATATAATTAACAATTTGTAGTATTAATTAGTATTAATTTAACATTACTTTGTAACACTGGCTGGCAATAAGATGGTAATTAGCAAACCACCAGAATGCAACGAGCGAGCAAGTTTATTGCCCTCCTCCTTTTAAACTGAAAAGCAGAAAACCTAAATAGTTGGTGTGAAAGTTAATGTGACTTGACTATGCTTATCCAAAGCTCTCGAAGAAATTTGGGTAGGATCTCTGCTTTTCCATTTCTAATGCTTCCATATTTTATGTGCTGAAAAATAACTTCTTCTAATATGAGACTTGAAGTTATGTTTTTGTTTATAATAAAATAGTTGATTTACAAGTTCTTCCGACTTTCTGTAAATCCACCTTACAATCCCCCATGTTTGATTTCTACTCAGTGGACCTCTTAGGAATCCCTTTTTCTTTAAAGGAGAGATTTCTACTTCTCTGGAAATTTGATTTTAAGAGTATAGCTATGGGAGCACCCCACATAATCTGAGAGACACCGTTTCCTTTTTAAATCCAAAATACTGCACCAGAGAAAGATCAAGAGAACAGGAGTGAACTACAAAACAATTGTCTCGAATTTCCTGGGCTGTTTTCCCCAACCAGTCTCCTTATTCTAATTCAGCCAATTCAAAAACAATTTCCCCAGAATCAAATACCCATTTCAGGGCTTAAAGGTCTCTTGTCTAGCTAGCTTACTAACTAGGCCAGGTGAGTCCACCGTTTTTTTTTTTTTTTTAAATGAATCTGAGTTCTTGATTTAATTGGGAACCTTCCTCATTCAATATTACGGAAGGCTTCAGGGGAAAGTGAGCTATTTTAAGTGCTTTTAATTTGCATTGTGTAATCACTGCCTGGAACATGGGAAACTAATCCAGACTAAATTATTCTAGTTCAGGTCCTACACTAGGGGTGTGGTGCCAACTTCAAAGTCTACAACTAAATACATACATCAGAGTTGGGCAATTGGCAGTCCTGAGTTCATGTGTCACTCAAGTTCATTTGCCTAAGAACCTGGAGGAAGATTTATTCTGCAACACCACAGATTTGGAGTGCAACTCTGCTTACTCAATCAACCATAAAGTAACCGGGGAAAATCAAATTTTCTCCACCCCATACATACCCACTGTGGGTGATAGATACTGACAAATGTTTTCAATTATCTTTCATTTAAAGAAATGCCATCTATCTGTTTCATTTTCTAGCTTGCTTTAAATTTGTATGTTAAGACCTTAGGCCAGAGGTCTTTCAAACTTGGCCCTTTTATGACTTGTGGACTTCAACTCCCAGAATTCCTCAGCCAGCATTGCTGGCTGAGGAATTCTGGGAGTTGAAGTCCACAAGTCATAAAAGGGCCAAGTTTGAAGACCCCTGCCTTAGGCCCACCTTGGTCAGCCCTAAATTCCCAGCATTCTCTAACAGGCATGTTAGTTGCAAAGAATGCTCTGATATCTGAGTAATACCAAGGCCGGAAAAGGCAGCCTTAGGAATCACTCCACAAACTGATAGTAATCAGATTAAATTTTTTTGTGAAAAATCTCCTTCGGGATATTGAGAGAGTTGCAGTGACAAAGAGAGAGACATTTAATGTTCCTAAAGGGAGTGACTGAGACTGGCCTTACACCAGCCACTGAATCCAAGTAATTTAAAGACCTAGCATGTGCATTTATATAACATGCTGAGTCTGATTAGGCTTTCTTGTGGCAGGGCATGTTGTGTGAACCTGGTCCATTAGGGAAGTTTGTGGTTTAATGTATGGTTCCAATCCAAAATGTGGATCTATTCAGTAAGTAGTGTGAATACAGGAAAAGAATAAATAGGTTTAAGTTAGCCAAAAAAAAAAAAAAAAAGGGAACACATTACACTCTTGTTAGAAAGCTTTGAATCTGGTTTCTTTCAAATGGAGAAAGTTGATCCAGATTCTAAAGAAGAGGAATTCTCCCAGGCATTCACACACAGCATGTGGGTAGATGCCAGCTTTTTGAGGTAATCCAGACCAGAAGCACCCGAGATGAACAAAGCCTCCTTTATTATAAGGTTACATTAACAGGATCTTGCAAGACTGAAAGTATTTCTCTCTTTCTCCTCTCTGGAAAACTAGGGAGAGTCCCTTCTGAAAGGGTTCCCATGCTTTTCTTCCACCTGTGGACTCAGCTGCCTCTTATCAGATCATTGTCCTGGCTATAGGTCTTCCTCCAGACTCCCAAGGTCTTTCCCACATACCATTATAGTAGGTTCTGGCTGATATCACTGAAATGATGTCACCCTCAAAACTTTCACATGTATAGATGTAGCTGTTTGCAGAAGGAGTATTTCTATCCCCCAAAAAGCTCTGACCTCCTCTTTCAGGAGATGCGCCATTCCGATGTAACCTCTGAGGCTGGTTGTGATTGACCCTGCTCCTCACACGCTTTCATATCAACACGACCATCTTTCTGTAGGAATTCTGTTCACATCAACTCTTCCCTTTTGCCTACATGATAAGACACCCACTTTTCAATAAAATCACAACACCCCCCCCCCCCACATTTTGGTTCAGGATCCTCTGTGTTTTCTTAACTTGAGTTTTGTCTTACATAAATTTGTGCTGTTGATCTCAGCAAGTATTAAGGGTAGGGTGGAATTAAAAGCTTTTGGAATGCTGAATAGGCCTCTCCTTTACCATGCTAAGCATTTCTAAGAGGCCCATTCTGAACAGCTTGGCAAACTAGTTAGGTGTGGGTTAGAATTAGATGACATAATAATTAAGTGGATTCATAGTTGGCTCAAAAATTGAAGTCACGTAGGCATGCCATTGGCAAAGGCTAAGTGCCTTCGGCTGGGATAAGGAGTTGGTATGGATGAACTCTGAGTGTGTAGCAATGTTGCTGTTGTTTTCCTAGCTAGAATAGCACCAATGAGGATGCAATAATGTTTCTTTGCTTCACATTTCTCTGTATTTCACCATACACCAACCAAACACCAATTAATCAGACTATCAGGATAGATAGTATCACAAATTATATGGATTAGCAGGAACCCACGTTTATAGAGAAACTATAATTAGAGATTAAGATAAAATCAATTGTCAGAGATTTAGGGACACAACCATGCATTTTTTTTTCTTCAAACGATAGGCGAGTAACTGTCACTGTCTGCTTCTAGAATGCTTTTTTCAACTTCTCTCTCGAGCCTTTAGCTGTGGTCTTTTTTGATGGTCTTCCATCCAAACACTAAACAAGGCCAATCCTGCTTAGCTTCCAACCTAGACACTGTGATCTAATGACTTCTAGCTTTATGTTATGGCAGCAGCTCCCAACCTTTTTCTATACCCCGCACCCCTAGAATGCTTCTGATATATTCTCGCACCCCTTACAAAAGTTTGAAATAATGGCAACGAATTATGCATATACACTATAATTTTGAAAACCCACATTTTCGCACCCCCTGGAATATCATATCGCACCCCCCGGTTGGGAACCCCTGTGTTATGGAGTCAGGAGCTACTTTGAAATTGCATAGAATTGATTTAACAGGATTGATCCCACCTTGCCCTTGTCTTACTATTCAGTGCTGTTCCATATAATCGAAGAGCCTCCAAAAGAGATGCCTGGCACAAAGCTTGCTATTCATATAAGAGTCAGGATGGCCTGTAACTAGGAAGATGAGAGCAACAATTAGGATGACCGTGGTTTGACCCAATCTGGGTCTGAGATATCTGATCAATAAAAGTTTTAAAAATGCCATTATCACGGGCATGCAGGATTTTGTTAGTTAACCGTAGTCTGAAATAACCCCCCCACCCCACCTACCCCAGGAGATTTTCCAAATTTAAATTGGGTTAACTAAAGCTTCCTTTGGGGAATGGGTGGCACACGCCGGAAGAGAGGCAGAAGCTCAGATAGTGGAGAGAGTTTGGACAGGGCACACAGCTATTAAAAGATAAATAAAACTGCAAAATCAATTAATAGCACCACGAAAATTGAATTTGCAGAATCCGTTTTTAACATTTCAAATAAAACTGCTAAAGGCAAACAGGAACGGTCCTTCCTCCCCCTGCCTATCCCTGGGGCAGGGCACTAGGTGGTCCAACCATTTCCCAGGCCAGGCAGCTTTGAATCAAAGCCCCAAAGTTTGGCCCAATACCAAACTCCTGAGCAAGCTGCATCTTGTGGGGGAAGGTCTCCTAGTCACTAGGGAGACCTCCAAGCGCCTTCCAGTTCTGTTATTGTGTAAGCAGCCGCCATTCACATCCTTTACTGGCTCACAAGCGGCAGAGCTGTATAGATTTGGAGACAACGCCCGTTGTTATTTCTATGGCATGTGTCCGGTGTATATATGTAACACACCACATTTTCTCTCATAGGCACACATATGCAGGCGCGGGCTGACAGGCGCACTTAATTCAGCTGTCATTCTGCTATTATTACCTTTCCCTTTATGACTCTTAAACAGCCCCCCCCCCACGAGCGGTGAGTAATTCGCCAGTGGGAATGGATCAGAGAGGTTGTCGCCCATTGGTGGAGCCGGAGTCAGACAAGGAAGGCAGCCTGCCGATTGGCTGTGCTGCGGTCAGAAGTTGCAGGCTTGTTATGAATGCGAGCAGTCAGCTATGACCGGCAGTAACCTCCTGGGAGGGAGGAGGGTCAGCCACGCCCACTTAATTTATGGCGCTTCGATTGGTTAGAAAGGCTGCTGCGGTTGCCATGGGGAGGCCGGGGGTGCTTCTGGAGGTTGCGCTTACATGCTCGAACACGTTGAGCTGTCTGACAATGGTGTTCAGTTATCCAGAGAGAAGGAAAATTCCTTTGTTTAGGTTCAGATGCTTTTTTTTTTTTAAACTGATTTCAGAGCTTGCCACTGAAACGAACGCCAAAGCTGAGCCTGCCTGGCAGATCGCTTTAAACCAGGGGGTCTTCAAACTTGGCCCTTTTATGACTTGTGGACTTCAACTCCCAGAATTCCTCAGCCAGCGTGCCTGGCTGAGGAATTCTGGGAGTTGAAGTCCACAAGTCATAAAAAGGCCAAGTTTGAAGACCCCTGCTTTAAACCCTGCAGAGACTTGTTACAGGATTCGCCCCTCCCATCCCCTCCATCCCCGTGAAAAATGGCCTCCCTTTGCAAACTCCCCGGGTAAGATGATTTCCTTACTAAGGAACTCACCTGCCTCTTGGAGATCTTAAAGAAAACAGAAAGGGAAATAAGCCCTCCGAGTTGGGTGGACTCAGTTACAAGTGGCCATGGGTGCAGTGTTGAAAGACCATGGCTGGGACAGATTGCCAGGGAGAAAACCTGTCTGCGTGGTTGCTAGGAGTCCAAAATAACTCGATGACGCACAATCGATCCATCAAAAGTGAATATTAAATTGACGCGTTGATCAAGCTCTCTTGCAGAGACAGAGAGCTCTTGCAGTGGCTGAACAGTCCCTGGATTCAGATTTTACTTCCCTTAGTGATATTGTGCCCCAAGCACAGATTTAATAAAAGTAAAAGAAAATTCAAAATAATGGCTAAGAAGAGGGGGGAGGGGTGGTGGTGCGGAAGAGGGCAGGAAAAAAGATCTCAAGGTGGTCACACCATGGATTTCATCCACATTTTAGCCACCACCTTTACTTTTGAAAGCTTCCACCCAGGGGTGACAGCTGAAACGACGCCTTCTTAGGAATTATTAAATAATCTCTGTGTTTAGTTCAGGATGCTGTTAGTTGTACAGTTTTATCACTTGATTGAATACTCAAAAACATCCTCTTTTGCTGTTGAATAAACACAGGATGTTTTGACAGCTGCAACTTTCTCTAGAAACTTTAATAGCTGATTACAGGTATGCTGTCTGCAACGGATTCCTTTTTATTCTTTCCAGCCCACCAGAAGATTGGAAAGGGATTAATTGAAGGAGTCCAAGTCTATGTTTGTCAGCAAGGTAATTTTACCACACTAAACAAAACGGGAGCAAAATTGTTGCACCTAAAGAAGATGACCAAAGACAGACTGGATTTTTAAAAGGACTGGATGTGTCTGGAGGCTATGCAAAAAGGCACTTCAGAATAAATCCCACTAAATCCCTGGGAGATATGGATGGGAAGTAACCTCCAATGCTGCCAACTGCTTAATTCCAAGGCCATATTATTTCCTGGTCATGTGACCCAGAGCTGAGCTACTTTCAAGAGGATGAAAATTCCAGAAGTTGTTCTCTGCTGGCTTCCCTGCCTTGTTTCTTATCTTCAAAACCCTTTTTTTTCCTGGGATGATACCTCTCTATCTCATCTCTGTCATCTCTATTTCTATCTTGTTTTCTCTATCATCTCTCAATCTGTCTCTTATCAAATTTATATAGTTTCCAATATCACGAATATGACTTTGGGTAGCATACAATAAAACGAACAAAACAACTTTAAAATAACTATTAAATGCAATTCAATATAAATAAGACTGGGGGGGGAGAATGGATCAATATCCCTCATGGAGGGTCTCTATTTGCATGGGATTTTCAAGCCTGCTGAAGAAGTCACAACTTTTTAAATAATTTTTTGAATTAAATTTCATTATCAAATTAAAATACAGAAAAAAGTTAGAGAACTAAGCGTAACAAAGGGAAAAGCGCACAGAGAGAGAGAGAGAGAGAAAGAGAGAGAGAGAGAAAGTGGTAACTCCTGACATTTTCAATGCAGTAAAATGCAAAAAAGTAACTTTTGCTTTACATTTCACAACGTTTCAAGCCATTTATATAATACCAACATCATTCCAATCGTCAAAACCTAAAATCAAAGTTTCATTTTTTTTGAGCAATGCCCAGAAATGATTTCCAAGTAGTAAAAACAACACTTAGCTCCAAATGCACTTTCTTCCTGGCCCTGAATGGGAGGAAAGAACTGATGTGAGACCTACTACTCCTCTGCCATCCTCAGGTGCAAGGCCAGTGAATTGCACAGGGGTTGGCAGTTGGTTTTCCCTGCTCCTCTCCCCTTGACCCCCCTTTCCCTCCTATTCCCACTTGCAGAGGAGCACCACAATTGTCCACTGTCAAAGTAGATCTGCATTTCTGCAGCAGAAGATTGAGGAATGGTTGGATCTGTGGTTCTAGGCGTGCATGGACAAATTACAGTTAAATTGTTTCAAACAAGGCAAGGCATTTTGTTGTCCGACCCCTTCCAATTTCTTTCATGCCTTATATAAAACAAGGGTTCTCCTATATGGCTTGCAGACAATTGTATTGGCAAGAGCTGCCCCCTGGTGGTTCAAACTATTATTGTAATTAGTGTGCCAAAATCTGACTTGATACCCGTCTTTGGAACAAGCTACGGATATTTAGAATAGAATAGAATAGAATAGAATAGAATAGAATAGAATAGAATAGAATTAGAATAGAACAGAACAGAACAGAACAGAACAGAACAGAACAGAACAGAACAGAACAGAACAGAACAGAACAACAGAATAGAATAGAATAGAATAGAATAGAATAGAATAGAATAGAATAGAATAGAATAGAATAGAATAGAATAGAATAGAATAGAGCTGGAAGGGACCTTGGAGGTCTTCTAATCCAGCCCCCTGCTCAAGTAGGAGAACCTATACCATCTCAGACAGGTGATCGTCTAGTCTTTTCTTAAAAATCTCCAGTAATGGAGCGCCCATGATTTCTGGGGGTAAGCTGTTCCACTGGTTTATTCTCCTCATATTATTTTCTTTCTATATTATATAATCTAAGTCTTATGTGCTAATTTGATTTTTTTGGGTGGTATTTTTGAACTCCATATGATGAAGGGATATGCATCTTTTAGAACGTAGGAGAAGACTCCTATTGGTCTATGGTGGCAAAAAAAAATCAGGAGTATCAAATCTAGAAGGTAGTAGCAGATGATTTCTTTGTAGCAGATCAGGTATCTGTAGATCACGACCAACCATGTAGATATGGTTCAGGCCTTAGGTTAAGGTGACCGATGATATGATTCCCAGATCAGGAGGCATTCCTCTTATTTCTAAGAAAAATGGATAACACTGGAATCAAATTAAACAGATAATAGGAAGTAGAAGGCGGAAGCACAATGCAACGAGCCCAGGACTCTTTCAGTGAAGACTGTAACATTATTAATGCCAAAGATGCCGATGAAACGTAGAGAATTAAAGAGAGTAAGTGCACCAGAGTTCTCAGGGAGTTGGACTGCTTTTAAATAAATCATGGAAGTAAATCATGGAGAATATAAAACCAGAATTGCTCACAGAGGTATGGACTTCAGTTATTGTTTTGGTCTCCAGAAAAATCCATGATTCAGACATTAAAACTTTTCAAAGATAGCTAATGCATTTGATCCAGACAAAGAATAACCAATGCTTTTTTGACAAATGGTCTGTTTTCAAAAGTTTTTAAAAGTATCGTTAATAGATTATTAAGGATAACTATCTCATTTTTGGCCCTTACTTAAATTTGTGGCTTAGTAAGTGTCTGGGGGTCAATAGGTGGTCAATAAATTATGGAAGGTCAGTTGGGGGTCAATGAATCTTTTGGGGTATCTGTAGAGCTCCAGGCAGTCCCTCGTCCTGCAAATGAGCCACCTAGCGGTGAGATACTGTTACTTAGGGTTGTATGGTCAGCCTCCAGTGACAGCAGCCTTGACTTCTCTCTAGCAGTGTAGTGTTACTGGCCTTGTTTAGTTATAATTGCAGTTGTTCATAATACTATTAGTTAAAGTAATACTTATTACATGATTTTATACAATAAATGTTTAGGGCAGGGGTAGGCAACCTTGGCTCTTTTATGACTCGTGGACTTCAACTCCCAGAATTCCTGAGCCAGCATGGCTCAGCTTGGAAACCTCTCCCTTTCCCCTCAGCGTGGCTGACTCAGGAATTCTGGGAGTCGAAGTCCACGAGTCATAAAAGAGCCAAGGTTGCCTACCCCTGGTTTAGGGAGTCAATGAACAATCTGAAAATCCATGAAGGGGTTGATGAGCTGAATAGTTGAAGAGTTTGGGTACCCCTAGTCCGGGGGTAGGCAACCTTGGCTCTTTTATGACTCGTGGACTTCAACTCCCAGAATTCCTGAGCCAGCCATGCTGAGGAGAAAGGGAGAGGTTTCCATGCTGAGCCATGCTGGCTCAGGAATTCTGGGAGTTGAAGTCCACGAGTCATAAAAGAGCCAAGGTTGCCTACCCCTGTCCTAGTCTATGATATGAATTAATGCATTCTGTTTAAACAGAACCTGGTTGTCGAGAACGCCGTCGTAGCAGTTTTTGCACTGGACTCGGAATTGGAGTACATGATCTCCAAGGTGCCTTCCAACTTTACTATGATTCACCTCAGGCTGCAATTTTTCATATGTCAGATGGGTCCATAGAGTTTGACCACCACCTCCCATCCTGGCTTCAGTAAATCAAAAGGCTTTCAAATTACAGGTTTTAATCAGCTAGAGCAACTGATTACTGTGCAACTATGGCCCCTTTCTGTTCTTTGTATCTTGACAAAGTGGCGCTTGATCAGCATGTCACTCTATTGTCCATAATATTATATTGTATGTAGCTCTAATATAGCCTCTACTGCAGACAAACGGTCCTAGTTATGAGACCCTTGTGACTAGCCACTTCTTTGATGGTAAAACACTGAAACCACAAGGTTGATGTATAGCTTCCTTACTTGGTTCATTCTTCAAATTTGCTGCAGTGGGAGAGCCTGACCTTGGCTTGAGCCATCCTCTGGATCATGTTTCAGTCCCGCTGACACTAATGGGCCAATATTGTGTTGTTTTATGCTGGTGTAACAGCTTTCTGGATTAAGTGCACTGAGAAATACAGATTGTTGCAAAATACTTCAGCTTGGCACATTTCTGATAAATCATTCCTCTGAGTAGGCAGGCAGGCAGCTCACGAACAAAGTACACCAATATCAGCTGCTTTTCCTTTTTTCCCAGCCAGGTTTTTCCAGCCTGATGCTAAAACTTGAAATAGAGTTTTGAAATAGATTTTTGTTTCTTGCAGGTGGAATGGGATTCTTTTAGCTGGTATAGAGTGTTGCACTTTCATTGTCTGTGTCTTGTCCAAGGACTCCTGAGAGGTCTGGATCTCTTAGTCTCTACCTCCAAGGATAATGGCAGAGATAATCCTGTAGTATTGTCACATCTTGCACATCTTCCTCCACGTTCCTGAACTCACACAGTGCTTTAGGTGGTTTGGATTGCAACATTATCCTGGCACACATATATTTGCCTTCATTCGGTTTCTCCAATGCACATGAAACTCATCCATGCCTTCATGGCTGGTGGAATTTATATATTTCTAATCAATACCCAGATTTCAATCAATTCTATTCAAAAGGAACCTAGAATATATTTTTGCTACAAGGTCAATAAGACTACTGGGCCTATAATTACTAGGATCAATACCCTTTTCTTTAGGAAAAAAAACATTTAGCCAGTGCTCCTTGGTCTGTTGTTAATAATTTTCATCTCTCTATAATCTGTAACAATGAATAGTGTTTCTAGCCTCCGGTCCCACTTGTCCCAGTGAGACGCTAATGCTGTCTGGCTCATGAAGATCAGAATGGAGGAAGCAAGAAATGTTTGTCTGGTCCTGGCTGTTGATGATACCAGAATAAACAGTTCTGTCCTCTGGATATCTGGTTAGGACCCTTCATTGGGGAGGGGGGGGTCTTCATTGCTACTGAGAGATTTCTTCAAGGCTTACCATCAGTGTATCTCTTAGTGGGAATGATGGTAAGATGTTACCAAGAGATTTGCACGTCACAAAAGAAAAGATGTTGAGGAGGAGGAGGAGGAGGAGGAGGAGGAAGATGACCCTAACTTTTCTTTTGGATATGTTGAACGAAGTGGGGTTTGATCAGCATGTCATAGGATCATAGGGTTAGAAGAGACCTTGGATATCTTCTAGTAGTTCAAACTTCTGCCCCAGTCATTAGTCCTCATACCATGCATCCATCCTCCATTATATTATATTCCATGTAGCTCTGATATCCATGATCTTGATCCTGCCCAGGAATGGCCTTTGTTATGAGACATGAGAGAAACTCCTTCAGAGGTGAAAACACTGAACTCTCTCTTTATTACTTAGATCATTCATCCAGTTGGCTGCAATGGCAGCCTGATGTTTGCTTGTGCCATCCTGTAGATCAGGGGTCTTCAAACCTGGCACCTTTTATGACTTGTGGACTTCAACTCCCAGAATTCCTCAGCCAGCAATGCTGGCTGAGGAATTCTGGGAGTTGAATTCCACAAGTCATAAAAGGGCCAGGTTTGAAGACCCCTGCTGTAGATCAAGCTTCAGTCTGGTTGACATTAATAGATCAGTATTGCATGGTTTTACGCTGATGAAATAGCTTTGTGGATTAAGGTGAACTGTCATCTGTTTTGTTGCAAAATAGTTCAGCTTGCCACATTTCTGACAAATCATTCTTACAGCTGGGCAGGTCTGCCCCTGAAAGAATAGCCTTCTACACCAGGGGTCTTCAAACTCGCCCCTTTTAGGACTCATGGACTTCAACTCCCAGAATTCCTCAGCCAGGCACGCTGGCTGGGGAATTCTGGGAGTTAAAGTCCATGAGTCATAAAAGGGCCGAGTTTGAAGACCCCTGCTCTACATTGATAGCAAGCATTTTGTTTCTGCTTCATTATAATGCTGAAAATTTGAAGGTGATTGTTGTTCTTCACACTCAGAATGGCCAATGCTTCCTCTTTTATTAAAAGGCCACTAAGGGATTCCTTCAGCTGACACAGAGTTTTGCAGTTTCACTGACCGTGCTTTGTCCCAAGCCTCTCCCCCCCCCCCAGAGGTCTGTGTCTCTCAGAATGTATGTCCAATAATAAGGGCAGATGTAGCTTGTGGCATCTCCTTCATGGATTACTGCTTTGTCGTGGCGAAGGGGTTTATGTAATTTGATGAAGCTATGAGCTTCATTACAGTGAGAACTGGGCACAGAACCACTGATTGGTTCAAAATTGGGAAAGGAGTCCGGCAAGGCTGTATTCTGTCGCCCTGCCTATTTAACTTATATGCAGAGCACATCATGAGAAAGGCAGGGTTAGATGAATCAAAAGCTGGAATTAAGATTGCGGGGAGAAATATTAACAACCTAAGATATACAGATGATACCACTCTAATGGCAGAAAGTGAAGAGGAACTAAAGAGCCTCTTGATGCGGGTGAAGAAGGAGAGTGCAAAAGTTGGCTTGAAACTCAACATTAAGAAAACCAAGATCATGGCATCCGGCCCTCTCAATTCCTGGCAAATAGATGAGGAAGAAATGGAGGTAGTGATAGATTTTATCTTCCTGGGCTCCAAGATCACCGCAGATGGGGACTGCAGCCAAGAAATTAAAAGACGCTTGCTCCTGGGGAGGAAAGCTATGGCAAATCTAGACAGCATACTAAAAAGCAGAGACATCACCCTGCCAACAAAAATACGTATAGTCAAGGCCATGGTTTTCCCAGTTGCAATGTATGGCTGTGAAAGTTGGACCATAAGAAAGGCTGAGCGCCAAAGGA
The DNA here is from genome assembly GCA_023970755.1 of Azemiops feae. Classification (NCBI taxonomy): domain Eukaryota; kingdom Metazoa; phylum Chordata; class Lepidosauria; order Squamata; family Viperidae; genus Azemiops; species Azemiops feae. The sequence goes on along the minus strand of JALGBA010003861.1, from coordinate 43,564 downwards.
TTGAGGCCTTTGAACTATGGTGCTGGAGAAGACTCCTGCGAGTCCCCTGGACTGCAAGGCGATCAAATCGGTCAGTCCTAGAGGAGATCAACCCTGACTGCTCTTTAGAAGGCCAGATCCTGAAGTTGAAACTCAAGTACTTTGGCCACCTAATGAGAAGGAAGGACTCACTGGAGAAGAGCCTAATGCTGGGAAAGAGTGAGGGCAACAGAAGAAGGGGACGACGGAGAATGAGGTGGCTGGATGGAGTCACTGAAGCAGTAGCGTGAGCTTAAATGGACTCCAGAAGATGGAAGAGGACAGGAAGGCCTGGAGGAACGTCATCCATGGGGTCGCGATGGGTCAGACACGACTTCGCAACTAACAACAACAAGCTTGTGGCATATTGACATTCAGTTTTTCCTCAGTGTTTCTGAATTCACCCAGAGTTTTGGGTTTTCTCAAAAGCACTGAACATTCGCCCATGTATTCTCCTTGCCCTTGCTAGGCTTGTCCTTGTAGAAATTATCAATATGTAAAGAATGTTTCCTTTGCTGAAAAATACTCCATTGTGCTCTTCGGCCTGGTGGTGATCTCCCTTGTCTGTTGTAGAAATGTCATGTTCTATACTTGTTCCTTTGTGTAGTACAGGATGGTATCTTGCTTTCACACTGTACTCTATATCCACAGCAAGAAATAATGTTTCTAATCTCTGGATCCACTTCCTTTCTTTTGAGATTCCTGAGGCTGGAAAATTAGCATGTTAGCTGGCACTCAATTTACTTGCTTCCAAAGAGTGCGTCTTAACTTATGACTATTCATTTATTAATATGTTAAAAGTTACAGCACTTCTGAAAAAAAACGCTGGTCTTTGCACTTCTTCGCAGCATACCCGTGATCATATGACCAAAACTTGGGTGCTTGACAGACAGCATGTATTATGATGGTTGTGGTGTCCCGGGTTTCTGTGGTTGCCACTTGTGATCTTCCTAGCTGGCTTCCAACAAGCAAAGTCAACGGAGAAAGCTGATTTGCTTAACGTTCTGAGATTCTCTTAATAACCAGAGGGGGAAAAAATGAGGTGCAACTCATTTAACAACAACCTTGCTTAATAATGAAAGTTCTGATCCTAATTGTGGTTGAATGTGGAGGACTATCTGTTAAAGACTCTCTTCTCTAGATGTTTTGGTCAGCAATTGAGGGGATAGAAGATCAAATTTGCAGATGACACTAAGCTGGGGAGAATAGCTAATACTTTAGAAGATAGACTCAAGATTCAGAAGGATCTTGACAGACTTGAAAAGTGTGCCCTGTCCAACAAAATGCAATTCAGTGGTTAGAAAAATAAGGTCCTACATATAGGCAAGAAAAACCAAATGCACAGATAAAGGATAGATGTGGAACCTGACTCAGCAGTAGCAACTGTGAGAGGGATCTAGTATTCTAGTGCAGGGCTTTTCAACCGATGGTACACGTACCACTTGTGGTACATTAACAAGTGGCAGGTGGTACGCAGCCCTGCCTAGCCAAGTGTAGTGGAGGAGTGAAAGAGCCAGCGCAGGCAAGGACTTACTGTGAGAGAGTCCTCTGGAGCTGCAAAGGCCACAGGCTCACTTCTGGCTCACCCTCCCCCATGAGAAAGGAGGAGGAGGGGGCGGAGACAGGAGAGACTATAAAAGGAGGCAGTTTGGGCAGGAGAGAGAGAGAGAAAAAAAGAAGCAGCCTTGGGAGGAGGCGGAGTCAGCTCTAGCTCCATCAAAGGGAAAGAAGAAGAAGGATGGTGGGGAGAGAGAGGAGATCAAGCAGGCTGGCCATGAGCCGATCTACAACTGCTGTGGCAGCAATGGCTGGAGGTGAGGCATGGGGGAGGGAGAGAGGGAGATGGAGAGTGGAAGGATTCTTATGTGCTTTTTGAAGTTCTGGGGTTTGTGCAATGTGGGCTTTGTGTTCTTAAGGAGTGTTTGGCAATTTCTATTTGGCTGATGGCTGATGTCTCCTGTTAGCTTCTATTGCTCTGCTATTGTTAACTGTAAGTTTTGCTGCAAGGGATTTTGAAGTATTTTTCTCCTGAATGGATTTTGCCTGTAGCATTCCTTTACTTATGAATGGAGCCATTTGGGGAGGCTGCCTTAACTGGCAGCCAGTACTTATTTACATTTTTTTTCTTCCTTAAGTGCCGGCTGCGCTCCTTAACTTTCCTTTCTAGCCAGTAGTTAATTCTTAAAGGGGAATGCGCCTTTTTAAGCTAGTTCCCTCAATGGCTTCTCTTTTCTGTCTCTGGAGGCTTTTCCTTGTTTGATGAATATATGGAAGAGGGAAAATATGGGTTTTTTTTTTTTCAAATTCTTCCTTCAGAAGGAGATGGGAATGAGAAAGAGGGAGGCAGGGAGGCAGGGAGGGAAGGAAACCCGCCTTAGCACTTGGCCACCAGCAGCCCTGCCATTGTCAAAAGGTTGCAAAAGGGGATCACATGACCTTGGGACACTGTGACCATCATAAATATGAATCAGTTGCCAAGCATCCAAATATAAATCACATGATCCTGGGCATGCTGCAATGGTCGTAAGTGTGGAAAATGGTCATAAGTCATTTCAGTGCAACTGCAACTTTGAACAGGTTTTTTTTTTTTGGTCATCAAGTTTTTGACACCTTGCTAGGTGGTACTCAAATACTGCCATATCCTAAAAGTGGTACAATCGGTGACAAGGTTGCAAAGCCCTGTTCTAGTGGATCACTACTTGGGTATGATCAGCAGCATGCTGCAATTGCCAAAAGAGCCAGTGCAATTCTAGGTTGCATTAACAGAGGGATAGCATCAAGATCACAAGAAATGATAGTACCACTTTATACTGCATTAGTGAGGCCGCACTTGGAATACTGCCTCTAATTCTGGTCATCGTGATACAAAAAAAGATGTTAAGACCCTGGAAAACATGCTGAGAAGAGCAACAAAGATGATAAAGGGTTTGGAGGCTAAACCATACGAAGAATGGTTAAAGAAACTAGGTATGTCTAGAGTCTAACAGAGAAGAACTAGTAGAGGTGACATGATAGCAGTTTTCTAGCACTTGAAGGGCTGTCACAGAGAAGAGGGGATCAAACTATTCTCCAAAGCACCTGAGGGTAGGACAAGAAGTAACCCATGTAAAATTATTAAAGAGAGATCCAACCTAGAATTAAGGAGAAATTTCTTCACTGTGTGAACAATTAATCAGTGGAACAGCTTGCCTCCAGACGTTGTGGGTGCTCCATCACTGGAAGATCTTCAAGAAGAGATTGGCATGTCTCGAAAGCACCTGAGGGCAGGACAAGAAGTAACCCATGTAAGATTATTAAAGAGAGATCCAACCTAGAATTAAGGAGAAATTTCTTCACTGTGGGAACAATTAATCAGTGGAACAGCTTGCCTCCAGACGTTGTGGGTGCTCCATCACTGGAAGATCTTCAAGAAGAGATTGGCATGTCTCCTGCTCAGGTTAGACTAGAACAACTCATTTGTTTTATAGGCTCTGTTCTGTTCCTCACCACGAAGGCATTACACAATCAAGTACTTTCATTTTAATCTCTTTACATGTGTGACACCATTGAATACCCTTTCCAACATGTTGAGCTCCTGAATTATTTTGGAGGAAAAAGTCTGGGGAGGATTTTGAATTGGAGGTAAGGTGAACCAAGAACATCTCATCTGAGTAAAATGAAAGGACATCCTGAATCACTGCAGTCCATTCTGGGATGATACTTTGGACCAAATGAGAAAGTATGTTCTGTTCCTCATGGTGGGACTGCTCGATCCATTTAGCCCTGGAAGAAAGCCACCAGATAGGCAACACTCAAGCACAGCTGATCAGTTTCTGCCTTGGGGCGAAGTCTATCTTTTCTGATTTGGTGCACGAGGCCTCCCTGGCAGGGCTGATCTTTGCACAGGAAGTTCTAAAACAACCCAGAAACAATCTCGAAGATGGTCAAAATCAAACAAGTCTCTGGAAGAAGAAATGGTAAATTGCTGAATAAAAACATGAAGGTCACATCAATGCATGCATTGAAGAGTTCAAAGCTTCCTTTAGCTAGACAGGAAAATCACCATAGACGAGTCAGGCTGTACTCCCAAGCCTGCTAAGTAACCTTCCCCAGAATCAGACTATTTTTACCCCTCTAAATCAGATTTTCCCTGACCTTTCCAGCTTTGCGGACTGGTGGTGGTGGTGGGGGAGAGAGGTGAGGGAATGGTTCCATGCGAGCAGCCAGGAAATACATAGGAGCTCAGCTCCATTTGCGTGAGCGGCAGGCACGCACACCCACCACTCACGCCAATGGAGCACAAGTGCTTGCCCACTGCTCACGCAAGTGGGAATGCGTGTGCCCGCCCGCGTGCCTGCCGCTTTCGCGGTGTGGTTCTGCACAGCTCATGGCCCAGTAGTGGGCCACAGCCCAGGGGTAGGAGACCCCTGCTCTAAATCATCTAAAAGATAAAATTTCATTAAATTCGCCAGTGCAACATTTTCTCATAGTTACTAATAAATGCAAATGCAATGAAACTTGACGCAAATAGCCACATAATCGTTAAACCATACTGAAGAAGACTATTTGATTTAGTCATCTTATTAATTCTTTGCCTCCTTGAATTACGGATATGGACTGCTTGCCCTACAGAGCAAGAAAACAGTGCAAAAGGAACATTATACTACCGAGCTGGGGCAAAATGGGAGTAGTTCAGGGGTGGGATTCAGCCGGTTCGCACCATTTCGGCAGAACCGGTAGCTAATTTTTTGTTGCCCAGGCCCAGAATGGACTTCCGGAAGCGGCATCCACACAGAGAACCGGTTGTTCACATATTTGAATCCCAACACTGGAGTAGTTCTAGAGAAAACAGGATGCAGTCCCTGTGTTTGACCTTGATGTGACACTATGGGATGGTGGAATAGGGAAATTGAAAGTTTGATTGGGCCCCAAATGCTTCCAAAAGCTTTGGACAGCTGGTAGGCTTATACATTTACAATTTATATTGTAAATTCTCTACAATAATGGGCTGAGGAAGATATGATGGCGGGCACCAAGCAGTCCATTAGAGAGACAAAGAGATTTGTAATTTCTGCCAATTCCCACTTCCAGCCTCTTGCTATCCTGGATATTGGGTCACTAGGAGCCTTGGCTCCAGGTTAGTGTTCCTAAAAGCCAGGAGTGTTTGTAGTTAGGTTCTAATCCAGAGGCCTTCAAACCTGGCCCTTTTATGATTTGTGGACTTCAACTCCCAGAATTCCTCAGCCAGCATTGCTGGCTGAGGAATTCTGGGAGTTGAAGTCCACAAGTCATAAAAGGGCCAAGTTTGAAGACCCCTGTTCTAGTCCTTTGTGATTGGACGGAGGAGAAGAGAATTAACCTAGCACATCTTAATAAGAACAACTAGTAAGGTTTTTTCTCCACTCATGTTTTGACTCCAAGCACAGGAATGGAGCAACAATGATTCCTGGGAGAACTTTATGGTAGTCAGATTCTGTGGAATCTGATCATTTTATAGTTAATATTATAGCCATAGAATGTGTCTAAATTAAAAACAGATCCTGTGGTAGCTATTATGAGCCTGTGCTAGACACTCTGGTGTTGTGGTCCAGGTGCTGACCTAAAAAGCAAAAGGGGACAAATCGTCATCATCCTCATCCTCATCCTCATCCTGGCCCTTAGTGCTGACTGGAAGATAAAATTCTGAGCATGCAAGTGCTTTTAAATTGAAGGAAGCCTCAGAATTTTATCTGTTTTTATTGCTTGTTGGGTGAGGTTTTGATATCACCAAGGATCACACAACACTATCTAAAGTTAGAATATTTCGGACATGTGATGCGACACCCAGAAAAATACGGCATACTCCATTTAATCCTCCAAGGAAAGATTGAAGGCAAACGAGGTCCAGGCAGAAGAAGAACATCATGGCTTCAAAATCTAAGGGACTGGTTTGGACAAAACTCAGCAGCACTTTTTCGTGCGGCTGCTGATAAAAACATGATCGCCAACATGATCGCCAACGTCCTATAACGGATATGGCACAACAACAACAAGAAGAAGGATCATTCTAGAAAATTATTGATCTCTTGGGCACTTATATTTTTCAACTTTAAATTTTTTTCTGACAGTTCTTAAACTTAATTTACCTCAATTTAGCTTTAATAGAAGTCACAAGCATCTTACAGTTTCACTTTACTGGAAAAAAATGGAATATTCTCCTTGGTTGATGCTTGGCCACCAGAGGGCGCTCCTAGTTAATTGTGTGGTCCTGAAATGAATATGTCATTATTTTTCTTTGGGTATATTAATAAAAAAAACTACCAGAGAGGGGTAGATTTCAGAGCTGAAATCTATTTAGATAGCAGTCTCAGACATAATATTTAAACATTTTAAGAACGCTATTACACTTATTAAGCACATTTAAGAGTTACAAAAGGTTTCCACATTAGGTTTTCCAGTCTTTTAAGAATCCTTCATTAGGAGAGGTCTTTTTTTTTAAAAAAAAAAGAAGTGGTGAAAGAAAAGAAATGTGACTGTTTAAAATGAGGTTACAGTTTTTAATGCTATGCATAAGTAATCTGCTGATGTGCCAATTAATTCCTACCAAGTGTGTTAGAATCATAGAGTTGGAGGTTCCACTGAGGCCATCAAGTCTGACACCCCCCCCAACCGCTTCATGCAGGGATCCAAATGAAAGTATCCCAGACTGTTAGCTGTTTGGCTCCACCTGAGCACATCCCAGGAAAGGAAGCCTCAACCACTCTGGGTCTATTAAAGTGCTCTAGGACAGGGGTCTGCAACCTTGACAACTTTAAGACTTGTGGACTTCAGCTTCCAGAATTCCTCAGCCAGCTATGCTGGCTGAGGAATTCTGGGAGCTGAAGTCCACAAGTCTTAAAGTTATCAAGGTTGCAGATCCCTGCTCTAGGAGGGTTCCCCCCCCCCCCTAGCATTTAACCAGAATCTACAATCCTTAACTTAAGAAATAGAGAACAGACATCAACATTTATATTATATCCTATTAAATTTTCTTGTATCACCAGCAGTGGGCAAATGGCGGGGGGGGGGGGGGAGAGGAGGTTCAAAAAGATAGGGTGGCAGACCTCTCGCTTTGTAATGCATCAAAAAACCAGGGCTTTTATCATGCAGCTTTGACTACCAGTTTGACTTTTGACCATTTTTCCATGTTTTTTTGTCCTTTAGTCTCTCTCTCCTTCATTTGTTGCTCCCTGGTTGTCTTTGTGGCCTTCTCTGAAGCTCTTCCTGCTTCTCTTTTTAAGATGAGCTTTGAAGTACTTGGGGTTGGATCTGATTTATTATTATGAATTATTATTACTTCACCGATTGGGGACATTTTTATTCTGTTGCACTGGCTGATTTTCCAGCCACATCGTAATATGGGCTCACCAAGGAACGGTGGCTGGAATTGGGTATGCCTAGTTTAATGAAGAGAAGGGACGAGGGGGGACATGATAGCAGTGTTCCAATATCTCAGGGGCTGCCACAAAGAAGAGGGAGTCAAGCTATTCTCCAAAGCGCCTGAAGGCAGGACAAGAAGCAACGGATGGAAACTAATCAAGGAGAGAAGCAACCTAGAACTAAGGATAAATTTTCTGACAGTGAGAACAATTAATCAGTGGAACAACCTGCCTCCAGAAGCGGTGAATGCTCCAACGCTGGAAGTTTTTAAGAAGAGACTGGACAGCCATTTGTCCGAAATGGTATAGGGTTTCCTGCCTGAGCAGGGGGTTGGACTAGATGACCTCCAAGGTCCCTTCCAGCTTTATTCTTATTCTTATTATTATTATTACATCGCAGTTTGTTAATTTTCTGTAAAACTGGTGCATAGCGAACCATCTGTTTGCTTAATGACCACTTAGTCCATTTAATGACCATTGCAAAAAAAGGTGATTAAATCAGGTCGGTCACGTGGGTGACCCACTTTATGACAGTCATGACTTATAACCTTGATGGGCAGGCTCCATTATGGTTGCAAGTCGAAGGAATACCTCTACTTTCACCCAGTGAGGTGTCTCTCATCGTCCCATCTGACTGTTGTTTCCTAGTAAATTTCTAGACTCCCTGGCTCAAACTTTGCAGGAGGTTCTCCTGACACTTGGCACAGAAAAGTCAGAGAATATCTCTTTTGTGTACTAGGATAAATCACTTTAATTTCTGATTACCTTTGGCCAACAGGACAGTGAAGTCCCCTCTGATACAGCAGTTTAAATCCAAAACATCTGCATCCTGTTTTCTCATGCTTGACAGGCTTTTTCAGCTTGTGCTGTTCATCCAGGAAGGGAGGCATGTATTAGTTGTTCACTTACCTGACATCTTGGTCCTGAGAAATTCTGCTTATTACCATAACTCTCCTAAGAACTTTGAATTGGTCTCTATTAATTGCATTCTGCACCTTAACAAATTAGCTTCCAATTTTATTTTTATGTTTTCGGGTATTAGCTATCCCACATAGAACATTGTTGTATCTTCTGCAAATCTGATCTGCATTGCAACCACCTCTTCATTTAAATCATTCATAAGAATAATGAAGAATAGAGAACCCAGAACTGGTCTTTGCAGCACCTCACTCAATACTTCTTTCCAATTTGATAAGCAGCCATTGATGAGTATTCCTTGAGCCAGCTTTGTATCTTCTTTATTATCAGGTCATCCACACACGCATAACCAACTGGATATCTATTGTAATAATTTTATTATTAAACATTACGGCTAAACAGATAAAAGCTAATACAAAAGATAAAATAATAAAGGAAAAAATAAAAACTGCAAAAACAATATAGGTAGAAAAATTAAAAAGACAGAAAAAGAAAAAATATAGCAGAGGAAAGGAAAAGAAATAGATAAAGAAATGACTTTCCCCTTAGTCCCAACAAGTATAAACAATTTTAACAACTCATCACCTCTTAAAATACAAAAAAAAGTCTCTTCCTCCCATATTTCATTTCTTATCTATAAACAGATTTTTAAAGCCTTATCATTCAGTCTGGATCAACAAAAGTTGATTAAGGGTTGTCAGAAATAACAACATATTTACTTTAGCCATGATCAAATAAACCCATTTTATATTCCTTCTTTTTATTTTTAACATTTTTAATCTTTAATCCCTTCAGATAAACATCCCAGAACCTGTTTTCCTTTTATTTTTTCTTTGTCCCTTCTCACAATTTTTTTCAGAACTTTAACAGATCTCTTTTGTAGATCCAATATAAGAAATATATTCAAGTCACTCATTTGGTTTGCCCGTTGCACATTCCTTTCAATTATGAAGGCATCAGTCAATTTCATTTCAATATCCAATGTAGTAGCATCTTTTTCCATATCATTCTTGCAGCCTGTCATTTTCAAAACCATTTTTAGATCTGTCCCAGTCCCTTCTGGCAAAACTTACTTCTTTTCCACAACATCTCTTAAAAGCCATCTATCTCTAATGGCAGACACTTTTGAGATTAACTTCTAGATCCATGGCTTACAAATATCCAGGAATATTCTGGTTCTCTTTAACATCCAGTGTTCAATTTCCCATCCTATCAGGATTTTTTTTCTTTCAGGAATTCAAAACAATATAATTTTCTCACAGGAAGGATTCCCACAATCAGTTTCAAAATTTCATTTCAAATCCATCTGGACTTCTAATCCATTCACAACTTTCCAGAATTAATGCTTCTATCACCTTTTTGCTGCTTAGTAAAAAAAAAAAAAAATTAAATGTAAATTTTTAAACTTATCTCTAAAATTTCTTTCGTTGATTAAAGGAAACTCAACCAGTGCCTCTTATCAAAGGTGTCAATCAGAAAATTCTTAATACTTGGAAAGCAATTAATGAATGATTTTCAAAAATGATTAAGAAAGGAGATTCAGCAGAAATTTGTGTCCATAAGGCTACATTGCAGCTATGATTTTGGTGGGTACCCCTTGATTACCAACTGCTCAACTTACAAGTTGGCTGCAGATACCTCAGTTCCTGCAGTTTACTTATGAGGAGCAGCTGTCCAGAGTATATTGGCTATCTCCTGATCACTCCTTTATCTGGAGTGGATTGACTGCCCAGAAAATTTTGTCTAGCGGTTGATCTCACTGCAATGCTGTCTCTACTTCCTAGAGATGCTTAGTTCACTGTGAGTTCTCGCCAGAAGCTCACACACAACCAGCTTGCTAATCAGCATGTGATGAGGGATTCTGTTAAATACTTTATTGAAGTGAAGGTATATTACACTTCAGCATTCCCACAATCTATCAGGGAAGTTGGTTGATCAAAATAAGATAAAATTATCCAGAAATATTTATTCTTGATAAAGCTTTGTTAATGTCTGTTTTTAAAGTGATTACAGACTGAAAACTGTATTGAGGAGTCCTTGGTGCTCTCTGAGCCTGCTTGTTTTCTTGCAGACGTTTCATTACCCTAACTAGGTAATAGCATCAGTGCTAGTGCTAGACAATACAGTGAAAATTGTATTATCTGCTCCACACTTTCCCCATGAATTTGTGACAGGTTGTGGGGGAAAGTTGGGAAGGGAATAGAGAGTAGACTTAATCATGTCTCCATCAGTTCCCAATTTATTTCATAAATGGCAATTTAGCCAGGGCAGAAAGGAACCCAAGAAGAAGAATTTCAAATCATTCAAAGAGACTCTGTGTTAATTAAGTTATAAATGAGTTATTGTGGAAAATCCCTGCTTTAGCTTTCAAGATGTCCTGCACACCCCAAATTATTATTATCTCTTAGTGAAATTGGTGTAGTTTTTGCTTCCTTAATCTAAGGTCACTGTTTGGAGCTTGATGGAATTAATGTTACACTGACTGGTCTATAGTTCCCCACAGTTTTTATATTTTTTTAAGACAGGAGCAACATTTGTCCTCCATTCCTTTGTCTCTACCTGTTCTTCAGGATTTCTTCAAGATAATATATATAGGTTTGGTCAGTACTCTAATATGCAATTCAAATGGACCTGAAGATTTCACCCCATTCAAATTAAAAAAGTATTTGCTGGTTGTGTTTCTCTCAGTCTTAAGTTTCCATCCTGCCCCTTCAATTTGTCTTTCACAATATCCTTGTGGGACACAAGTAGGAGTTGAGTACCTTTTCTTGGTTCCTAGTTGCATTTGGCCTTCTTACTGCTCTAAGCCGCCTGGGAAAGCCAAGGGAAATCATCAAAACAATTAAAAAACGAAAGAATATTTCGGACATGTGATGCGACACCCAGAAAAATACGGCATACTCCATTTAATCCTCCAGGGAAAGATTGAAGGCAAACGAGGTCCAGGCAGAAGAAGAACATCATGGCTTCAAAATCTAAGGGACTGGTTTGGACAAAACTCAGCAGCACTTTTTCGTGCGGCTGCTGATAAAAACAGGATTGCCAACATGATCGCCAACGTCCGATAACGGATATGGCACAACAAGAAGAAGAAGACTGCTCTTCTGCTTCTTTCCTTATTCCTTATTTTGAACATCACTTGGGTTTTTTTAATCATTTTTAAACAACCTTTGCTAACCTCTTCTTATTTTGATCATTTGCTTTCCCTAATATCAGTTCTACGGTTCTGTATTTCCTCATTGAGAGCCAGTTGGTGTAGGGGTTAAGGCACCAGGCTGGTAACTAGGAGATGTTGAGTTCTAGTCCCATCTTAACTATGAAAGCAGCTGTAGTGTACTGAGTTGTTAAGATAGCAGGTGCAAGGCGTGCACCAACGACGCTAGCAGACCACGTGGCCTGCTAGCTAGACTGGGTGTCTGAAAACCCGGGAATGCATGTTTAGCGTGGCAAGAAATCGTGCATCTATTGGTTAACAGTTCCGTGGCTCCTTGTATAAAAGGGTGGAGTCAGTTTTGCTTTCTGTTCTGTTCTGTTTTGTGTGTGTGTCATGAATAAACTAAGTTCCTTTACTACTGAGTCTCTTCAATGTCTACCTCCGTAAGAACAGAACAGCAGCTCAATCCATTACACAGGGTTGTTGTTTTGGGGAAATTAGGAGGAGGGAGGAAAGAGTATTAGGTATGTTCACTGCCTTGAGTTACTTACAAAGTAATAAACGCAGGATAAAAATCCAATCAATAAATAAAATTGAATATCTCCTTTTTAGATCTTCACTAAGCTTTTTTTTGTAGTTCCATTAGCTTCTTCTGCTGTCCTCTATTTTTCCTGCTCCCTGGAATTGTTAACATTTGTGTCATTAATACCTCCTGTTTTAGAAACTCCTACCCTACTCCTGAGTCCCTTGTCGATTAGCATCGCTTGTTGTGGTTTTGTATTTATCATTACTCTGCGCTTACTAGAGTATTTGAAGCTCAATATATTAGTCTGATATTCTCAATTTTAGATTCTCTTAAAATTAAGAATTCCAGCATCACATAATCATTTTTCTCCAATGTTCCTGCGATTTTCATTTTGAACTTGGGTCTTCTCTATTTATTAGCATTAAGTCAAGAAAGTCGACCCAGTTGTACCATCTTGTACCATCTGAATGAGAAAGTTGTGAACAAGACAAGCAGGAATTTCCTGGAAGGACCATGCTTGGCAACACTTATCCCAGAAGAGAAGTTAGGGCAGGGGTCTTCAAACTTGGCCCTTTTATGACTCGTGGACTTCAAGTCCCAGAATTCCTCAGCCAGCGTGCCCGGCTGGGGAATTCTGGGAGTTGAAGTCCACAAGTCATAAGAGGGCCAACTTTGAAGACCCCTGAGTTAGGGTAAGTAAAGTCTCCAAACACTGTGATTTCACACCTCTTCAAAAGATTTCAATTTGCTTCTGAAAAGCATCACCCTTATCTTCTTCATGGCTGGGCAGGGTGTAATTTACACCAACCACACTGCAGCTTTTATTTTCCCCCTCTATTTATTTTAATTCAGACACTCTCTATTGCATTGCTGTTAATTCATTTGTTAGCATTCAGCACAATTACCCATCCCCCCCCCCAAACTTTCTGTTGCTTTGAACAAATGGCATCCTTCAATTGCTATATTCAGTCCTGGGAGTCATCCCAGTATGTTATAAATTATAGTTTCCTTTCTGTTGTAAGAGCATAAATACTTTTTTAAAAAAATTTCTCACATTCTGAGCAATAATGCATAGACAAATCAATATTAAGTTTTTTGTTTTTTTGAGTGGTTTAAAAGACCTCATTCAGTGGTGGGATTCAAGCATGTGAACAACTGGTTCTCTGTGTGGATGCCGCTTCCGGAAGTCCATTCTGGGCAACAAAAAACTAGCTACCGGTTCTGCCGAAGTGGTGCGAACCGCCGAATCCCACCACTGACCTCATTGCAACTACACTCCTAATTTGTACAATCTGGTTCTGAGGTCCTTATTTCCTCTCAGTGGGGCTGCTTACATTCTCTCCCATATGATAATGGCGTTTTTTTGTGCCTACCTCTGTGCCATAGTGGTGAAAACTATCAACAAGACAAGTCAGTGGGAAATTCTTGCTTGGCAGAGTCTGTCTCCCCAAATCCTATCTCTACTCTTTTGTGAACATTTAGTTTAAAGCCCTCCTAACCAAGTTTCTCAGGCCAAACACATTATTACTAGTTCTTGTGAAGTATAACCACATCAGTCCATCTTCTAGGTTAGGGTTTTCAAATGGTCGTTTTAGTACCGCTACTCTAGGGTTCCACAAGAACTTAATGGTGTTCCTGAGAGACAAATGGTAAAACAAAACAAAATCTTCATTTGAACCCATCAGGGGAACCCATATCAATTTTTCTAAGACACAGCACGAGTGGTGGAGCTTGTTCTCCTATAATAAAAAGCCATGGTCACCATTTTGTGGATGGGAGTTATTCTTTTTTAATTAACAGGTTCTGTGACCTAAATAATGTAGATGTAGTCACAGTAAGCACATTTATCATATTGAGAATAGAATAGAATAGACCTTGAAGGTCTTCTAGTCCAGCGCCCCCCCCTCCTGCTCAAGCAGGAGAATCTACACCATTTCAGACAAGTGACTGTCTAGCCTCTTCTTAAAAACCTCCAGTGATGGAGCGCCCACAATTTCTGAAGGCAAGCTGTTCCACTGGTTAATTGTCCTCACTGTTAGGAAGTTTCTCCTTAATTCCAGGTTGCTTCTCTCTTTGATCAGTTTCCAACCATTGTTTCTTGTCTTGCCCTCTGGTGTTTTGGAGAATAATTTGATCCCCTCTTCTTTGTGGCAGCCTCTCAAATACTGGAATATTGCTATCAGGTCATCCCTATTTCTTCTTTTCTTTAGACTAGCCAAACCCAAGTCCTGCAGCCGTTCTTCATATGTTTTAGTCTCCAGGCCTTTGATCATCTTAGTTGCTCTTCTCTGAATTTTTTCTAAACTCTCAACATCTTTTTTGTGATATGGTGAGCAAAATTGGCTGCAGTATTCCATGTGTGGCCTTATTAGAGTTTTATAAAGTGGTGCTAATACTTCACGTGATCTTGATTCTATGCCTCTGTTTATACAACCCAGGATTGTATTAGCTTTTTTGGCTGCTGCTGCACATTGCTGGCTCATAGTCAAGTGATTGTCCACTAGGACTTCAAGGTCCCTCTCACAGTTACTGTTTTTGAGCCAAGTCTCACCTAATCTGTACTTATATCTTTGATTTTTCCTGCCTAAATGTAAAACTTTGCTTTTCTCCACATTAAAACTCATTTTGTTGGATAGGGCCCATTGTTCCAGTTTGTCAAGATCTTTTTGAATCCTGAGCTTGTCTTCTGGGGTGTGGGCTATTCCTGCCAGTTTAATGTCATCTGCAAATTTGATGAGTTCTCCTTCTATTCCCTCATCTAAGTCATTGATGAAGATGTTGAAGAGTACTGGGCCTAAGATGGAGCCTTGTGGTACCCCACTGCTTACTTCTCTCCATGTGGGTGTAGTACCATTGAGGACTACTCGCTTTGTACGGTTTCTCAGCGAGCTACAAATCCATCTGGGGGTGATGTTGTCTATTCCACTATTGGTGATTCTTTCTTTCTTTCTTTCTTTCTTTCTTTCTTTCTTTCTTTCTTTCTTTCTTTCTTTCTTTCTTTCTTTCTTTCTTTCTTTCTTTCTTTCTTTCTTTCTTTTTCTTTCTTTCTTTCTTTCTTTCTTTCTTTTTCTTTCTCTCTTCTTCCCCTCTCTTTCTCTCTCTCTCTCTCTCTCTTTCTTTCTTTCTCTCTCTCTTTCTCTCTCTTGACTCCCCCCCCATCCCTTTGTTGGCCCATTTGTCTTTGAGGGACCTGGGGTGTTCTTTTGATCAGTTCAGTCTCTCTCTTGGCACTTGAGTTGTGATTGGCTGAAAGACTTAGAAGGGGGGGGGGAAATCTTTAATTAAGAAGATAATCTCTTCTTACAACTTTCAGTGGCTCCATTTCTCCAATCCCTTTTGCTTCCACTTCAGGACTGATTGTCCTCCAGCATAGTTTAGGTCTTTTAACTTCTCCATACTCAAGGAGCAGAAGTTAGAATCTCATTTTACATTTCTTTGAGTTTGTTTCTCCTTCTGCCAATCATTTAATACTCCAAATTTTATGTTTTGCTTTCACAAACTTTCTTTTTCTTGTTTTGTTTTTGGAAGACAGATTATGTTTTGGATTGGCTGTTATCCAGGCATTTTGTTCCTTGTGTCCCTCTTCCATCTCAGCCACCCTTGGTGAGTAATCAGAGTTTTTTGCTTTGCTCTATAGACAGGTCGATAAGAACAATTGTGCAGAATTAAGTGCTTTTGTCTTTGATGCCATTCATCATGAGCCCTTTACTGAGGTCAATATTTTGATAAATCAGGGAAACTCAAGAGAATTACTTTGAAAGGTTTGTGGAACATGACTTCTCACTTTCAAGATGAACCGTTCACTAACCTGGATAACTTCTATAGTGGAAGTTTCCAAGCTGTAGCATTCACCAAGCTACAGGTTTATTTAATTTCTTTTCCATGTATGACATTACCCAATTTGGACAAAAACTTTAGTGAATGATGTTGCAAAAAGTTATCAAAATTTCAGCTTGTTAGATTAATAATTGAATTGTAGGGGGAAGATCAGGCATCATAAGAGATATGTTTCTGCAATTTCATTGCATTTCTTAATCTCAAAATGTCTGGTTTGTTTTTCATAAGTTTTCACTTATCATTCTTAGAAGACCGATCCAGATAAACTGGATCATTCCAAGTAAGCAGAGAGTTAATTCAATCGATTTTTAAAATGTTTTTTTCATAACTTTGTTACTAAAAATATTAACGGAGAATAAAAGCATTTTATTTGAACATTTTTATTGAAACATTTTTCTGGAGAGGATGTTGAAAAATAAAGAATCACAATAAAAAATAATAAGCAACATATTGCCTTTAATTGGGCAATTATTCACATGTGTAAGTTCTTATAAATATGTAACACTGCACTTATTATCATAAGTAAAATACGTTCATTGACAGAAGTCCTTAATTCTCCCTTCCCATCACTTGATATTGTTTGCTATCCATCCTTTTGAGGTTTAACTGTCTTTCCATTGGGAGAGATCAATTCATTACAGATTATATTGCCAAGCTGTCAGCTATTTTGATTGATTGATTGATTATATGCCATCAAGTTGGTGATGGTTAAATACTAAACATTTTTGACCACTTAATTTAACAGTGATTTCACCACATACTAAATATAAAAGCATGCAAAAGAATCTTTTTTATTTTTAACAAGACTCCAGAAATTATAACAAGAGAAATAAGCAGCAACTATAAATTTTAAGCTCAATCCACAGGTCAGGAGAATTTCATATAAATGCAGGAGGATCCACCGTACACAGATGCACAACCTTTATCAGCTTAAGGACCACCCTGGTAACAGTGACTTTTGTTTTTATTATCCCATAAAAGGAGCATTGTAATTTACTCTATACAGTGTTGTCCTTGAAGAAAATATGGAAGTTAAAGCTGCTAGTTGATTTCTGGTCTAGTTCAAGGTGCTGGTAATTCCTACAAAGTTCTTCATGGCTCAGGTCCTTCATCGTTGTAGGAACAGCTCCACCATGTAGAAGCTACTTATTGGCCACGCGTGAGCCGAAAAGGCAAGCTGAAGACCCTTCCCCACTGTATCAAAAGGACCAGAAGGGTGAATATACTCCATTTCCGTGGCTGCTCCAGCTTGTCCCATCAAAGCCAGGCAGACCTCTCTCTTTTAATGTTTCCCAATAGATACGGTTCTTGCTTTAAGCCTTACATATTGGGAAGGCAATATATTGGGAGCGTTGTCTCTCACGTTGGCTTTTGTGTGATTTTATTATATTTTTCATGAAGTCTTTTGATGGATTGTGTATTTGGAGTTTAAATAATGGTGTGTGTTTTTGATTAGGATTAATTATGTATGCATTTGAATAAATGAATAAATAAAGGTTGAGGGCTATACTCTGGAAGGGAGGGAAAGGAGTTTTTTTCTGGGGAGAAGTGAAGGTGTTAAATCTTTATAAGGCTAAAGGCATCCATTTATTCCTTAACTCTGCAAACTGCCAACGATACTAAAGAGGGCCAACATTCTGGATCTCATCTATTGGATGGGCAGGGCCTCCTGTTGTGTACCCCTGACCTGTAGTATTGAAAGAAATCCCTCATGTGTGAGATACATAAAAACCTTGTGTTTACACCTGCAACTTATACTTTGGAAACTCAATAAGAAGGTGAATGCTAATATTTGGGGAAATTCTGCTGCTGCAATCCTTGCTGTAAAACAGCAAAGTATACTTGAACTGCTCATGTTTTTCTGGTGAAGAAAAAAATGCAGGACTCTTCCCCATTCTTAGAACTTAGAACATAGAGGATTGCAAGGGACCTTGGAGGTCTTCTAGTCCAATCCCCCGCTCGAGCAGGAGGCCCTATATAATTCTGGACAAATGGTTGTCCAACATCTTCTTGAAAATCTCCAGTGAAGGACCACCCACAATTTCTGGAGGCAAGCCATTCCACTGATTAATAATTCTCACTGTTAGGAAATTTTTCATTAATTATAGGTTGGATCTCTCTTTAATAATATTCTACCCATTATTTCTTGCCCTGCCCTAAGTGCTTTGGAGAATAAATCAGTACCCTTTTCTCTATGACAGCCCCTCAAATACTGGGAGAAAAGTATCATATCACCCAGTGGTGGGATTCAGCCGGTTTGCACCACTTCGGCAGAACCGGTAGCTAATTTTTTGTTGCCCAGGCCCAGAATGGACTTCCGGAAGCGGCATCCACACAGAGAACCGGTTGTTCACATATTTGAATCCCATCACTGATATCACCCCTAGTCTTTCTCTTCATTAAACTAGATATATCTAGTTCCTGCAACCATTCATCATACGATTTAGTCTTCCGACCTTTGTTGCTCTTCTCTGCAGTCTTTCTAGAACCTCAGCATCTTTTTTTGTATTGTGGTGAGCAAAACTGGAAGCAGTATTCCATGTGTGGTCTTACCAGTGCAGTATAAACCAGTACTATCACTTCACACGATCTTGATGGTATCCCTCTGTTGATGCAGCTAAGGACTGCATTGGCATTTTTGGCAGTTGCAGCACAGCAGTTTGTGCCTGCTTTTTGTTCCTGAGGTCCAAGTCTGTTGTTCTTTCAGGAGTGTCTCCTGGTCCAGTCTTGAAATCAAGAGCTTGTGCTTAATGCCACTTCGCGAGGGGAGTTTAAATTGCAAGGAGATGATATCTCCAGCTGATATTTGATGTGTTTCCTTATCCCATTAGCCAGGCAGTTACTACCCACCCCACATCTTCCAGAATACCCAAGCTTATTGAAAGATGAGATTTGCACTGAACCTGGTTGGACAATGGTAATGAATAGTGTGGCCAGATTGTTCAGGAATGGGTTGCAGTGGGTTGTGAAGAAATGGGTTGTGAAGAAATATGTACTTAGTCTGCCACTCCAAAATAAAGAAACATATCCATTTTGTGATACTTGGATGTCTGAGTCTCCATCCTACTAACAGGATGAGTTTTAGAAATGCTTCCATTGGGAGTCCTGTATGCCTTATCTATAGCTGATAGCTCCTTCTTTCTGATCACATACGATGCGGGCTTTTTTATGGCAGAATAATAAGTTTCATAGCAGTACTTAAAACGATCTAACATTTTGTGGTGGTAGTCAGGGGGCGGGGTATGTCTGTCTGTCTGTCTGTTTATGTATGGGAAGGTTGGGCAACCCAACTAATTAGAGCAATACAGTCTGACCTCACCCATTCATTAGTACTGGGATCCATCCTGATAAATCCCATCTAGATTACAGGTTAATTCTCCAATCTTTGTTACCTTAACAAATAGAATGGAATGACTCTATTTGGAGATTTACTGCATGGACTGCAGCTATATTGCCACACCAGAAAGGAGCTACCATGTAATTTAATTTAATTTAATTTAATTTAAAAATTAATTAATTTAATGCCTTCCTTATTATGTGGGTATCAGCCAAATGGAAAATGTTATACAAATATAAAGTAAGACTATGAGTAACCCCAGTGTCTATCCACTCATGCTTGTGATCTCAATGACCTCTTTAGAATAATAACATTGACCTTTTAAAAAAAGATTCGATTTGGTTAATGCAGATTTTATTGGTTGTTTGTTAACTAATTTGATTTTGTTTGGTTGATGGTTGCAATCTTCCCCCTCCCATCCTCATTAACCTCTATGAATGCTTCTCAAAATAAATTCTTGAGATGATGAATGATATGAAAGTATTTGATTCAACTTGTGTCAGTGCTCAGGTTAATTCATGACTGAAACCTACCCTTCAACACTTTACTAAACTGAAATTTATTCAGACAGGCAGAGAGTTGGATTCCTGTAGCTTAGCTGATAGGAGAACAATGCTACTTCCCTGTGTTCTGAAGGAATATAAACAGCAAGAAATCAGAAGAACCATATCATAGGTTTTCTCCAAAAATATGGCCTGCCAAAAGTTGAAGGCTTTTTAGCATTATAACATTATTTTATAGTTTTTCTTCTTTGTGACTGAAGGATATAATACAACTGGTATAATTGTTATATCACAATATATATAAAGATATATTCAACAAAACCAAACTAGGAAAAGTATCAACAAAATGCAAATGGTATCTCTTTAATAAATGTATCATTAAACAAAACCTTTATGAAAAAGGTAGACCTTAAATGAATTCTCCAAGTGCTTTCCTAACATAATCTTATAGATAATGCATCTATGAAACTATTATCTCATCAAATTAATCAGTGGGCCAATGTGCTATTTTTTTAAAAAAAAACCGTTTGCGTGTGTTTTAGCAAATTAGCAAATCAATGAAATTTGTAGCCTTTTGGCAGAGAGAGAAAGAATGAAACTTATCCTATTTTTAAAACAGAAATACCTGGTATAGTCAAACGAAATTAGTAAACCCTGGGAAGCATTTAAAAATAGGATAATAACCATAGGAATTTATATAACAGTCTTGGCATATGTTCTTCAACCATACAATTTCCAGCCGTGATACTTGTGATTTTGTCTTGTGTTACCACAATAAATGTTATGTACAATGTACATCGATGCAGTATTGCTTAAGAGGTTAAATGTTGCTCCTTAAAAAGAGTTTAACCAGAATGAGTGTCTTCCTCGAATTGTTATCTGGTATTGCCAACAAAAAGCACTCCCCCGCAAAAAATTCTGGAATAAATTAGATGCTAGCATGTAGGTAAATGATTATTTATTTAATCATAAAACCCTAGCATAGCAAGGAATCATGAAAGCCATGGAGTCCAACACCCCCTCCCCCCATTCTCTGCAGGAATTTAAATTAAAATGCCTCAAACAGAAGGCTGTCTAGCCCCCACTTGAGCACATCCAGGGAAGGGGTGGCCACTGCTTCTGTGGATAATTGATTCCTCTGTTGAACTGCTCTTACAGTAAGGGAACTTTAAATCACAATCTGCTTTTTATACTTTAAATCCAGCTTGAAAGAAGACAGCAGGTCCTGATCTCCTTCTATGGGACATGTTCCAGTAATTTAAAGAAGATTCACCAATCCTTTCTCAAAACTAAATATGGCCAGGTGTTCCTCCACAGGGCTTTGTTTTTAGCCCCCCCCCAGATCATCTTTATTATCCTTCCCCAAACCTTCTCTATTTTCTCTGAATCCCTCTTAAAGTATGATGTCCAAAAGTACGAAAAGCACTTAAGAGTGGAATGATTGCTTCTCCGAATTTGGAATTACCTTTTTGTTGATGAAGCCTAAACTGGCATTTTCTTCTTTGGCAGCTGTATATTTTTGCTGGCTCATGTTCAGTTTTCAAATCAACTACAATTCCAAAATAAAGTTTTTCATTTATTTTTTTAAAATATTAATAGCAAGTGTGGTTTTCACCCACCCCATTTTTTATCTCCCCCCCCCTTAAGTAAAGCACTTCTATCAAGTTTCATTCTGTTACTTTAATCCTCTTTTCCCAACCTATCAAGATTGTTTTTCATTTTAAACCTGTCTGCTGGGGTGTTATCGGGGGCCACCAATTTTGTATAATTGCACTTCCATAAGCACTGCCTCCAGCTTTTTCATTTAAAACACTAATGAAAATATTGAAGAGTAAAGGACGTAGGGATGATCATTGTGATATTTCTTCAGTGAGCTGATAGCACTCTTGGGATACAATTTTTGATCTAGTTTGTCTCCACTTAATTAGTGGGATATTTCAATTAGGGTATATAATACATATATAATTCCCATATTTTTTTCCAAATGAGATAAAATTAGCTTGGCCTTTACAACCCATACCTATTTTTGGTAATTGCCACCTGTTCTTGACAATCTCCTCTGCAACAGAGGAGTACAGGAATCCCCCTCAAACACATGGAAAGAGCAGGACTCTGCTTCCTCTTTCTCCCCATGCCCCAAGTAAACCAGAGAAAGTTCTCCTTCTCCTCAGCTCCACTGGGTTCATGCTATCTCCTAAGGCAGGGGTCTTCAAACTTGGCCCTTTTATGACTTGTGGACTTACCTGTATATCTTAAGGAATGTAATGGTAGAGTTCTGAAAGTTGCCTTGAGGTCTAGCACCCAACATTTGTATGAAGGGAAAGCCAGCAGGGTCTGGCATCCAGGGATCCTTTCAAGTTGAGGATCTTGTGATGGGAAGATCATGAGAGCTCTTTTCTTCCACATGAGCTCTTTTCAGCTAGAAGCCTAATTTGGAGTAATGGCCTGAGAGATCCATATTCTAGAGCAGGGGTCTTCAAACTTGGCCCTTTTATGACTTGTGGACTTCAACTCCCAGAATTCCTCAGCCAGTGTGCCTGGCTGAGGAATTCTGGGAGTTGAAGTTCACAAGTCATAAAAGGGCCAAGTTTGAAGACCCTTTGTCCTAAGGCAACAAGTGTAGATCTGCAAAGGAACCGGGTAGAGGAAGATTCCCCCCCCTTCCACTTTCCATGTGGGCACTATGGTGATGTAGAAGCAATGAAAAACCAGCAGAATAGTTGTGGGGAGGGGGCAGAGCAATGCAGGCAGTGCTATAGTGGAAGCCCTACATGCATTCTCCCCCTCCCCCCTTTTATGATTTTCAACCTATGATCGCTGCTGGACAGTCACTCCCTGAGCAAGCCCTCCATATATTAGTATTTGTCCTGTTACATCATCTAAATCAGGGGTCTGCAAGGTTGGCAACTTTAGGACTTGTGGACTTCAACTCCCAGAATTCTGGGGAGTTCTGGGAGTTGAAGTCCATAAGTCTTAAAGTTGCCAAGCTTGGAGATCCCTGATCTAAATTGCTGCTTCTCAAACTCAGCAACTTTAAGATCTGTGGACTTCCAATCCCAGATTTCCCCAGCCAGCATTCATTCTTCCCATGACAGAATAATTCTCTGCGTTTCTGTGGTACTTTGTAACATTTTTTTATTTGCCTGTTAGGATCATCTATTTATTGTCTATCCATACTGTATTACTCCGAGTTCAATATTTTAAAATATTTACATTTATAAATATAGAATGTTTTCCTGGAACAATTATTCCAAGATCTTTAAAAGAGTTCACACATCAAGGAATTCTCCATACAAAATTCTCCATGGAGAATTAAAACTTTGGGAAATACAGAAAATATATGGAGCTTTCTGCAATTAAAAGTTATTGGGCTATATCAGTGGTGGCGAACCTTTTAGAGACCGAGTGCCCAAACTGCAACCCAAAACCCATTTATGTATCACTGGATGCCGGGTGGGCGTGGCCCGCTGGGAGGGCGGGGCCTCTGTTGCCCGGATCTATGCCATCAGAGCGATTTCGCGCCCCCCCCACGGCCGAGAGAGCGAGAGCGCAGGCGCATGTGGAGAGGCGGAGGGGAGCAGCCTAGCCCCGCCTCCCTCTGGGGCAGTGATGGTGAACCTTTTAGAGACCGAGTGCCCAAAAACCGCCCCCCCGTCCCTGCTCCGCCCTGCCCGCTGGGCCACCCACCACCTCCATGGCCTGCCACAGATCACCCAGGTAGCCCAGCAGCGCCATGGCGGCCACACCCTCTGCCCGTGCCCCGCAGCATCATCTGTGCATGACGGGCCACAAGGGCGGAGTCTTGTCCCCACTGCCCGGCTACCATGTCCTTGGCTGCGCTGCTTCACATAGGCCGCGCCAGGGGGCGGCTCTCCTCCGGGGGGGCTGCTGGTGAGGGGGCCGTGGGAGGAGGCGGGGCTGGGGCGACGGTACGTGTGCCCACAGAGAGGGCTCCGAGTGCCGCCTCTGGCACGCGTGCCATAGGTTTGCCACCACTGGGCTATATCAATAAACATTGTGATAAGAGGTTTGATAATGAACCGTGACATATTATCAGTGCATAATTTGTGTTTCTCCATGACATAACCTCAGCATGTAATAATTTAACTCTACTACTCTTAGGTCAACTATGCCTTTTGTTTGCCTGACAGGGTAAACAATACTGGCTAAAGAATTCTGGGAATTGAAGTCCACCCATCTTAAAGTAGTTAAGACTGAGAAACACTGATTCAGGCTAAGTGCAAGAATCCAAATTACAGGTCTCTGATATATCTCCCCTTCACACAAACATTTGGTGAAAAGAAGCCCCCATCCCATAAGTATCTAGTCCAGGGCAGTGGTGGGATTCAAACATGTGAACAACCAGTTCTCTGTGTGGATGCCGCTTCTGGAAGTCTATTCTGGGCAACAAAAAATTAGCTACCGGTTCTTTCGAAGTGGTGCGAACCGGCTGAATCCCACCTCTGGTCCACGGGTCTTCAAACTTGGCTCTTTTATGACTTGTGGACTTCAACTCCCAGAATTCCTCAGCCAGGCATACTGGCTGAGGAATTCTGGGAGTTGAAGTCCACAAATCATAAAAGGGCCAAGTTTGAAGACCTGTGATCTAGTCCCACTGTTGCATGACTCTTATTATCAGGACATTTTCTGTAAAATTCATTTACTTCTCTTAAATTCAAAGCTGCTACATTCTAGGGACCATGGCTGTCAACTGATGGGCTTGTAATTATTGACCTCTACCCATCCAGCTTTTGTTAATTAAGACTTTCACAAAGCACTTTTGAGTTCAAGGGGGAAGAGTCACCAGTCCTGGTCATCTTATGCCACACGGAGTATTCTTTACAGATACAAAGGACAGCACTGGCCAGGCTAGTCTGCTACAAGGACAGCCTGGAGTAGGTCCACACTTTTCTATACCAGCTAGGATTTCTGAGCTAGCAATGTTAAGTTGTTGTTGCTATTTTTTGTGTGACATCGATTGATTCTATGGAGTGGTTTTCTTTTCCAGATATTTATTAATATTTACAACAGACTATATTTTATGTTGCATCTTATTTCTACTACATTGTCCCAGTACTCAATAACAGTAGGCGTTTGTGACAGTAATATTGTTTTAGTCATTTTTGTTAGAATTTATAGACTGACAAATGACTGGTTGCAAATTTTGCAGGAAGGGCTCTGTTCACTTAGGGACTCAACGAAATACACAATTTTATTAGAAGGCACAAAAATTCTTTCTTGCCACTGTACAAGCTCCTTCTTTCTGTATGCATGTGATTTATTTGGTCCTGGAGATTTAAACATTTGAAGTAAACAACTGTTCCTTAGCTATGTATCTATGAATCGCAACTTGCTTATCGGTCCTTTCATCCTGCTTTTCTTAATTTTCTGGTCACTTGTTGTTGTTGTTGTTGTTGTTAAAAAAGACTGAATCAAATAGTAGTTAAATAATGGTGACTTTTCTGTGTTGTGCATTGCCATACCTAGCAACTTTTCCTCATAAACAACAAGCCTGTGAGGTGGATTCGGCTGAGAGAGAGTAATTCAATGATTGCAAATCCAGGCCTGCTTTCAAAAAATAAAATGAAAAATTTTAAAAACTCAGACATTCATTTCTCAAAATTTGATCAGGCTGTAGACCAGGACAGGGAGATTAGTCCCTACAAGCCTTAGCTAATGGGATGCAATTGTCATGTGTGATGAGGTGCGGGAGGGAGATCTCTGCCAGGCGGGGTAAAAAAGGGGGATGAAGTGGGACAGTGCAGTGGAATTCCAGACATTCCCTCTGCTGCTCTCCATTGATGAAGCCTTTTCTCCTTTCCAGGTCAGTGAATAATTTCCTGATGACTGGTCCCAAGGTAAGTGCATTCCCTTTGATCTCCATTCCTAATTTCAAGAAGCACAAATCATCTGGACCTTGTTTCTTCCCTGCTTCCCAGATTTGATAAAGGTCAGGAGCGTGGCTGGATATTTGCAAGCTAAACTTGACTTGCAAACACAAGAAAACTTTTTCTACTTTTTTTTTAAAATTCTTGCTCTAAAGAAGAGAACCCTGTGTGATTATTTAATTAAATTGTGGACGGGTCTGTGCCATTAATTCTTTAATGGCAGCAGGAAAATTGGCTTGTAAACAGTAATACTGAGACTCTCAACTGACACATCCCAGAATCTGGCTACTAATGGCGTTAATTTAACAGACTAATAATAGAATAGCAGAGTCGGAAGGGACCTTGGAGGTCTTCTAGTCCAACTCCCTGATCAAGCAGGAGACCTCAACTTCTTTATAATAAAACTGTTCCTACAAAATATACGCCTTGCCACAATAATTAGTGCTCCAGATAATTCAGTGTAAATTATTTTGATTAATGTACATGGGATTTGTTCAAAATCACTAGTTACTGTAGGTTGCTGGTGGGACCCCAGTGTTTCCACTATGTGATGTTTACTGGCTGAATTACTTTGAACTATCAGACGGTTTTTATTTGGCAGCCTACTTCTTTCATATCAGTTCTAATATGCTTTGATTGGTATCTGTACCCCATTTCAGATCTCTAGCTTCATAAAGTCTCAGGTTCCTGATTTTTCCTTCACTGCATCTTCCAAGCAGCATGTTTTGCCGGGAAATTCTTCAGAGCCAACACTCTACTGTTAAAGATTGTAAAATTCTGGCTCTTCAGTGAGATATTTGGTTAAAAACCTGACATCTTTTGAATACATTTTGGTCAGTTAATTGTTATTTTTTAAAAAATTCATTACTGTTAATCTCCTTAGAGAAGATGGGAACTCCTCGTCCTACTCCCTGCGTTTTGCCTAAAAATTGTTTTGGAAAAATAGGAATGTTGATGATTTTACCGATTTACCTAGAAGCTCCTTGTCTGTTCTGACCATCCTCCCCTTGCAGGCATACCTCATCTACTCCAGCAGTGTTGCAGCTGGTGCACAGAGTGGTATTGAGGAATGCAAGTTCCAGTTTGCTTGGGATCGTTGGAATTGTCCTGAGAGAGCTTTGCAACTCTCCAGCCATGGAGGCCTTCGCAGTGGTAAGAAAAATGATAGGGGGGGGGGGGAGACTGCTTCCATTAGCTATATACCAATTATATTGTATTTCTATATGTATTCTATTTCTCTGCTGGAATCGGATAAATAAGAGTTCCTTATGGAAGAAGTTGTTGCCTGATACTTCTAATGTCCTGCAGGTGTGTGTTTCTTTTAAATTGCAGGTAATCCTATCCCAAGAAGATATTGCTATCGTCCATAGCCATAACCAATTTGTCTACTAGTTAAAAAAACAAGAAGGCTAAGGCAGAAATAAGTGGACAGTCCTCAGACTGGAGAAAAGCTTGGAGTGAGATCCTTTAGGAAGTGAGATTAGTTTTTTCAAATGTGTTCATGAGCAGTCTGGGGACAGAGAAAACATGGAGGTTGCTGATGGTAGCAAACCATTCTGGATAAAAAAAAAAAAAAATCAACATGGGATTACAAAGAACGTCAAAAGCTCCTATTCAAGCAGGTGACCTGGCCTCAAAATGGCAAGTGCAGTTTACTGTATGTAAGTGAAGCATGTTGAGCTTGGAGACTCAGCAGATAAGAGGACAGTGGTATACATAGCCATTTGTTATATGATACAGATAGAGATGTTTATTCTTTCTCAGTATTAAAATCTCTTTTAACTAGTGAAGTATGAATGAGCAGTGTGCTGCAGTTGCCAAAAAAAAGCCAATGTAGTCCTACTAGGCTATATAAACAGAGGGACAGAATCAAGATAACGTGAAGTGTTAGTACCACTTTACAATGCCTTGGTAAGACCACACTTGGAATACTGCATTCAGTTTTGCTCGCCTAGATGTTGAGGGTCTAGAAAGAGTACAGAGAAGAGCAACAAGGGCTGGAGGCTAAAACATGAAGAATGGTTGCAGGAATTGGGTCTGTCTAGTCTAGTGAAAAGAAGGACTAGGCACTACGGATAACATGATAGCAGTGTTCCAATATTTGAAGGGCTGCCACAGAGAAGAGGGGGGGGGGTGTCAACCTATTTTCCAAAGCACCCGAAGGCAGGACAAGAAGCAATGGATGGAAACTAATCAAGGAGAGAACCAACCTAGAGATAAGGAGAACTTTCCTGACAGTGAGGACAATCAAGTGCAACGGCTTGCCTTCAGAGGTTGTGGGTGCTCCATCACTTGAATTGAACTGAACTGAATATTTGGTCAAATGTGCTTAGACACACAAGGAATTTGTCTCTGGTGCAAAAGCTCTCAGTGTATGTGCAAAGCAACAGAACAATTATAGTCATCATCCTAATACTAGATGGGGAGTAAAGAATGGAAGGATAAATAATAATACTACAGCCCTATTACATGGGTAAATACTGGAGGTTTTTAAGAAGAGATTGGACAGCCATTTATCTGAAATGGTATAAGGCAGAGGTCCCCAACCTTTTGGGCACCAGGGACCGGTTCCGTAGAGAGAGGTTTTTCCACGGACCGGAGGGGGCGTGGTTTTGTGTGCTGCCTGCATCTTGCGGATGGGGCTTTGCTTGTTTGTGCGGACAGGTTGCTGGCATGCTGTGGCCTGGGGGTTGGGGACCCCTGGTATAAGGTCTCCTACTTGAGCAGGGGGTTGGACTAGAAGACCTCCAAGGACCCTTCCAATTTTGTTATTCTGTAACATTAATTCCATTAAAAGTAAATATTGGACTGAACAAGCACCTGACTGAAGGAAGCACTGTAATTACAGAATTACAGAACCTAATAAGCAGTGGTTACGTTCTGCATAGTTCTACTACTCCAGAGGGTAAGGCCTGTTGAGAACTTTCTTGGCCACTCCTATCAGCTTTCCATAAGCTACTGCCATTTGTCAGGGAAGGAGCTGGCCAGCACTTTTTTCACCTGTTGTCTTCTGACCTAAAGCTTCTGATATCTCCCTTTTCTTTTAACAAACTGGGAAAACCAATTACATATGAGCAGACACTTAATGTGGCCACTGATAATTTAGGAATGGTAAGCTACTATTTCTTCTTTCGGGACAAAATTGTGCATGATAAGACAAAATGTCAAAAATACGCTTAAAATATTTTCTTCAGTAGTTCTTTATTGAGCTGCATGAAAGCAGCTCGTGTGCATTAATGCAGGGGTCTTTAAACTTGGCCCTTTTATGACTTGTGGACTTCAACTCCCAGAATTCCTCAGCCAGCGTACGCTGGCTGAGGAATTCTGAGAGTTAAAGTCCACAAGTCATAAAAGGGCCAGGTTTGAAGACCCCTGCATTAATGGGAGCTAGTTCTTTTTTTAAAAGTACTGTAAACAACTATTAATACGCTGCTCCCCTCACAGTTTTATATATTTAACAATATATTTCACTGAAAATCACTTTCCTCTCTGTCAAAGGAATCCTGGAGTGGACTTTCAATTGAAAACAAAAGCATCTTATAGATTTACCAGGCTAAAAAAAAAATCATAGATTCTACTGTTTTCTCCTAAGCTGCAGTTTCTTTGGCTAAGTTGTTGTGTAATTATTTCACAGCTAACCGAGAAACAGCTTTTGTCCATGCAATCAGCTCAGCTGGGGTCATGTACACATTGACACGAAACTGCAGCCTTGGGGACTTTGACAATTGTGGATGTGATGATTCTCGCAATGGACAGTTTGGTAAGAAGTAACCTCAACAGCACATTCCCTCCCTATGAAGGGCCTTTCTCCACTGGCCTCTTGCCATACTAAAGTTCATTCTAAAAAATAGAGGAAAGAGAACAGTGATGCATTTTAAACACACTCAAAAGCCTTTAAAAGAATATGTGCGGGAAAAATGTCTCCTATTTGCATAGTTCTATTTATAGCTTTTCTGAGATCAGGAATCTGAAAGCAGGTGATATTTATATAGCTATGCAGGTATCTTATCCAAGTATTCCGCCCCCCCTTTCTGGGCTAATACCCAGTAATCATTTTTTTTTTTTATGCACTAAAGTTGAAGCTGCTATCTATCGGCTTGATTACGCAAGGTATTTCCCAACATAGGGCAATATGAGATGGTTGCTCAGATCAGGAGATGTTCTTAAAACTGATTTTCCTATTGATTGGCATGGAAAAAGCATAAATGGCAGCATCCTTTTGTTTTCTCACAAAATGAGTTGAAATATGCAGAGGAGGAGGAAGAGAACAAATGGGCCAAATTTCACTGAAAGTAGTGTGAAGGTTTCGGAGCTACCTTTCTTAGTTTCCATGCAGACTTAAAATTTCTCGGGTAAAATTTCAGACATTGGGAAATGAAAAATGAGCAAGGAGGTATAAATAGTCAAATTCAAGATTTGGTAGACAGTGAGGAAGGAAAAGGTAAAAGGACACTCTGTTAATGCTTCTCCTTGATGAGAAATGAGAAGAAAAATAAAAAGAAATAATTTCACAAAGGCGTAGGAAATTAAAGACCTGATGATTCCATGCAAATTTTTAAAATCTCTGGAATATTATTGTTAGTCTGGTTACAATAAGATTCTTTGCTGGCTAAAATTAAGTTAGTAGAACTGTTTCATGGATTCATCCCTTAAAATTAAAATCTTCTGTACCAAGAAAGCATAATTTCAGCATTGCGTTGCATTTTTTTTAGTTGTTTAGATCAGTGGTTCTTAACCTTTTTGAACGAATCGCCCCCTTGAGCCAATGAGGAAGTTGTCATCGCCCCCCTCCCCCAACATAACCTCTCAATCACAACATAGGAAATAATTCTTCAATTTATGCAAACACTTTTTTTTGTTTTCTTTAAAATTGTCATCAGGACATATCGATGCAAATAATTTATTTCCAGTCTTTTTCCCATATCTCAACTGTGTGAAAAATTTTGGTGCCACCCATCACTTTATTCCCAAACTTCGTGATACATGTATTTCATTATTATCTTATTTATTCAAGACACTTAAATGTAATGACCACTGAAAACAAAATTCAATTGCAAGAAAGTGAAATGCCCGAAAAGAAAAACAGTAACATTTAATGATTGAATTACAAGTGAAATTTAAGACGCAAAAAGAAATATAAAAAGGGCATAAGAACAAACCGCAATGCAGGAACTAAGAATTTCAAGACGAAAACTCTGAAACTAAATTAAGATTCGAGGAAAGTATATATAGTCACGCACACTGTAAAAAGGGTTAAAAAGACACAAAGAACATATAATATCAAACTGGAGTGCACGCTAAAAAAGTACAATACAAAGAGACACAAAAAATGTTTTACAGAGCACAACAAAAATTCAAAAACAAAGCCGAAAACTCAAACTGGAACGTGAAATCCAATGCAAGCAAATTCAACGATAAAAGCTCAGACAATTATTAACGAAAAAAATGTATGTACACAAAAAGCAAAAAAAAAAGAACATCAATGGCTGCCTTGTGCTTGGTGAGCTGATGCCAATTTCTTGATGTCTGGAACCATTTTTGTTAATCGCATTCTTAAATCACCGCGCTCAGAGATCTTCAACATGTTCCTTGACTTAGAAAGGATCTGTTGGACGGCACTGAAGCCCCTCTCCACTAAGTAAGTGGAAGGAAAGGCTAAAAGAAGCAACTTAACTTCCTCCCACAATATTGGGTAAGTGTTCCTCATTTTCACCCAAAAAGCTTCGTAGCCGTAACTCTGAAAATGTGACTGGGCTTCACAGTCGTATTTCAGATCTGTCAGTGGCTCTTGCAGTTTGGGATGAAGTTGTGCAAAGTCTGCTGTGAAAGGATTTAGCATCCAAGTGGGCACTTCCAGATTTATCAGATCATAGAATCTGGTTTCCATATCTTCTTTTAGTTGCTTCAAGTGGCAGCAAAAAACGTCCAAATCTTCTCCTTGGAGTTCACGTTCATTACCAAGGCTTGGGAACTGATACAGCTCCTGGCGACTCATATTGCTTGCAAGGAGGTCCAATTTGGAAATAAATGAGCAGATTACTCCCTTGGCCTTAACAAAATTGATTTTATCTCCTTGCAGCTTTACGTTCACTTCATTCAGCTTGTCAAAAACATCAGCGAGATAAGCTACATCCAGACGTCGAAGTTTAAGAGAATTGCTTAGACTTGGGTCAATGGATTCAAGAAATTCGACAACTGTGTCAAAAAGTTCGTGGAATCGCCGCAAACACTTTCCTTTTGAAAGCCATCTTACTTCGGTGTGCAAAAGGAGACGTTCAAACTCCTCATCATTTTCTTCACAAAGCTTGTGAAAAAGTCGGTTGTTCAAGGCATGCGACTTAATTTTATTCACAGCATTAATGACGTAATGTAGAGACTCGTGCAAACGGCCACTCAAATTTTTTGAGACAAGGTGCTGTCTATGAACGACGCAATGGACAGTCATAACTCGAGGTACAACCGATTTTAGATGAGCTTGAAATCCGCGATATCGTCCAACCATGGATGCAGCTCCGTCGGTTGCACATGCCACGACGTTTGTCAAAGGGATGTTTTTCTCATTAAAAAACTCTTCAACCTTTTTAAATATCGAAGAACCTTTTGTGTCGGTGGCTAAATTTCGAACAAATAACAGTTCTTCCCCGATCTCTTCATTTCCGTTGATGAAACGGACATAAGCCAATAACAAGGCTTCATTTTCACGAATCGTTGACTCGTCAATCTGCATCACGAATTCTGTTTTTTTCAAGGTGTCAATAAGTCTTTCTTCCACATCAGCAGCCATTTCATCAATTCTTTTTGATACAGTGTCATTACTCAAAGGAATTGATTGCGTGATGGTGCTTGCGCTGGGCCCCAACATGGTGGCAACAATCTGTTTCACTGCTGGTAAAATCAGCGTTTCTCCGATAGTGTGAGGTTTGCCACATTTTGCTATCAACAAAGATACTTCATAGGAACAAATGAGCCCCTTGTTGGCGTTGAGTGACGATTTTCCAAATAACTTCCCAACAGTGCTGCGACCCTCAAACTTGGCCTTTAAGGATTGGAAAAACGATGCTGGTTTGTCGGCTTTATCCGAATGAATTCTTACAAAATGTTCTTTCAGTCGGGAAGGCTTCATCGCTTCATTTGAAAATGTTTTCTCACAAAGAAGACAAAACGGAAGCTGTACGTTGGAAGGAGATGGAATGAATCCTAATTTTAGGTATTCCGTTGAATATTGGCGACACTTCCTCTTCTCGGCCATGTTGAGAGGTCTTCGAAATGAAAGGCACTACCTGCAAATTAAATTTTCGACTCCATTGGAACACTAGAAAAACGCACGCAGTGTTATCTTCATTTTAGATGTCAAAAGGATCTCTCTCTCTCTCTCTCTCTCTCTCTCTCTCTCTCTCCCTCCCTCCCTCCCTCTCTCTCCCTCTTTCTGCCCTTGGTCTGCCAGTCCTCTTCCCCCACTCTGTGTGTGTGTGTGTGTGTGAGAGAGAGAGAGAGAGAGAGAGAGAGGCATTTGCACTTCCTCTCTCTCTCTCTCTTTCCTCTCTCTTTCTCTCTCTCTTTTTCACTTTCGCCTCTCCCTTTCTCTCTTTCCTCTCCCTCCCTCCCCCATCTCTCTCTCGGCGCTGAAGGGGCGGGGAGGGGGCAGGAGGCAGCAGAAGGCGCCGAAAGGCGCCCGGGGAGATGCGTGGCCGGCTCGGCTGCCCAGGGAGCAGCCCGGAGACGGCCCAGGGAGTGATGCCCCCACCGGCCGCCGGCCCAGCCAGGACTGAAACAAGAGACGTGGCTAGGGAGAAACGCCTGTGCTGGATGGCGGCGGAAGGCAGGCTGGGTCCCGGATGGCTGCTTTTCACGGCCAAATGCCGGATGCTGGGCAATTGACTGGGACAGAAGAGCAGGGTGGGGGGAGGCTATGTAAAGCGCATCTCCCCAAGCCGCTCCGTTCGGCAGTCCCAGCTGGGGCATCGCTCCATGGGCCATCCCCGGGCCGCTCCCTGGGGAGCCTCCCCCACCCCGCTGTTCCGCCCCAGTCAACTGCCCAGCATCCAGCGGCCATCGCACAGCCAGATGCCTGTGGGTCGCGGATTGCCGGGAGCGCCGCGTGGCGCGGGAGGCTTGTCAATGCAGCCAATGGGCGGGGCGTTCTGCAGATGCCCCGTGGCCCGCGGCTTGACCCCGGGGATGCTGGCGGCGCGAGGGGAGGCTTGGCGATGCAGCCAATGGACGGGGCATTTCGCAGATGCCCCATGGCCTGCGGCTTGAGCCCGGGGACCCCGACGGCATGAGGGGAGGCTTGGCGATGCAGCCAACAGGCAGGGCATTTCGCAGATGCCCTGTGGCCTGAGCCCGGGGACCCCGGCGGCATGAGGGGAGGCTTGGCGATGCAGCCAACAGGCAGGGCATTTCGCAGATGCCCTGTGGCTTGAGCCCGGGGACCCCGGCGGCATGAGGGGAGGCTTGGCGATGCAGCCAACAGGCAGGGCATTTCGCAGATGCCCTGTGGCCTGCGGCTTGAGCCCGGGGACCCCGGCAGCGTGAGGGGAGGCTTGGCGATGCAGCCGACAGGCGGGCCATTCTGCAGATGCCCCGCGGCCCGCGGCTTGAGCCCGGAGATGCAGGCAGTGCGAGGGGAGACTTGGTGATGCAGCCGACGGCCCCGTCCATCGGCTGCATGGCCAAGCCTCCCCTCGCGCCGCCGGCATCCCCGGGCTCAAGCCGCGGGCCGTGGGGCATCTGCAGAACACCCGCCCGTCGGCTGCATCGCCAAGCCTCCCCTCACGCCGCCAGCATTCCCGGGCTCAAGCCGCGGGGCATCTGCAGAACGCCCCGCCCGTTGGATGCATGGCCAAGCATCCCCTCACACCGCCGGCATCCCCGGGCTCAAGCCGCGGGCCCCAGGGCATCTGCAGAATGCCCGGCCCGTCGGCTGCATCGCCAAGCCTCCCCTCGCGCCGCCAGCATCCCCGGGCTCAAGCCGTGGGCCGCGGGGCATCTGCAGAACGCCCGGCCCATCGGCTGCATCGCCAAGCCTCCCCTCCCGCCGCCGGCATCCCCGGGCTCAAGCCGCGGGCCGCGGGGCATCTGCAGAACGCCCGGCCCGTCGGCTCCATCGCCAAGCCTCCCCTCACGCCGCCGGCATCCCCGGGCTCAAGCCGCGGGCCACGGGGCATCTGCAGAACGCCCGGCCCGTCGGCTGCATCGCCAAGCTTCCCCTCGCACTGCCGGCATCCCCGGGCTGAAGCCGCGGAACCGGGGCAACAATCCGCTTCCCGCCAGGACCAACGCTGGAGCCTCCCATGCCGCCGGTAGGCCGCCGCTGCCCTGGAGCATGCTTCCCCCCCTTCCCGTGGATGTCGAGCCCATGGGGGCTTGACAGTGTGGCCGGCTCGGCTGCCCTTGGAGCGGCCCGGGGACAGCCCCCCCCCCCATATTCTGCTCACCTCACCTTCGCCGACAAAGCAGTCAGGACTCCGTTGCACCTTCCCGGTCAGCTGGGCCAATGGTCCTGTTGGCTGGGGATCGCAGGGGCTCCTCTCCCTCGGGGCTGTGGCTTGCAGGAGGGCTGGCCACATGCACCTCGGACGAGGCCAGCCAGGGAAAGGGACTTCATGGCCGCGCTGCTCCCAGGGGGTGGGGCACCCGGGTGCAGGGCCAATCAGGAGCCCTGCATGAGAGAGAGAGAGAGACAGAGAGGGGAAGCGCAAGTGCCTCTCTCTGCCTCTGTCTCTCTCTACAAATGGCGGAGGAGGCTCAGAGCCACAGGGGAAGACTGAAAAGTGTCCCCAACACATCTCGCTCCATCGCCCCCATATCGCCCCCTTTTGGTTCCTTCGCCCCCACATCGCCCCTTTTCAATCCATCGCCCCCCTGAAAAATGAAATCGCCCCCTGGGGGGCGATATCGCCCAGGTTAAGAACCACTGTTCTAGTCCAACCCATGCCAGGCAGGAAACCCTAACCATCGGACAAATGGGCTGTCCCAGTCCTTCTTAAAAACTTCCAGTGTGGAGCATTCACGTCGGAGGCAGGTTGTTCCAATGGGGTAATTGTTCTAACTGTCAGGAAAGTTTCTCCTTAGTTCAGGTTTGTTTATCTCCTTGATCAGCTTTCATCAGTTGACTTCCTTGTCCTGCATTCAGGCGCTTTGAAAAATTAGCTTGGACTCCCTTCTTGGGCAGTCCATGAGATATTGGAACATTGCTATCATGTCCCCCTCGTACCCTTCTCGTCATTAACCTAGACATACCCAATTCCAGCAGCCGTTCTTATATGCTTTGCATCCAGTCATAATCATCTTGTTGCTCTTTCTCTGACTTTTCTAGAGTCTCGACATCTTTTTTACATCGCTGGTGACCAAAATGGATGCAGGATTACAAGTGTGGCCTTACCAAGGCATTGTAACGTGGTATTATTACCACTTCTCAATGATCTTGATTCTATCCCTCTGTTAATGCAGCCTAGCACTGTGTTGGCCTTTTTGGCATCTGCAGCACACTGCTGGCTCATATTTAAGTGATTGTCCACTAGGACTCCGAAGTCCCTCTCAAAGTTACTACTATTGAGCAAGGTACCCCCTATACTATACCTGTACATTTGGTTTTTCTTGCCTAAATGTAGAACCTTGCTTTTTTCACCATTGAAATTCATTTTGTTAGATAGTGCCCAGTGTTCAAGTCTGTCCAGATCATCCTGTATCTTAAGACTGTCTTCTGGAGTGTTGGCTATTCCTGCCAGCTTGGTGTCGTCTGCAAATTGATGATTTCACCATCTTATCACCTCGTGCCAAATCGTGATGAAGATGCTGAAGAGCACTGGGCCAGAGCAGAAGCCTGGGGCACCCCACTAAACACTTCCCTCCAGAGAGTGGTTCCATTGAGGACCACACGCGAGTACGGCCGGTCAGCAGCTACGGATCCCATCTGGGGTGATGATGTAACCACATGGTTCTAGCTGAGTCAAGTAGTAGGTTGTGATCTACTTTATCAAATGCCTTACTGAAGTCCAAGTAAATTATATTCACAGCATTCCTCTGGTCCACTAATTTTGTCACTTGGTCAAAGAATGCAATAAGATTTCTCTGGCATGATCTGTTTTTGACAAACTCATGTTGGCTTTTAGTAATGACTTTGTTTGCCTCTAGGTGGTCGCTGATTCATTGTTTGATTATCTTTTCCAGAATCTTCCCAGGTATTGAGGGCAGGCTGATAGGTCTGTAGTTTCCTGGGTCCATTTTTTCCCCTTTTTTGAAGATGGGAACTACATCAGCTCTTTTCCAGTCCTCTGGTAGTTCCCCAGTGCTCCAGGATCTTTGAAAAATATAGTTCAGTGGTTCTGAGATCACATCTGCAAGTTCCTTGAGAACCTTGGGGTGTAATCCATCTGGTCCTGGTGATTTGAACTCGTCTAGGCTGGATAAGTGCTCACTTACCATTTTCTTGCCTATCTTAACTTGTGTTTCTATTCTGTTTTTATGGCCTATTTGATATGTGCGTCTGTTTTTTCCTTTGTGGTAAAGACAGATGCAAAAATGAGTTAAATAGTTTCTGCTGTTACTGTTGCTCTGTCACACTCCTTGCCATTTCCCCACTAATGGACCAACATTTCCTTCACTTTTTTCTTGGTTTTACATGTGAAGAAGCTTTTTTTTGTTATTTTGACTTGTGTCGCAAGCCTAGTCATTTGAGCCG
Source organism: Azemiops feae (assembly GCA_023970755.1). NCBI lineage: Eukaryota > Metazoa > Chordata > Lepidosauria > Squamata > Viperidae > Azemiops > Azemiops feae. The sequence goes on along the minus strand of JALGBA010003861.1, from coordinate 6,324 downwards.
TAGGCTTGCCTCACTTCATCTTTGCAGGCTTGGCTATTCGCTGGATGTATGTGCCCATCTTTACACTTCTCTACTTGTCCTTTATCTTTCAATTTGTCGAGGAGTCTTTATGCAGCCATGCTTGGTTCTTTTGAAGAGCTGTTATTTTTCCTCTTGTTCGGTATTGTGCTAGACTGGGTTTTATATAGCATTTCAGAATTTCCCAGCTTCTTGAGTTGTTTTCCCCTTGAGGATTCTCATCCATGGAATCCTTCCCAAGCCCTCTCTAAGTTTATTGAAATTAGCTCTCTTGAAGTCCAAGACTCTATTTTGACTGTGTTCTATTGCTTGTGCTTCCATAATGTTGAATTCCAATATTGCATGATCACTTCCTCCCAAGGTTCCTATGGCTTCAACACCTTCTGTCATTTCATCTCTGTTAGTGAGAATTAGATCCAAAATGGCTAATCCCCTAGTTCCCTTCTCTACTTTTTGGGAGACAAAGTTGTCTGCTAGGCTTGCCAGGAACCTGTTTGATTTTCCACTTGGTGCAGAGTTTGTCTCCCAGTTGATGTCAGGGTAGTTAAAGTCTCCCATTACTATTGTGATGTGCTTCCTACATACCTTAGTTAGCTGACTAGCAAAAAGTTCATCTATTTCCTCTGTTTGGTAGGGTGGCCTATAGTATACACCTATGGCAATGTCATTCCCCCCCCCTTTTATATTGACCCAAGTGCATTCAAGACAGTTTTCATCATTGTTGTGCTCTATTTCTGTAGAGATGTAGTTATTTCTTAGATAGAGAGCAACTCCACCTCCTCTTTTATTTGGTCTGTTTCTTTTAAATAATTTAAATCCCTCTAGCTGTGTGTTCCATGTGTGGGTTTCATCCCACCATGTTTCCGTAATGGCAACAATATCATATGTGCCCTCATTAATCTGAATTTTTAGTTCACCCTGTTTGCTGTTCATACTCTGTGCATTGGTATATAGACATTTGAGTCCTTTATGACTGACCCTGTGTTTACTTTCTACGTAATCTGTGAGGTGCCTGAGTTCCCCTATTGTCTTACCACCTATTTGGTTGGTGCACTTTGTTTGGCACTCGCTATTAGAGGCTTGATTTTGCTTGACAGCAAGGTTGGTATTCTTGTCCACACACACATCTATGTTACATGCACTGATAGCCCTATAATTTTTAGATTGCCGGGGACAGGGATGTTCTGTATCAATTAACTCACTGTCCCCGCTGTTCAGTTTAAATTTTCCTCCAGAAAATCTGTGAATTTATAGCCAAGTAACTCAGTCCCTTTCTTCTCTTTTGTACATCTTTTTATTGGACCAGCTGCTGACATTGTGACTAATATATCCAAAGCCTTCCCCTTTACACCACTCCTTTAGCCACATATTGAATTCTGCTATACGCTGGCCTTTTCCATTTTGCTCCTTATACACTGGTAAAACCTCTGAAAAAGTAAGCCTACAGCCTATTTTGCTAAGTTCCTGTCCCAAGCTCTGGAAATCGTTCTGCACAGAGAGTACATCTTTTTGGGACAGATCGTTAGTGCCAAGGTGTACAATAGCCTCCACATCACAGTCCTTGCTGCCATTCTTGATTATTTTAGAAATACGCTTCTTGTCCCTACTGGCAGTAGCACCTGGAAGACACCTGACCTCTTTCAAAACCTCTGTGTCCTTGCCTAAATTTACATCCCTAAGTCTAAGAAGGTGGGGTGGGTGGCATGCTGGGAGTGCAGGCCAGGGGAACATTACAGTGGGCATGTAGGAAAGCCAGAAAATGAATGATGTGGCATGAGCATAGGAAGGCTGTGGTATGGACAGAGTGATGGCATGTGAATGCAAGCACACTAAGGGTACTTACCAGAGTGACTTGGAACATTCCTTATTGACTTCCCCATTGACATTACTTGTAGGAAGCCTGTAGGGAAGGTTGTAAATGGCAATCATATATCCATGGGCATTGCAACCTTTCTAAGTGTGAGTCAGTAGCCAGAATCTAAATTATGGTCACACGACTGCAGGGATACTGTGAGGGCCACAACTTGTTGACAAATCTTGCTATTGTCAGCCACCAATAGATATATCTCTTTAGGTTGGCAGCCATATAAACTAGATATGTACACACTTGGCATATATATCTAAAATAAACTGGTTGTATTTATTTAGTAAAAAATTTTAATGCATAATTACTTCTTGGTTGATATAATGTTATTTTCAAATGTTCTTTAAGTTCATACATAGTGCCACTTTCCACATTTATAAAAATCACAATGTAGGCACTCCTCAACTTTATAACTGTTCAGCTTAATAAAGGGACTTACGACCCGGATTCAAAGATATGGCTGTTGTAGTGCCCCTGTGGTTACATGATTGCGATCTGAGCTCTTCGCAACCCATCTGCACTTACACAAGTTACCAAGCCCTCTGTAATCATATGATCACCATTTGCAATCTTCCCTGCTGGCTTTCTCAGAAAGTCAATATGGATGCCAGCAGAGAAGGTAGCAATCCACTGCTGCAGGAATCCCTCTGTTTCCTGAAGGCTGGCTGAAAAACGTTCCCAAAGAACCCATTTTGGGGCAACATTTTCAGCTACCCTTATTGAAAGTTGAAGGGTTGCCTGCCAGATTGATTTTGTCTTGATGCAGGATGGCATCCATCTTGCAAGCAGCCCTATTGTTAAACAAAAACATGCTGGTTTAAAATACCTGTGACCAAAGCCAAGAGGAATTTTAGCCTACGCTGCCTAGAGTCACATATATGTGAGTTGGGTGGCTATATAAATTTGTTTAATAAATAAATAAAAAAGTGTCCCAGGCTAAAATCCCTTTTTTTATTTCATCATGGACTTTTCCAGCCAGTGACCCTCCACCAAGCAGCCCTGTCACTCTCAAAGACTCTGGCTGAAAAAAGCCTTTCCATCTTTTAGAAAGATTGCATGAAATGGCTTTCGAAAGAAAGAAAGTTAGCAAATAGTGTTTCTAAATGCTATATAGGCTGATGCAATGGCCCCCAACCTTTTGGACACCAGGGACTGGTTCCGTGGAGAGAGGTTTTTCCACAGACCGGAGGGTGTGTGGTTTCGCATGCTGACTGCATCCCGCAGATGGGGCTTCGCTTGTTTGTGTAACCAATGCTGATCCACGGATCGAGGGTTGGGAACCCCTGGGCTAATTTACAGTGGGGAAGGGATTCAGCTGTCTGTGTCAGAGAATGAAAGCTCTGATCCCGAAGACCTGAGCCTTCTTTCTCCAGCACAGATAGCCGGTTCCCCTCATCACCCTGTGCTAGACTAGGAAGCTCAGGTGTGGGGAAAGGAACTGGCTGGCTGTGACAGAAAAAGGAAGGTTGGATCATGAAGAACTGTCTGGTAAGCAGCATTTTGCTCTCAAAGAGGATTGATGAAAATGATCCCTCATGGAGGGACTTCTTCATTTAGCTTCACTAAGAGCAAAACTATTGCCTGAAGGAGAGACACCACCTCTTTGGCAAGCAGTATTTTGTTCTCCAAGAGGCTGGGTAAATACCAGTTCTGCACATGGAGGGGAGATGTCTTCTCTCTTTCAGCAGGTAGATCTTTCACTCCATTTGCAGGCTCCATTACGGTCATAAGTTGAGAATTACCTGTATATCCAGTCTTCCCTAAAGTTTGAGTCAGAATTTTGGTACTTGGTTTTTAGGCATAATCTACCAGTCTGCTGCTTCTATACTTATCTTTCCAGTCTAAGTGTGTTTGATATCAATCCCAAAATGTGTTACTTTAAATTGTATTGCAATGAAAAATAGTATTTTTCTCTAATGCTTTATTTATACTTTATAATATGGAGTAATATTTTGCTCAATTAAATTAAATAAAAATATTTGTTGTACTATTTATTGTTAATGTTTATAGGTTGTACAAACAGATGAAGCAGTACGGAAACCAGATCCTATTCCTGTAAGCAGTGAGGATGAAAGAAATGCTCTTCTTCAATTGGAGAGTGCCATCTTGGCCAACAAAGCTACAAAAAGTTAGTATCAATTATTAGAAATATAGAAAACTGACTTTTGATTAGATTGATCCACTCGGTATATGTAAATATTAAAAACAATTATATTAATTATATTAAATTATCAAACAATTGATAAATAAAATAAGAGCCACAATGGAAAGGAAATGAGAGAAAAAGATTTTCAGAAAAGGGATTTTATATGATGTTTGAATGCCAGGTCAGAGGAGATTTGACTTCAGATATGACAGATTTGACAGATTTGACTTCTTTCAATATTTACTGGAGGCAAGCTCTCACTAAGAAACCTAGCACATCTTTAGTACTTGAAAATTGATTATTAGTACTGTGACAGTTGAAAGACTTCTGTTTTCCATGAAATCAGCATTGATTAGTAGTCTAGTTAACCTGTTTCAAGTTTTTTAAGATGCTCAAAATAGATTTGCTTTTATTGATTGATCAATTAATCTTATTGCTATATGGAATGCTTTATTATATGCCTTTGTCCAAATATGGCTTCCTCAAGAATAAAGTATAGACAGTGATGTGCTGGAGACAGCTTGTACTGGCTCACAAGAACTGATTCATAAAATTGTGGGAATTTTGCCAGCTGGTAGAGGACCGAGCTCAGGTACAATGCCTAGCATGCTAATAAGTTTTATTATGGCTAATGGCATAATACATGGCATCAATGGAGTTGGCAGAACCGATTCTTAAACATTTACCAGCACATACTACTGCATATATTTGTCACAATAGTGAAATCTGAATCACACACTCTATATCAGTTGATGCCAGAAAATCCAGGAGCAAAACAGTATAAAGGACTCTTTCAAATCTGTTTTTCAAAAGGGCAGCTAAACAAGCTAAATTTATATGACTATATTGTTTTGTTAGATGCGTAATTTTGCTTTTCCTAAGATTTCAAGATGTATATCAACTTTTTAGTAAGTGTTTAAACTATTCTACATTAATGAAAATGTTTTGTTTATAGAGTTCTTTCTATAAGTACAATGTTTTTAAAATATGGTTAATTCCCAACTATTCCTTTTTCCTGAAAGGCACCTTCATTTTATTAAATTGTTTCCTTATTTGTTTCTGACAAATGATTAATATTTCTAATAGATTTCCAATTTTATATCTTTTCAAGTACTATCAGTATAAACAAAATTTTCCTGAAGAAAATTAAGCATTTAATAATAAATAAAAATAATTATGAATTAATAAAGAATTTTTGTTTCTGATTAGATGATTTACAGATGAAGGAACTTAACTTTGAGAAGGATGATGACAGTAATGGCCACATAGACTTTATTACAGCAGCTTCCAATTTGCGTGCCAAAATGTATAACATTGAACCCGCAGATAGATTGAAAACAAAACGTATAGCTGGAAAAATTATCCCTGCTATTGCAACTTCTACAGCAGCTGTATCTGGCTTGGTGTGTAAGACTGCATTTTTATTCAAACACAAAAATACACAAGTCTGTAGTTCATTATGTATGTTGCATACATCCATTGTTATTTTAGTTCTATTTTAAATGAAATATATCACTTTTCCCTACTTTTACATTCCTTTCTTTTTCTTCTCTAGGTTGCTTTGGAATTGATCAAAGTAGTGGGTGTCTGCCCATTTCAAGCATATAAGAACTGTTTTTTCAACTTAGCCATTCCAATAATTGTCTTTACAGAAACAGCTGCAGTTAGAAAAACAGAAATAAGGTAAATTAAAATATTAAACAGGATATGTTTTGAATATGCAATTTTCAAATGAAATCTCTGTATACTATGCAACTGAAAAAAAGTTTATCAGTAAAGTTATTTTTTTAGAATATCACCTGCTGCCAGGCAGGAAATACAAAGAATATACAACAATATTTTGTTCTAGGAAACAGCATTTCCTAAAATGTCCCACTGGAACATTCCCACCAAGTTGTGTTCTGACAGGATAGAACTCTAAACATTCCAAACATTCTGTAGAACAAAGCTCTAAGTGTTCATAGTGTTACACTGCAGGATGCAATGAAAATTTGGATTAAAAGAAATGGGTAACAATCCAAGGTAGGAGTCATAGGGGAATGTCCTTAATAGACAGTGGGAAAATCCATTACCAAAACAACTATCCATTCCCAAAAAATAATTTGCAAAAATGCCTCCCTATTCACATGAAGTTAAGGTGAGGTAGTTGTAATATTCTGTTACTATAGCTGTTCTAATAAATCTAATAATCTCCCTCCCTCCCTCTCTCTCTCTTTCTCTGTCTGTCTGTCTCTCTCTCTCTCTCTGTTTGTCTCTGTCTCTCTCTGTCTCTGTCTCTCTCTCTCTCTCTCTCTGT